>OY744553.1:5840479-5955479 GCA_963556195.1 Sepiola atlantica
CAAATCGATTACATATAAATCAGCCACTCGCGTGAACGAGGCTGGCAACTTGGAAGCCATTAGTCTGATGACGACAAAAATAAAATTGTAAAAAAAAAAAAAAGAATTTGCACAACCATTCCCCCTCGCATGATTCCTCGGCTTAAACCTTCCGTCATCCTCGCACTCCCGTCAATTTTTCAAATTCAATTCAGTTATGCATAGGTCTTATATCGAAATAACCAATTTTCAACTTTCCATGAAATGACCGTTTGGACTGCTTCTCAACTGCCTACAACATGGTATTATGTTTCAGAATTTTTTTTAGATGAGGATCGATAATTTATATTATTTTAACTACTGTTCTCATCTTGGATCTTATTCCCCACAACGTGTCGGCCGATGTAACCTCTGACCTCCTTCAGGTCATGGCTGACGGAACAGAAACAAGCTACCCCCCCCCCCCCCCCCGGATTAAATAAAAAGTTTCGTTCGAAATTCCGTACAGATCCCTAAGTTCGACAAGACACACCTGAAGAGGGTCAGAGGTTACTTCAACTGAAATATTGTGAGAATAACATCCAAGATCAGAATGGTAGTTTGAATAATTGTAAATAATACAAAATACAACAATACCTCAGGGCTGCTTCCCAGGTGACTGCAACATGGTCGTTTTCAAGTCCAATGTTAACAAATTCTTGTTGAGCCGTCCTCTTAAATAATCATGTGAGCAAAACGGATGCCCACATATCTGAGGCAATGGCCGAGTCCTTAGAAAGTGACCTCCAGTCTGTAGTGGAATGGGGTCATAAATGGATGGTAACTTTTAATGCTGCTAAGATAAAGCTTTTTTCCTTCAATAACTACAAGAAACCTCTTCAACCACCAATTGCCATGGCAAACATGGCAAATAACATCCTACCTGAGAGTTCAACGTTCAAACTCTTCGGCCTAACATTCACAGGTAACATGAATTGGAACAAATACATAGAAGATGCTGCCAAGTCTGCTGCAAAGAAGGTAGGCTCCCTCTACCGGGCTAGAAAACTCCTCACGCCTGACAGTATCCTATATCTTTACAAAGCCACCTTCCGCCGATGCATGGAGTATTGTTGTCACATCTGGGCTGGTGCAGACTCCACTAGTATGCTATAGTAAACAGCCGAGAAATCGAAAATAAGCGAAATATACAACAAATGATTTTTACCAAATGACAGAAAATGTAATTTTCTATCGACCTGCATAGTTTTAAACTTTTGAAACTGTAAGTTTTGTAATTTCTAAATTTGTTTTGTTACTTTCATTCTTCCCTTTTGCTATCCCCTCCCTCTCTCCTATTCTCGATCTCTTCAAAACCTCCCAATTCTCATCCTTACCTCTTTCCAGTTTCTTATTTTCCCCTCTTCTCGCACCCCTTTTGTGTTTGTCCATCCCATATCTCCTACCAACTTTTTCTACCCTGCCATCCTCCTGCACTCCTATTCAACCCACATAACCAGCAATTCCTGCATTTGCAAAAGAGATTGGAACCATTTTTGCACAACGCAGGAAGCGGAGAGAGTGATTGTGTATTTTTAAGCCTGACTGGCCGCATCCTCGTCGCTTGGCAATGGTCAGCAAAAGCGGTCTTGCACTAAACCAGGACTCGACAAAAACGAATGGGCAACCGGCATCGAGCCAATAAAGCTAATGAAATAATAGAAGCAAGATTTTCTTTCCTACCCTAACCCTAACCCTTCGGAACGAGCAAGAACGAAAGCAGCTTAGAGTGGTTGCGCAGGGGCGGGGGGGGGGGGCAAGCGGATGAAGTTCTGGAATGGTTTAAAGAGGAATCTGACCGATTCTTATCGCGCAACCAACGGATTTGTAGAATTTTTGCTGGGTTTCTTTCATTAGAAGGACCAAACCAACTAAGTCTCCTGTTCTGCATGGTTTGTGCAAAATATGGACCTACCAAAAAGATTAACTTACAAACCAAAACAAAAACAAAATCTATTAATTTTTTTTGAAAATAATAAGAACTTTAAATATGCACGCTAAAGGAGAGAGGAAAGTCTTTTTTCGTAAAATCTGTAAAAAAAAAATTAAAAAAAATAATAATAAAATAAAATAAAATAAAATAAATAGTTGATGCTTCAAACACTGGTAAAGCATAATTTCTTTCCTGTCACTTTGACGGAGGGCGCACACACACACACACACACACACTAATAATATTTTTAAGAAGAGATAGATAGGGAGAGATAACTAAGTTTTGTTTTTTTTTACTTTAATTTTGCAAGTCTGCCATTCAACCTAGGAACATGAGTTTCATTTGTAACCACTAACAAATTGTTTCTAAACTGGACTCATGAAGTAATGTTCTTAGATTGTCTCCATGAAAAGCCCCCCCCCCCCCCTTGAGTATCTTTTTGTAACCACCAACAAATAAGAATCTGTTACTTGTTTCTAAACTGGACTCGTGGTTTTACTTGGGATGAGACTTCTTTGTTGCAGCATTGACCAAGTCGAACAACAACCTTGGACCAGCACACGCGTCGGACGATAGCGATCAGTGCAGTGAACGCACTCATGCAGGTTCACAGAAGTAAAACAATCAACATTGTGGCGATGCGACTGGGGTTGGAGCTTCGTAGATAGTGCGGGACTTTTTTTTTTTTTTTGCACCTTGTTCAAGAGGGCGAAGCTTGTGGTTAGTACACTAGCTGAAGTGTGGCAACAATAGTCCATGAATGGTTGCTTTATAGAGATATAAAATACTGGCAGGTGTGAAAAGTTTTCTAGCCCGGTAATGGGAGCCTACCTTCTTTGCAGCAGATTTAGCAGTATCTTCTATGTAGTTATTCCAAACCAGGGGGTGCATTGCCACCGAGACGTAAGGGGCTACTGTGATTAGGACCAGATTTATAGGGGGCATCCTAAGTGGGGAGTTGTGCAACAAGATGTTTATTCACATTACATTTAAGTTGCTTCATGTTGGTCAGTCGTAGGAGCAGGGAGGGAAGTCCAAAGGAAAGCGGTCTGATGAAAGAAACTATTAGAGTAAAAAGCCTTTCCGGCATCTGGGGACCTCTACAGTGAAGTGGAGGTGGGTATTTTTTCTGCAGGTCAGATTTATCATGGGTGTTTACGTTGAGGGGTACAGGGGCAGTGAGTTCGTCAGAGGATATTCCGTGTGAGTGTAAAACTGCAGTGAGCTGCATTTTTTTTTAATGGTGCATATACGAATGGCAGACGGAGCAGATGATAGATGCTCAGCCAAAGGAAAAGGGGGCGAGGTTTTGTATTTGGGGCCACAAAGAATCTTATTTCAAATGAAATAAGTGCCTCGTAAAAACAGAGAATCATGCTGAGACCAGAAAGTAATGTTCTTAGATAGTCTCCATGATAAGCCTTCTCCCCTGAGTAAACGGTCTGATATCACAAACCAGGTTAGGGTTATTAGTACTAGGTATCACAAACCAGCCTAGAGTTCAAGGTTATTAGTATTAGGTATCACAAACCAGCCTAGAGTTAAGAGTTAAGGTTATTAGTACTAGGTATCACAAACCAGCCTAGAGTTTCATGTGCAAAATTATAGTGAAATTTACTTCGGTTTCAACTTGCGATGACTCGTTTATTTTTTGGGTTATTTTGATAAAATTTGGATGAAAACAACATTCAATCTTTTCTCTTCAGAAATATACGATTCTTTCTTTTGTGCCATTAAATAGTTGTTGTTTTTTTTCCAGGCTATTTTCAACTTAAGTGACTATTTTTGGTGACGGGCGATTTATATTTTTATGTTGGTGTCTTTTTAATTTAAAGTTTAGGAAATGTGTCCTTTTTTAGCCTTCGTTAAAGCATCCACGAGAATGAAAACTCCAATATAACACCTGCGGTTGAACTGACCACTGGTCATCAGATTTTTTGTCTGTCACCAAGTTCATAGTTACCGATACTCAGAGAGCTTGTTATTGGCCTTTTGGCTAAGATCAAAGTGTAGTATCTGTTCTGATGGATACTGCACCCCATAGACTGGTATTGTCTTGGCCTTTGGGGCTTGATTTATACCGGTCTATGGGTCTTGTCCTGTGCAGTTCTAGGAGGTCCACCCTCCCAGGCTTTGCCTCCCCTCTTTGGGGAGGAGTAAGTTTATTGCTTACTGCCTGAGGTGCCCCTACCGGGGAATGCCGACGGGGCTACCAAGGCAATTTTTAAACCCCACTTTCCCGACCCGACCTTGGGTCACATCTTACTTGTGGGAGTAAGATAAAAACTGGCCTTGTGCCTAACTCCTGGAGAGGAGTAAATCAGTACTCAGAGAGTGGTCGTCGTGTCGCACAAACGTTGGTCACTATAATTCTAGTACTCCTTGCGTATGTTTTTAACATTTTTTATGATCTATAAATTTTAGTTTTACTAGTAGTTTAAAATCAATAAATAGTTTAGTTTAAAATCAATAAATATTTATCATTTTATCATTAGTACCAGAATTAGAAAATTAAGTTTTAAACAAAAATAAAAAAAATTAAAAGAATTGTTTTTGGAATCGGAAACTAAAAACTAAAACTTTTCCGATTCGGATATCCCAAAAGTTCTGATTTTTCCGGTTCCGATTAATCGTCTTAACACATTGTGAGAATAACTAAACGGATATGTGTGTGTTTCTATTCATATAAAAAACAGTCCCATCTTCTAGAAAAGGGGCCACTAATCAGGATGGTTGGTTTAATGTAGAGGTTTAAGTTGTCTTTCACAACAAAAATCCGATTTAATAAAATTTGTAACCTATTGTGTTAAAATAAATATTAAGCTTGATTTATACTGTGCTATGAATCATATTAAGAAGATTCAATATATTAGCTGTTGAAATGAATTTTATATGAACAAAATTGCACTTTCGTATCATTTTTGTATCTTTGTCGACAGGTGTTGGAATTTTGTCCAATAATTTCTC
Organism: Sepiola atlantica; assembly: GCA_963556195.1. Classification (NCBI taxonomy): domain Eukaryota; kingdom Metazoa; phylum Mollusca; class Cephalopoda; order Sepiida; family Sepiolidae; genus Sepiola; species Sepiola atlantica. The sequence continues at coordinate 5,845,398 of OY744553.1, forward strand.
TATTTTTATTTGCAGGTAAGAAAACGAACACTTATTTCTGAAGAGGGAGAACAGGTTTGTTTCTGGTTTTGTTTTTTGTTTTCTTTTTTTTTTCTCTTTCTTTTTTCTCCTTTTGTTTCTTTTCCTTTTTTCTTTTTCCTTTTTTTTCTCTTTTTCTCTTTTTTCTCTATTTTTATTTTATTTAATTTTTCCTCTCCATTTTTCCTTTCTCCCTGTTTTTACTCCTTGCTTCCTTTATTTTTCTTTTCTTTTTTTCCCCTTTTCGTTCTTTTCCCTTTGTTTTTCTTTTTTTTTCTTTTTTTTTTTTTTTTTTCTTTTTCTTAAAAATTATGTCTAAAAAAAATGTAAAAAGATGTTTTCTTTTTGATTTTTTTTTTTTTTTTTTTTTTTTTGGTGTTTTTTTTGGTGTTTTTCTTTTTTTTTCTGAATTATATCTGAAAAGTGTAAAAAGATGATCTGCTCCCACTGAACTCAGTGTGTGGAGTGGTGGGATGAAAATGCGATGTAGACAGTAGCGATCAAAGACCAAGTCTACAAACGTTTGCAACTTTCATCAGCCTGGACTCACACTCACATGGTAATCTGAATGTCGAATTCCGGAAACCGATGCGGAATTTCAAACTGTACCCTTATTTAATCTACGAAGGGTAGATTGTTCTTGTTCTCTCATCCATTAACGGGTAGAAGTGTTAATTATTTATGTTATTCTTAGTTATTATCGCCTGTAGTAAGGATTGAACCTTCAAACTCCAGAAGACTGTCACTTAGGAGTGTTAAGCAATGCTCTTATCCATTGTGCCGAAGGTAGATTGTTCTTGTTCTCTCATCCATGAACGGGTAGAAGTGTTAACTATTTATGTTATTCTTAGTTATTATCGCCTGTAGTAAGGATTGAACCTTCAAACTCCAGAAGACTGTCACTTAGGAGTGTTAAGCAATGCTCTTATCCATTGTGCCACGTGTCCATGAACAATCCTTATTACAGATGATAATAAATAAGAATAACTTAATAATTTATACTTTTACCCGATGATGGCAGATGGAACGAGAATGATCCACTCCCATGGATTAAATAAATGGTCCAGTTTGAAATTCCTTAATAGGTTCCTGTGTTCGAAATGAAGATTCCAGAGTTTGAAAAGCTGGACCTGAAGAAGGTTGGAGGTTACATCGGCCAAAACGTTTCAGAAATTGCAACTTAGATGAGAATAGTAGTCCGGATAAAACAAATATATTGATACGCTAAGGGGCGTACATTATCACCTTTTACACGAATTTAAAAACTGAGATCGTCCGATCAGCATTTTGGTGCTACCAGATCAGGCTGTCTGAAGATATTGGCTGCCTGACCCAAACTGCACCAAACATTGATGTTTTATTGTTTTATTTTCTCTTTGCAAAACTCAATCATGTTCTACATAATCCAAAACAAAAAACAACAATTTCCCTACCCCCCCATCCTCCTTTCACTCGACCAAACACTTTGAATAAATATTTGAACATATAAAGAACTTGAAGCATAAAAACTTTTACCAAAATAACCGGATTTGGCATTAAATAACTTGAAAAGGGTTGATATGTCGTAAAACAAAACAACCAAACCAAACACAGTGAATAAATATTTGAACATATAAAGAACTTGAAGCATAAAAACTTTTACCAAAATAACCGGATTCGGCATTAAATAACCCGAAAAGGGTTGATATGCCATAAAACAAAACAACCAAACCAAACACTTTGAATAAATATTTGAACATATAAAGAACTTGAAGCATAAAAACTTTTACCAAAATGACCGGATTCGGCATTAAATGACTCGAAAAGGGTTGATATGTCGTAAAACAAAACAACCAAACCAAACACCGTGAATAAATATTTGAAGATATAAAGAACTTGAAGCATAAAAATCTTTTACCAAAATAACCGGATTCGGCATTAAATAACCTGAAAAGGGTTGATATGCCATAAAACAAAACAACCAAACCAAACACTGTGAATAAATATTTGAAGATATAAAGAACTTGAAGCATAAAATCTTTTACCAAAATAACCGGATTCGGCATTAAATAACCCGAAAAGGGTTGATATGTCATAAAACAAAACAACCAAACCAAACACCGTGAATAAATATTTGAACATATAAAGAACTTGAAGCATAAAAACCTTTACCAAAATGACCGGATTCGGCATTAAATGACTCGAAAAGGGTTGATATGCCGTAAAACAAAACAACCAAACCGATCAGCATCTCCCCAAGAGTGATACATGCAACAATAGTTGACATTGATGGACATGTACAAGGTTTTACTTAGATCATCAACCATAAAATTGAAAATGAGGAAAAATTAATGTAAGGCGATAATTATGAATACAGAAAATAAAAACGTATATTCACGTAATATGGATGATAGCATAATTTAAAAAGGGAAGCTTAGATGTTCAGAAAAACTTGGGGGAGCCAAAATGTAACGGTTTATGTAGTTTTTAGAGGTAATAAAATAAATATGCTTTATTAAAAAATATTCATCTGATGCCTAAACGTTACTTATTAGTAGGTAACAGCATCCGACAGCGCAAATATCTCAAATAAAATATCATAAATATCATAACAATTTTAGCTGACATTCGTGAGTTTAGAATCTTGATATTTGGAAATTATACCCCATTGTGAAGAGCGCAAAATTATATAAGGAATTTTTGCATAAAGGTTAGAAAATGTACCTTATTTTAGATAGGAACCATTACGGTATTTTAAGCAATTTAAATATTAGGGAATAAGGAAAAAAACAATTCAAATGGAATATATAACTAGGGGTGGGACGTAATGGGTGAAAATTTCAGATTCATGCGAGTAGTATTTTTTTGTGTTCATTTATACATAAATAACACTAAGCAATCAAAAATTTTGAAAAGTTTGCAAAATTCAGAAGGTGCAGGCCAAAAATAGCCGTTAGGGCTCCACGGGACTCAAAATCCATCATTTTTCAGTGAAAAAGTGGTTTCATGCGATATTGCAGGTCCTAAAACATCCTCAAAAGCTATGAATGGATATAGATGGTTAAATCTGATATAGTACTTTAATTTAGGACCATTTTCAGGCTGTGAAAGGGTTTTCATAAAGGTAAAATAGCCAAAAACTATTGACCTGCACCTTCTGAATTTTGCAAAATTTTCAAAATGTTTGATTGTTTAGTGTTATTTATGTATAAATGAACACAAAAAAATACTACTCGCATGAATCTGAAATTTTCACCCATTACGTCCCACCCCTTCTGAATTTTGCAAAATTTTCAAAATGTTTGATTGTTTAGTGTTATTTATGTATAAATGAACACAAAAAAATACTACTCGCATGAATCTGAAATTTTCACCCATTACGTCCCACCCCTTCTGAATTTTGCAAAATTTTCAATATGTTTGATTGTTTAGTGTTATTTATGTATAAATGAACACAAAAAAATACTACTCGCATGAATCTGAAATTTTCACCCATTACGTCCCACCCCTTCTGAATTTTGCAAAATTTTCAAAATGTTTGATTGTTTAGTGTTATTTATGTATAAATGAACACAAAAAAATACTACTCGCATGAATCTGAAATTTTCACCCATTACGTCCCACCCCTTCTGAATTTTGCAAAATTTTCAAAATGTTTGATTGTTTAGTGTTATTTATGTATAAATGAACACAAAAAAATACTACTCGCATGAATCTGAAATTTTCACCCATTACGTCCCACCCCTTCTGAATTTTGCAAAATTTTCAAAATGTTTGATTGTTTAGTGTTATTTATGTATAAATGAACACAAAAAAATACTACTCGCATGAATCTGAAATTTTCACCCATTACGTCCCACCCCTTCTGAATTTTGCAAAATTTTCAAAATGTTTGATTGTTTAGTGTTATTTATGTATAAATGAACACAAAAAAATACTACTCGCATGAATCTGAAATTTTTACCCATTACGTCCCAGCCCTAATATAACTTGTATTAACACCGCACTTAGTTTCGTATTCAAATGAAGTAAATAGATACTCACAATATTAATAAAGTAAATTATGCAATGATAATTATCTTTTGAGTTAATTAAAATAGTTTATAGATAAACAATAAGCATCACTTGCTAACATAGAAAACTAAAACTAAATTAAAATTGCTGGAATATGTTGTTAACTCTGAATTGTCGTATAAAATGTTTAGGCAGCCGGCTAAGAATCTGCAACCGTTTTGAGACGGCTGCGAAAACATTTTATACTTGTGTGATGTTTTCTTCAGAAAAATCATCCTGAGGAAGTCTTGTAAAAAGACGAAACGTTGATGAATACATAAATATTTTTTGTTTTCCTTTTTCAATTCCATATATATATATATATATATATATATATATATATATCAACGCTATACACGCACACAATGTTCATTGAATCTATTCTTTCTCTCTCCCGCTTTCTTTCAGTTTCTCTCTTTCTATTTGTGTCGTGTGTGTGTGTAGATATGTAAGTGTCGTGTGTGTATGCAGATGTGTAAGTGTTGCGTGTGTGTGTATGCAGATGTGAGTGTTGTGTGTGTGTGTATGCAAATATGTGAGTGTCGTGTGTGTGTGTATGCAGATATGTAAGTGTCGTGTGTGTGTATGCAGATATGTAAGTGTCGTGTGTGTGTATGCAGATATGTAAGTGTCGTGTGTGTGTATGCAGATGTGTGAGTGTATGCAGTATATTTACTCTCTTAAGTGTATCATGGTGTTTTTTTTTGTTGTCTGTTTCAATCTTCTGCTCACTTTTTTTTTTGTTGCTCCCAACCTGCCAGTTTCGTTGTGTGTGTGGGGGGGGGGGTAAGGTGTCAGGAAATGAAGAGTAAGGAGACCCAACAAAAAAAATGGAGAGCGAGTGCAATTAAGGGAGAGTAGAGATAAAACCCTTCGAGGAGAATTTCCTGTAGATTAACCTGTTTTTCCCCCTCTTTATCTCTCTCTTTCTCTCTCTCCCTCTCCCTATTTCCCTCTCTCTCTCTCCCTCTTTCTCTCTCTCTCTCTCTCCGTATTTCTCTCTCTCTATTGTTTTTGTTTTAGTTCTCTTTCTCTCTCTCCTTCTCTCTCTCTCCTTCTTTCTCTCTCTCTCCTTCTTTCTCTCTCTCCTTCTTTCTCTCTCTCCTTCTTTCTCTCTCTCCTTCTTTCTCTCTCTCCTTCTTTCTCTCTCTCCTTCTTTCTCTCTCTCCTTCTTTCTCTCTCTCCTTCTTTCTCTCTCTCCTTCTTTCTCTCTCTCCTTCTTTCTCTCTCTCCTTCTTTCTCTCTCTCTCTTTCTCTCTCTCTCCTTCTTTCTCTCTCTCTCTTTCTCTCTCTCTCCTTCTTTCTCTCTCTCTCTCCTTCTTTCTCTCTCCTTCTTTCTCTCTCTCTCTTTCTCTCTCTCTCTTTCTCTCTCTCTCTTTCTCTCTCTCTTTCTCTCTCTTTTTCTCTCTCTCTTTCTCTCTCTTTCTCTCTCTTTCTCTCTTTCTCTCTCTCTCTCTTCCTATTTCTCTCTCTCTCTCCCTATTTCTCTCTCTATATATATATATTGTTTTTGTTCTCTTTCTCTCTCCTCCCCCTTCTTTCTCTTTCTACCCACCCCTCCGATATTTGTTTTTGTTTTAGCAACACTATCATCGTCATGTCGTTGTCGTCGTCGTCGTCATAGACGCTATTGCACATATTTCCTTTCTGCGGCCAAACTTTTTTGCTAACTGGTTTTTATATCAATTCTCAGCCCGACTAGAAATGCGAGACAAAAACCGAAATTTCATCCGATTGTTTTGCTTATCGAACAATAAAGCACCGGAAATATCTTCATATTCATACAACGAAGTTGCAGACATTCAGTTTGTTTTGCTTTTCTCTCAGAACAATGAGACCTTAACGCGGACTGTATATTTTTACAATTATATATATATATATATATATACACATATATATATATATAATAATAATGGTAATAATGGTAATAATCCAGGTGAAAAATATCCACAGGGTGGTAATCCAGAGAATTTTAACCGGGTTTATAAAAAGTGCTCAATATCAAAATAGAGCTTTATATATGATAATTTTATTTACACAGACATGTACAAAATCTGCGACACTGGCATGTCGATGTTATCGATCAACAGTTACTATAAACTGAGATCTCATCAGGCAGAGTTAGAATCCGATCTTAACCTCAGATCATATTTGGAGGATTCTAACTCTGCCTGATGAGATCTCAGTTTATAGTAACTGTTGATCGATAACATCGACATGCCAGTGTCGCAGATTTTATACGTGTCTGTGTAAATAAAATTATCATATATATATATATATATATACATATTACCGCATTTTGTCAAAGGCAAGATGCGGCAATACGCATTGAAACGTTGGTTGATTGACGTAAGGCTATAATATTGCTAATCTATGAACGGCATCTTGTCAAAGACTGAATAAAATTAAAATAAAATCAAGAGTGAAAGTTGAGTTTCGCATTTAGAACACATAGCCACATCTACAATTGACCAAAATGGAACTTGGTTGGTTTCTCTCTTCCCTCTATCTTGAAATCTGGTTTCCGCTGGTGATGTGTCCTAAATGCGAGACTTAACTTTCACTCTTGATTTAATTTTTATTTTATTCAGTCTTTGACGAGATGTGGTAGCATCAAAACGCTGGTTGATTGACGTAAGACAGTAATGTTGTTTATGTAATTTTATATATATATATATATATTATTCCATTTTAATTTCATACCGTCGGATTATTTTATCCTTTCATCTCTCTCTCTCTCTCTCTCTCTCTCTCTCTCTCTCTCTCTCTCTCTCTCTCTCTCTCTCTCTCTCTCTCTCTCTCTCTCTCTCTCTCTCTTATATATATATATATATATATATATATATATATATATATATATTTATTTTAGTATTTTTATGTAGTTTAATACCTTATCATTATCAGACAGGTTCACATGATTTTTTCCAACTTATTTTTTTTATTTTGCAGACAATTGTTTCGGCTAACATCAAGATATTTGTAAAATGCTCCTATGCATTTCTTTCTTTCTTGGTGTGACGATCCTCAGTGCAAATTGTACAAAAACAAATTAAAAAAACTTTAAAAAACTTGGCGATTATAGCACTGATTGATGTTAGCCGAAACAATTGTCTGCGAAATAAAAAAAATAAGTTGTAAAAAATGACATGAATTTGTCCTCTATGATAATGATGTGGTATTGAACTATATAAAAATATTAAATATAGCATAGCTCTAGCTTTAAACTATTGAGCTATTATAAGTACTTTGTGATACAAAATAAAAAAATATATACACACACACATAAATATATATATATATATATATATATATATATATGTATATATAAAACAATAAAGATAAATATGTTATGTTTATCTTAGATCCTATCGTGATAAGAGAATACTCGATATAAAGGATAGAGCATTAATATAAAAAAAATGATGAAAATAAAAATTGGATAAATTACAATATTTATTAATTCATCAGATATTCAAGCAAGGAATATAAAAAGTTTTTTTCCTTAATCCATGAATTTTCAAAGATAAGCTCTTTTCATCAAAGGAGAAAAATCAGTAAAATAATGTATTACTGGTAGCATAAATTTGAAGCTATAAAAGTTGTAAACAAAAGATATCTTCAAGGAAAGCTGGATAGAAGATACAATGTGTCTATGTAATATCCAGGGGATCAGAGATAAGTTGAGCATTGAGTCCAGATAGCAAAGTCCGAAACCCTAGGTATGAGAGGATACATTAGAATGAAATCCAAAACAAAAAATCAGTTGATGAAAAAGTGAGTGACTCACCAAAAAACATCCAAAAAATTCGTTGGAGATCAATATATAAATAAAGTCATTGCCATTTATATAGCTTCCTTGGCAGGCAGAACTTCAAGAATTGAAGTGGGTAGTCCAACGGAAAAATGAATATGATATAATTTAAAATCTAAAATCTAATTTAAATGAGTATTGATTTACTCCTCTCCAGGAGTTAGGCACAAGGCCAGTTTTTTTTATCATACTCCCACAAGTAAGATGTGACCCAAAGGCGGGTCGGGAAAGTGGGGTTTAAAAATTGCCTGGGCAGCCCCGTCGGCATTCCCCGGTAGGGGCGCCTCAGGCAGTAAGCAATAAACTTACTCCTCCCCAAAGAGGGGAGGCGAAGCCTGGGAGGGTGGACCTCCTAGAACTGCACAGGACAGACCCATAGACGGGCGTAAATCAAGCCCCGAAGGCCAAGACAATACCAGTCTATGGGGTACAGTATCCATCGGAACAGATACTACACTTTGATCTTAGCCAAAAGGCCAAGAAACTATTAAATGAGTAGAAAAGAAATAGTACACGCATCGAGCACACATACTCGTCACAGATGTCACATAGCAACCGACTCATAAGGTCACAAATTTGAAACAAACGTAAAGTGAACTAATACAATGTCGAGACACAGTCACATCTGGTATATTCCAAAACAACAAAGAAAGAGAAATTCTACAGAACGTCTAGAGATTGACGCAAAGAGGAAAATATATATTTCCAGGAAGAAATAAATCTTAAGGAGGAAATGTTGTGGACTGATCCGGATTCACCCCTAGTGACAGGATGGATTCGTCAGGTCACTATGAAGTTGACACCTTTTCTCTTTTCAAGGAGAACCGCTTAGCACGTCTGCCTAGATAGAGCCGGTAATGGCGACCAACTTATTGTAATTAAGTATTCTTAATACAATTCCTATTCCTTTCAAATCCTGTCTTGGGTTTCTTATTTAGTTATTGTTATTCTTACGATATAACAAAAAGTAAAGTTACATATTTTAGAAGTTTATTCTAATCATCAGGTGTTTAAACAAGAGATATAATAAAATGGCCTTTAATCCATGGATTTTCAAAGAATTACTCTTAATACAATTCCTATTCATTCAATTCCTTTCTTGGGTTTCTTATTTACTTATTGTTATTCTTACTATATAACAAAAAGTAAAGTTACATATTTTAGAAGTTTATTCTAATCATCAGGTGTTTAAACAAGAGATATAATAAAATGGCCTTTAATCCATGGATTTTCAAAGAATTACTCTTAATACAATTCCTATTCATTCAATTCCTGTCTTGGGTTTCTTATTTACTTATTGTTATTCTTACGATATAACAGAAAGTAAAGTTACATATTTTAGAAGTTTATTCTAATCATCAGGTGTTTAAACAAGAGATATAATAAAATGGCCTTTAATCCATGGATTTTCAAAGAATTACTCTTAATACAATTCCTATTCATTCAATTCCTTTCTTGGGTTTCTTATTTACTTATTGTTATTCTTACTATATAACAAAAAGTAAAGTTACATATTTTAGAAGTTTATTCTAATCATCAGGTGTTTAAACAAGAGATATAATAAAATGGCCTTTAATCCATGGATTTTCAAAGAATTACTCTTAATACAATTCCTATTCATTCAATTCCTTTCTTGGGTTTCTTATTTACTTATTGTTATTCTTACTATATAACAAAAAGTAAAGTTACATATTTTAGAAGTTTATTCTAATCATCAGGTGTTTAAACAAGAGATATAATAAAATGGCCTTTAATCCATGGATTTTCAAAGAATTACTCTTAATACAATTCCTATTCATTCAATTCCTTTCTTGGGTTTCTTATTTACTTATTGTTATTCTTACTATATAACAAAAAGTAAAGTTACATATTTTAGAAGTTTATTCTAATCATCAGGTGTTTAAACAAGAGATATAATAAAATGGCCTTTAATCCATGGATTTTCAAAGAATTACTCTTAATACAATTCCTATTCATTCAATTCCTTTCTTGGGTTTCTTATTTACTTATTGTTATTCTTACTATATAACAAAAAGTAAAGTTACATATTTTAGAAGTTTATTCTAATCATCAGGTGTTTAAACAAGAGATATAATAAAATGGCCTTTAATCCATGGATTTTCAAAGAATTACTCTTAATACAATTCCTATTCATTCAATTCCTTTCTTGGGTTTCTTATTTACTTATTGTTATTCTTACTATATAACAGAAAGTAAAGTTACATATTTTAGAAGTTTATTCTAATCATCAGGTGTTTAAACAAGAGATATAATAAAATGGCCTTTAATCCATGGATTTTCAAAGAATTACTCTTAATACAATTCCTATTCATTCAATTCCTTTCTTGGGTTTCTTATTTACTTATTGTTATTCTTACTATATAACAAAAAGTAAAGTTACATATTTTAGAAGTTTATTCTAATCATCAGGTGTTTAAACAAGAGATATAATAAAATGGCCTTTAATCCATGGATTTTCAAAGAATTACTCTTAATACAATTCCTATTCATTCAATTCCTGTCTTGGGTTTCTTATTTACTTATTGTTATTCTTACTATATAACAAAAAGTAAAGTTACATATTTTAGAAGTTTATTCTAATCATCAGGTGTTTAAACAAGAGATATAATAAAATGGCCTTTAATCCATGGATTTTCAAAGAATTACTCTTAATACAATTCCTATTCATTCAATTCCTTTCTTGGGTTTCTTATTTACTTATTGTTATTCTTACTATATAACAAAAAGTAAAGTTACATATTTTAGAAGTTTATTCTAATCATCAGGTGTTTAAACAAGAGATATAATAAAATGGCCTTTAATCCATGGATTTTCAAAGAATTACTCTTAATACAATTCCTATTCATTCAATTCCTTTCTTGGGTTTCTTATTTACTTATTGTTATTCTTACTATATAACAAAAAGTAAAGTTACATATTTTAGAAGTTTATTCTAATCATCAGGTGTTTAAACAAGAGATATAATAAAATGGCCTTTAATCCATGGATTTTCAAAGAATTACTCTTAATACAATTCCTATTCATTCAATTCCTTTCTTGGGTTTCTTATTTACTTATTGTTATTCTTACTATATAACAAAAAGTAAAGTTACATATTTTAGAAGTTTATTCTAATCATCAGGTGTTTAAACAAGAGATATAATAAAATGGCCTTTAATCCATGGATTTTCAAAGAATTACTCTTAATACAATTCCTATTCATTCAATTCCTTTCTTGGGTTTCTTATTTACTTATTGTTATTCTTACTATATAACAAAAAGTAAAGTTACATATTTTAGAAGTTTATTCTAATCATCAGGTGTTTAAACAAGAGATATAATAAAATGGCCTTTAATCCATGGATTTTCAAAGAATTACTCTTAATACAATTCCTATTCATTCAATTCCTTTCTTGGGTTTCTTATTTACTTATTGTTATTCTTACTATATAACAAAAAGTAAAGTTACATATTTTAGAAGTTTATTCTAATCATCAGGTGTTTAAACAAGAGATATAATAAAATGGCCTTTAATCCATGGATTTTCAAAGAATTACTCTTAATACAATTCCTATTCATTCAATTCCTTTCTTGGGTTTCTTATTTACTTATTGTTATTCTTACTATATAACAAAAAGTAAAGTTACATATTTTAGAAGTTTATTCTAATCATCAGGTGTTTAAACAAGAGATATAATAAAATGGCCTTTAATCCATGGATTTTCAAAGAATTACTCTTAATACAATTCCTATTCATTCAATTCCTTTCTTGGGTTTCTTATTTACTTATTGTTATTCTTACTATATAACAAAAAGTAAAGTTACATATTTTAGAAGTTTATTCTAATCATCAGGTGTTTAAACAAGAGATATAATAAAATGGCCTTTAATCCATGGATTTTCAAAGAATTACTCTTAATACAATTCCTATTCATTCAATTCCTGTCTTGGGTTTCTTATTTACTTATTGTTATTCTTACGATATAACAGAAAGTAAAGTTACATATTTTAGAAGTTTATTCTAATCATCAGGTGTTTAAACAAGAGATATAATAAAATGGCCTTTAATCCATGGATTTTCAAAGAATTACTCTTAATACAATTCCTATTCATTCAATTCCTGTCTTGGGTTTCTTATTTACTTATTGTTATTCTTACGATATAACAAAAAGTAAAGTTACATATTTTAGAAGTTTATTCTAATCATCAGGTGTTTAAACAAGAGATATAATAAAATGGCCTTTAATCCATGGATTTTCAAAGAATTACTCTTAATACAATTCCTATTCATTCAATTCCTGTCTTGGGTTTCTTATTTACTTATTGTTATTCTTACGATATAACAGAAAGTAAAGTTACATATTTTAGAAGTTTATTCTAATCATCAGGTGTTTAAACAAGAGATATAATAAAATGACCTTTAATCCATGGATTTTCAAAGAATGACTCTTAATACAATGTCAAAACACAGTCACACCTGATACATTCTGAAACAACTACCGGCGATGCAGAGTTTTGGTTGAGAATGGGAATCATTATGCACCTCGGAAGTTGTATACCACTCTCCAGCTAGATTCGATAAATATATAAAAAATCAGGTTGGATCACTTCACCCTGGTCTCTTAATTCTATGAAAAATCTTGCTTCCCATCAAAAAATTTAACAAAGGTCTTTGTAATTATACTTATATGGCCTTCTCACTTCAAGATTATCATGCACTAGAGTTTTCATTTACCTCCTCTCCAGGAGGTTAGGCACAAGGCCAGTTTTATCTTACTCCCACAAGGTAAGATGTGACCCAAGGTCGGGAAAGTGGGACTTGAAAAGCCAGCGCCCGAAAAAGTGAGCACTCTGGCCATTAAAAATTGCCTGGGCAGCCCCATCGACATTCCCCGGTAGGGGCGCCTCAGGCAGTAAGCAATAAACTTACTCCTCCCCAAAGAGGGAAGGCGAAGCCTGGGAGGGTGGACCTCCTAGAACTGCACAGGACAAACCCACAGACCGGCGGAATCAAGACCCGAAGGCCAAGACGATACTGGTCTATAGGGTGCAGTATCCATCGGAACAGATACTACACTTTGATCTTGGCCAAAAGGCCAAGCTTCTTTGAGTAGTGGTAGCAAAACAATAGAACAGATACTACACTTTGATCTTAGCCAAAAGGCCAAGCTTCTTTGAGTAGTGGTAGCAAAACAATAGAACAGATACTACACTTTGATCTTAGCCAAAAGGCCAAGCTTCTTTGAGTAGTGGTAGCAAAACAATAGAACAGATACTACACTTTGATACTACATTAGTTTTCAAGTGATATAAATAGAAATCAGCAAAAAGTTTTATTAGAAAAAAAGTGCATCCATCTTCGAGTGCAGAGCAGAAAGAATGATGCAGTTTGAAGTCGGGCATCCTAAGTGGGGAGTTGTGCAGCAAGATGTTTGTTCACATTACATTTAAATTTCTGCATGTTTGTACAGTCAGGGAGCAAGGAGGAAATTCCAAAGTCAAACGGTCCAAGGAAAGACGACATTAGAGAAAAATGGTTTTCCGGCTTCTGGGGACCTCTACAGTGAAGGGGTGAGATTTTGCTGCTGGTTTGTCGAGCGTGTTTACGTTGAAGTGGGTACAAGTTCATTAAGTTTGTCGGAGCACAGGGATGCAGCAATGCGTCAATGATGCAGGGGCTGCAATTTTGCATCCCTGTGTTTGTTTAACAAGTACTTCCACTGTTGTTGGCCTTTTTGGCTATGAATAAAGTGTAGTATCTGTTCTCATGTTACACTTAGTCTATTCTGTCCTCGGTCAGGTGACTTGACAGAATGGGAGAAACGAAGTTGGGAGAAAATAGGGATAATCATTGATGACTTATTTTATCCCGGTGGCCGGCTTCACCCCGGGCTATCCGAAATAATTATGAACAAAAAACAGAAGAAAAAAAAAAAGTCACAAATTAGAGAGAAAGAAAATTGCGAAAGGAACGCAACTGCGTTTGGGGGAGAGTAAGAAAAGGGGAGTAAGGATGCAGAAAGGGGTGAGCAAACATAAGAAAATCAATCCTCTCATAATATTCTTCATATATGGATATGACGGGGGGAGGAATATGAAAGCTTGAAAACATGGAATGGAAGTATATTTTTAGAGGGAGAGTAAGGCTGTAAAAAAAGGGGAGTAAGGATGCGAGAAAAAGGAGAGCGAACATGATAAGCAAACCAAAAAGTGTGAAATCAATTTAAAAAACAAAACAAAAAAAAAAACAAATCTCTAGTGAAGGGGAAAGAAAAGAATGGATGTGAAGGGGGAGAGTAGGGAACATTAAAAAAATGGGATGGAAATATTTTTTGAAAGGGAGAGTAAGGATTCAGTAAAGGGAGAGCTAACATAAGAAAGTCAATCTTCGTATCATATTCTTCATCATTAAACCAACAATTTATCCATTACATTAACCGTATCTGTAATTTGATTGCCCCCCACCCTTTCTCTCATAGACGTGATGTTGCTAGTCTCAGTCTTTTCTATAAATACTATGATGGCATGTGTTCTTCAGAATTGTGTGATCTATTCCCCGCTTCTTTTGTTCCAGCTCGTATGACTCGTTGGTCTAGTGGTCTCCATCAATTCGCTGTTTTGATACCTCATTGTAATACAGCTTCCTATTCCAGTAGCTTCTTTCTGAGAACTGCAGGCTTGTGGAACTCCTTTCCTGCTGACTGTTTTCCTCCTACCTATAGCCATAGCCTTTTCAAGACTATGGCCAATAGGTATCTCCCGTCTTTGCGATAATTATCTTTCGTTCTTGTTAGCTTCTTACATCAAGTGGCTTCATGCCTTGTCTGGAGCGATTTCCATTAATAAAAAAAAATGGACAGCAAACATGCTAACGAAGCAAAGAAATGTCAAATGAATGAAAAAAAAAAGAAGCAAATGTCTAGCAAAGGGGCAGGGGAATGAAACGAATGGATATCAACGAAGGGGGGGGGGGCATGGAATGTTGAAAAAAGTAGAAGGGAAAATTTTTCAAAGAGAGACGGTAAGGATTCAGTAAAAGAAGAGCAAACGTAAGGAAACCAATCCTCTCATAATAGTCTTCGTTATTAAACCGTCAGTCATTTTAACCCTTATCCTCGAGTGGCTTCTGGCCTCTATAAGTGGTGACTCAGTGAAATAGTACAAAGGAGAAGAAAAAAAATTTTGAAACAAAAAAATAAAAAAAGAAGAAAGAATCGAGAAAGGAAAAAAGTACAAGCGTCTGAAAGGAGAGTGACGGAAAATTGTGAGAGAGATGTAATTGTGTTGGGGGAGAGTAAGAAAGGAGAGTAAGGATACAAGAGAAGGAGAGCAAAATGGAGGTTATAAAGGGGGGGGGGTATAAAAGATTGAAAAGGTCGAATGAAAATATTTTTAAAGGAAGAGAGTAAGGATGAGAAAAAAAGAATAACAAGAAAAAAAGCTTTAAATAAATAAATAAAATAATGAAATTGCGAATGTAAAAAAGGAAAAAAGTAGTGTCTGAAAGGAGAGAGAGAGGGAGAGAGAAAATTACGAAAGGAATATAATCGTGTTGAGAGGGGGGAAGGAGAGTAAGGATGCGAGAAACATGATAAGGAAGCCAAGAAGTGTGAAATGTAAATTTGTGGAAGGGAAAGGGAAGGTAAGAAAGGAGAGCAAATATGTTAGCAAGCTAAGAAGTGTAAAATGAATGAAAAAAAAAAAAAGAAGGTAAGTGTCTCGCGAAGGAGCAAGGGAAGAAAAGGAATGGAGGAAGGGTGAGGGGGAGTAGTAAATATTTAAAAAGGAGGAATGAAAATATTTTTTTTTTTTTTAAAGGAGAGTAAGGATGCAAGAACGAGAGGGCAAACACGATTATGAAAATGTTTTAAATAAAATAAAGAATGAATCGTGAAAATGAAAGAGAAAAGAAGTACAAGCCTGCGAAATAAGAGAGACGGAAAATTGCGATCGTGTTTAGGGGAGAGTAAGACAGGAGAGTAAGGATGCGAGAAAAGGAGAGCAAACATGATAAAGAATACTAGAAGTGTGAAATGAATGCAAAAAAAGAAAAAGCAAGTTTTTAGCGAAGGAGCGAGAGAAAGAAAGGAATTGATATCGGGGGGGGGGGGGGCATAGAATATTGAGAAAAAAAAGTGAGATAGAGATTTTCTTTTAAAAGGAGAGTAAGGATGCAAAAAGGGGTTAGCAAACATAAGAAAATCAATCCTCTAATAATATTCTTCATAGATCGATATGACGGGGGAGTAATATGAAAGCTTGAAAACGTGAAATGGAAGTATTTTTTTTTTTAAGGGAGAGTAAGGATGTAAAAAAAGGGAGCGAGAAAAAAAATTTTTGAAATGAATAAAATAAATAAATAATTGTGAATGTAAAAAAAAATACAAGCGTCTGAAAGGAGAGAGACAGAAAATTGAGAAAGAAATGTAATCGTGTTGGGGGGGGGGTGAGAAAGGAGAGTAAGGATGCGAGAAATGGAGAGCACACATGATAAGGAAGCCGAGAAGTGTGAAATGAATTCGCACAAAAAAAAAAAAAAGCGTCTAGCGAAAGAGCAGTGGAGAGAAAGAAACGAATATCAAGGGTATAAAATGGTATGGAATGTTCAAAAAAAAAAAAAAGAAGAAGAATGGAAATATTTTTAGGGGGAGAGTAAGGATGCAAGAAAAGGAGAGCAAACAGAAGTCAATCCTCTTATAATATTCTTCATCACTAAACCGGCAATCCATCTCTCGTTCTAACCCTTATCCTCTAGTAGCTTTCGGTCTTGATAAGTGGTGACTCATTACTAAATTAAAAAATTAAAAAAAAAACATCCAAAGGAAACGAGAAGAAAGTTTCAAATAAATAAAAAAAATTTTTTTAAAGCATCCAAAGGAAACGAGAAGAAAGTTTCAAATAAATAAAAAATAGTGAAAGTAAAATAGAGCGAAATACAAATGTCTGAAATTGGAGAGAAAAAATGAGACAGAAATGTAATCGTGTTGGGGGAGAGTAAGAAAGGAGAGCAAGGATGCGAGAAATGGAGAGCAAACATGATAAGGAAGCCAAGAAGTGTGAAATGAATGAAAAAATAAAGCGAATGTCTAGCGATAAGAAGAGCAGAGAGGGGAAAAAAAAGCAAAGATTACGGAACGCGGGAGGAGAGGCAGATAACTATAATCCATATTCAAAGTGAGAACATCACCGTGCGATTGCGGAGTCGGGGAATTTGCACGCCTGGGCTTTTCTCGCTTGCTTGGCACTAAGTCTTTCGTGATGGCGCCAGACTGGTTCGCTCTCCCCCGGCTGCGGACTGGTCGTGTCCAGTCAACTGGCGAGAATAACAAATGAACCAGTGGACATCGTGCCAACTGGACTGTGAGCCCGGTTGGGGGCCACGGTGGGAGGTGAGGTGAGGTGGCAGGTTGCTTTTATTTCGAGGCGATGTGGTTCATGTGTGCGACCCAGATGAAAACAACGGCAAAGTTAAGCAAGTGTTCCATGGAAAAAACGAGAACGGATATTCTTACGATGCATACGTTAAATCTGCGTGTTCGCGATGAAAATGGTATTTGGAACGTTAATTCCTTGAATTTTTGGCCAGGATCAGAGTGTAGTATTAGTCCAGGCAAAATAAGGTTCGACTTGGAACAAATTGCAACAAATTGCACATGCCAAAAATATGGTCTCAATTGCACTGCCGTGTGTAGAGAATGTCGTGGTACAAGTTGCTCTAACTCACAGGTGCCAGATTTGTCAGATGATGTAGACGACGATGCTTAAACCGGATACCGCAAAGTGGCACAACTGGAATTGACACTCTTGAAATTAATATTGATGATCTGTTGTTGAAACACAGGCTTACTGTTGTTCATGAGTATGATAACAAACTTATCTATGGCTACAATTGTGTTTTCCTACATTTCAGTAGGTCCTAGGTTAAAAAATGTAACGAAAAAAATAAAATGTTGAGCAAATACATTCTAAAAATAGACATTCTTTCCAGCATATTGGATTTTTGGCTATAAATTCTTTATCCAATAAAAATGTAACCTACTCCACGTAAATCCTTGTGTTCAAAAACCCCATTTTAGCACTTCAAATCACTCAATTATGACATCTAAATGCGGAGATATGACAAATTATCGAAAATTGGCGGCCATCTTGGATTTATGCAAATTAGACCTATTTCCTCAACGTTGATTTCTTAGGACTTTTAGTATGATGTTCTAGACACCTCATGGGAATGCCTGGTGGTGAAAAAAATTCTGTTGCAATTTGTTCCAAGTTGGGCCCTAAAATGTGCTATATTGCCTGGACTATATTTGTTCTGATTTTTGGCCAGGATCAGAGTGTAGTATTTGTTCTGATAGTCTCCTTAATCAGTAGAGAAGAAATGCTTATAGACTGAGGCAATTTTAATTTTTGTTCCAATGCAGAGTACCTCTTTTTTGGAGAACTGGATTTTTCCCCACATTAAAAAGCGACCTGGTGTCTAACTCTGCCCTCGTGGGAAAACAAGTCAATAGAAACATTTCAACAAAAATGGTATTTGAAAGTGAAGTATGACATTCCAGCGAAAATGGTATTTGAATGTTAATTGCTTGACCTTTTGGCCAGGATCAAAGTGTAGTATCTCTTCTGATACTACACTGCATCTTTTCTGTCGTTGGTCAGTGAAGAAGAAATGCTTCTAGACCAAGGCAATTTTTATTTTTGTCCCAATGCTGAGTATCCCGTTTTGGGGGGGCAGGATTTTTCTCACATTAAAAACCAACCTTGTGTCTAACTCTGCTCTCATAGCGAGGCAAGTGAATAGAGATATTCTGACGAAAATAGTATTTAAAAGCTAAGTGCGACATTATCACTTCCTCCCGTACTCTCCTTGCTCTCCATCTGCTAACTGTCCCTGCTACCTCAACTGTTCTACATCTACTAACTCAAGCACTCTCATCCATTCTTTCATCATTATATTTGGTTTAACGTCTGTTTTACATGCTGGCATGTGTTGGACGGCTTTTAGAAATTGACTTCTTAACTACTCTATCTCTGACCGGGACTTTATTTATCCCTCTTTCAAATTTATCCTCATTACTTCCTTCCATGTTTTCCTTGGCCTTCTCCTGCCAACTGACCCTGCTACCTTAACTGTTTAACGTTATTCAGACTACTATCTTAATCTCAGTTTTAATTTTCATGTTTCGACCAATGTACCCCTTGATTTTCTTCAGATGCCTCTTCTGGTGATACCAGATCAGGCTGCCCTGTGGCTCCCTGAGACGAAATTCACCTACATTGACGTTTTTTTTGTTGTTTTTTTTTGTTTGTAAAACTTAATTATGTTCTACAAAACCAAAAACAAAAACAACAGCCCCTCTCCCTTTCTCCCTCCCCTTTTTTATTTTTATTTTTCCTACCCTACTCCCGGTCCTGGATATGACCTTAAACTACATCCGATGGTGAGATCCGGCTTACGGACTTTGGGGAATGTGGAGCCTCCTCTTAATTACCATTGCTCCCAGGTCCACCCTGACCCGGAGTGGTAGTACCTGTTAGGGTCCCAACTATGGGTTAAATAGAAACAGATATTAAAAGGGGAAAGAAACAAAAAAGAGAAGAAAACAAGACCAGATTCGGCATTAAATAACCCAAAAAGGGTTGATATGCCGTAAAACAAAACTACCAAACCAAAAACCCTGATTAAACATTTGAAGATATAAAGAACTTGAAGCATAAAAACTTTCACTATAATGACCAGATTCAACATTAAATAACCCAAAAAGGGTTGATATGCCGTAAAACAAAACTACCAAACCAAATCAGATGCCTCTTCTCGAACCCGAGAATCTTTATATAAAAGTGCTCAATAATAATCAATAGAGCTGTTTATTTGGTGTAAAATCTTTATTTATACTAACATTATTTGGCTACACATTTGCAGACATGTTTCAGTCAAAGCTAAAAATAGCCAGACTTCTTGCAGTTGTAGTTCGAGGTTTTGGACCCGAACAGGTCTGGCTATTTTTAACTTTGACGGAAACATGTCTGCAAATGTATAGCCAAATAATGTTTATATAAATAAAAATTTTATACCAAATATATATATATATATATATATATATATAGTTATTTTTAATAATAAATATTAAATTACTATCCACATACGTATACGTTTCATCTTTGAGGAATCCTCAGTGTGGAGATAACTTTTCAAACTGGTCGCACGATTCGAACCCCGAAACACGAGTAACCTTTTACTCAATTCCGAGCGGTCTAACCAATGAGGCCAATTCCAATCATTACACGACAAGTAGAGAAATAGACCCTATTTATGTCAAATCAGGCGGACAAACATAGTCAGCCGTCTTAAAAGTTTATACAGATCACGTAGAAAGGAACTTGCATTATAACTTAGATTAGATATCTTATATTATTTCTCATTAAAGGGCCTGGCCAAAGGGGGCATATATATATATATATATATATATATATATATTTTTATTTATTTATTTATTTATTTTTTTTTTTGAAAAACCATAACAATGCGTAGTGTTAAAATAAACAAAATTTATTTTAATCTGATCTTTCGAGAAATAAAATTCTCCTTGTCAAAGCAGTGTTTTTCTTTTTTTTTTTCTTCATCGTCCGATGGTAATGGACTTTTGGGTCAGAAAATCACGTTATGTCTGTAAGCGAGGTTGCACTAATTTGAATTGAAAGGGTATTTAGACATATTTTTAAACCATTGTTTCGTAATAGTATTATATTTCTTTTGAAAAAACCATAACAACGTGTATTTTAAAAATAAATACAATTTATTTTTATCTGAGCTTTCGAGAAATAAAATTCTCTATATACAAAAAAGCAACAATATAAAAGCAACTTTTATACAATTCAGATCGATTCGAATAGGAATCAATTTCCAAAGCAAAAGTGAAGCTCAATATTTAAAAATTAATTTTTTTAAATTTCAATAAATAATATATGCGGTCCAGGTTTAAGTTAACGACAATTTTGGAAGAAAATAACTATTACGCATGTCAGCCATAAGTTTAATGTTATGTTTTATTTTATTCATAGTTGTTAGTGCTTGTAGTGAGGATTGAACCTTCAACCTCAGAAGACTGTCACTTAGAACTGATTATTACTTCGCACTTGTATTCATTGCGCCACGGGGTCTTGCGGACATTCTCAGTACAAACGATACTAAGAATGAAAAATCTTTTTGTCAAACTCTGGAATCTGTACGGAATTTCGAACAGAATTGTTTATTTAATCCAAATAATCCAAATTATTCAAATTATCCAAATAATCCAAATAATCAAAATTATCCAAATTATCCAAATAATCCAAATAATCCAAATTATCCAAATAATCCAAATTATTCAAATTATCCAAATAATCCAAATTATCCAAATAATCCAAATTATCCAAATAATCCAATTAATCCAAATAATCAAATTAATCCAATTAATCCAAATTAATCCAATTAATCCAATTAATCCAAATAATCCAAATAATCCAAATAATTCAAATTATTAATCCTCATTTAAAAAAATTCCAATATTATGAATGCAATTACGAATTACTTTAAACTTCTATCCGGTCATGACTGACAGGACGAGAACAAGCTACCCTCTGTGGATTAAATAAAGGCTTCCGTTTGAAATTCCATACAGATTTCCGAGTTCGACAAAACGCACCCGAAGAACGACAGAGGGTACATCAGTTGAAATATGATAATAACATCGAAGAATGAGAATGGTAGTCTGAATAATCCTAATAATAGAAGAGCAGAAAGTGACTAACTTGGGTTTACTTTCAGCAGCCTCGTAACTCTTGCTTCCCTTATTTTGTCCTTTAGTCCTCAGATTCCACAAGCGATGTTTCTGACAAAGGGGAAGAATTGCTGTTTTCTCTGTTGGAATCTATCCATTATAACTTATCGTTTTAGCTAGTTTTTCACCTTGAAGTAAGTTGTTTTTTATTTTAGCTCCTCACATCAAGTGGCTTCATGCCTTGTCTGGAGCGATTTCCATTAAAAAAAAATAAAAAATTTCGAAACCTAATGGATCAATGAATCAAATAGAAACATGTCTATCTTATCCAATTCCTCACCATATAAAGTTTCAAGTTTCGTGTTTTCGCTCCAAAGCCAAAACAGTTCTGCCAATTTCCTGAACAGTGTGATCTCGTCTCGCAAATCACGATGAACGAATTTCGTGAGACATTTTTTTTGTTTTTTTGTTTCTGTTCTTAGTCTGTAAATAGCTTTTGGAATTTCTCTCTGATAATATTGTTGTTTTTTGTTTTGTTTTCACCCTCCCTATCATTTTCTTTCTGTCTCATCCTCTCTCTCTCCCTCTCTTTCTTTCACTCCCCTCTCTCTCTTTCTTTCACTTCCCTCCCTCTCTTTCTTTCTTTCCTCTCTCTTTCTTTCTTTCCTACCCTCTCTTTCTTTCCTTCCTACCCTCTCTTTCTTTCCTTCCTACCCTCTCTTTCTTTCTTTCCTACCCTCTCTTTCTTTCTTTCCCCTCTCTCTCTTTCTTTCTTTCCCCCCTCTTTCTTTCTTTCCCCCCTCTCTCTCTCTTTCTTTCTTTCCCCTCTCTTTCTTTCTTTCCCCTCTCTTTCTTTCTTTCCCCTCTCTTTCTTTCTTTCCCCTCTCTCTCTTTCTTTCCCCTCTCTCTCTTTCTTTCTTTCCCCTCTCTCTCTTTCTTTCTTTCCCCTCTCTCTCTTTCTTTCTTTCCATCTCTCTCTTTCTTTCTTTCCCTCTCTCTCTTTCTTTCTTTCCATCTCTCTCTTTCTTTCTTTCCCTCTCTCTCTCTCTTTCTTTCCCCTCTCTCTCTCTCTTTCTTTCCTCTCTCTCTCTCTCTCTTTCTTTCCTCTCTCTCTCTCTCTCTTTCTTTCCCCTCTCTCTCTCTCTTTCTTTTCCCTCTCTCTCTCTCTTTCTTTCTTTCCCCTCCCTCTCTCTCTCTTTCTTTCTTTCCCCTCTCTCTCTCTTTCTTTCTTTCCCCTCTCTCTCTCTTTCTTTCTTTCCCCTCTCTCTCTCTTTCTTTCTTTCCCCTCTCTCTTTCTTTCTTTCCCCTCTCTCTCTTTCTTTCTTTCCCCTCTCTCTCTCTTTCTTTCTTTCCCCTCTCTCTCTCTTTCTTTCTTTCCCCTCTCTCTCTTTCTTTCTTTCCCCTCTCTCTCTCTTTCTTTCTTTCCCCTCTCTCTCTTTCTTTCCCCCCCTCTCTCTTTCTTTCTTCCCCCCTCTCTCTCTCTTTCTTTCTTCCCCCCTCTCTCTCTCTTTCTTTCTTTCCCCTCTCTCTCTTTCTTTCTTTCCCCCTCTCTCTTTCCTTCCCCCCTCTCTCTTTCATTCCCCCCTCTCTCTCTCATTCCCCCCTCTCTCTCTCATTCCCCCCTCTCTCTCTCATTCCCCCCTCTCTCTCTCATTCCCCCTCTCTCTCTTCCACCCTATCGCCCCCTCTCTCTTCCACCCTATCGCCCCCTCTCTCTTCCAGCCTATCGCCCCCTCTCTCTTCCAGCCTATCGCCCCCTCTCTCTTCCAGCCTATCGCCCCCTCTCTCTTTCACCCTATCGCCCCCTCTCTCTTTCACCCTATCGCCCCCTCTCTCTTTCACCCTATCGCCACCTCTCTCATTCACCCTATCGCCCCCTCTCTCTTCCACCCTATCGCCCCCTCTCTCTTCCACCCTATCGCCCCCTCTCTCTTCCACCCTATCGCCTCCTCTCTCTTCCACCCTATCGCCCCCTCTCTCTTCCACCCTATCGTCCCCTCTCTCTTCCACCCTATCGTCCCCTCTCTCGTTCATGAAAATTAAGATACCTCTGATTTTTATGCAATTTTAACAGTAGGTATTAGACATCAATTAATAAATATTCCCCAAATTTCAATTTCTTTGAATTATTTTAAAGAGTTTGTAGGCGGGGGGGGGGGGGCATAATATGGGCACAACCTCCGATTTCAAAAGTCAAATATCTCAGATTCGCATTGAACTTCATCCATAGTCATTAGACACCAACTAAGAAAGATTCCCTGAATTTCAATTTTTTCCTAAGACCGCTTAAGCCTTAAATTTTATACATTTTCTACAATCAAAATCATGTAATGGATTTTGATCAAAATTAGAATAAGGATTCTAGACACAAGGTTTAGTATCATTATATCTTGATTTTAATCTACATAATGAGGACATAAAAGTTGTGCAAAACTGTTCTGTTTGGAGAATTAATTTTACCCGTCCTGGGACGAGTATTCTTATAGTTTATATATATATATATATATATATATATATATATATATATATATATATATATTCTTGGTTTTGTTTGGGAGCAAGAAATCCAACAGAGTGCTCGATTTTTTAATAAGAGGATAGTATTTATTTATTAATAATTTTACAGAAGATCAGACTTTATTTATATTTATAAATAGATTGCTCCCGGCTATCTTCAGCCATATTTGATCCCTCAATAAATCGATCCTATGAATAAACTTTAAAAAAAGACACTATTTTTCGATCTTGGTCCACTCCCAGATTGAAACCTATGGTATCATGTTGATTTGATCTGATCTTCTATAACATTAATATATATATATATATATATATATATATATATATATATATATATATATATATATATATGAGAGAGAGAGAGAGAGGTTTGTAATCCGAGGCTGGAGCAATGTAATATAGGTA
This sequence comes from Sepiola atlantica, assembly GCA_963556195.1. NCBI lineage: Eukaryota > Metazoa > Mollusca > Cephalopoda > Sepiida > Sepiolidae > Sepiola > Sepiola atlantica. Next base: position 5,869,941 of record OY744553.1, read on the forward strand.
CCGGAAGGTGGAAAAGGTGAACAAAAAAAAACGAGAATTAATACAAGAATGGAATCTCAAATCAATTTATTAATATTCCATGTAAAACAGATTAAATACCAGAACAGTAAATAAAAAAGTGGTTACTGTCAGGCAAATAAAAGTTCCGGAATAAGGTAATCTTAAATTTTCGAAAGAAAAACTTTCATGAAAGTTTTTCTTTCTAAAATTGAAGATAAATACTTTAGATCCACTCTAAGAAAGAGGTCACTAGAAATCAATTGTCTCCCTTGGTCTTCTCTCTTTTCCTATTCGCCTTTTTCTCTTCTTGTTGTTTCTTCCCCCCCCCCTGGCAATTATCTTTCCTTATTCATTTATAGTGCTATCTTCAATGTAGAAACATCCTTTTTTTTTCTTGGCTTTTGTATATTTGAAGAAGTTATATAATGTCGAAACGTCATGTGGAATTTTTTACATCTACTCTCTCCCTCTTTTCTTTCTTTTTCCTCCTCATTCTCTTCCCTTCTTCCTCTCTCCCTCCACCTCCTCTCTCCCACCTCTTCATCTCGCTTTCTCGTCTTCATCTTTTCCTATTTCCTACCTTCTCTCTTCTTCCCCTTGACTCTCTCTTCTTCCCCTTGTCTCTCTCTTCCTCCCCTTGTCTCTCTCTTCCTCCCCTTGTCTCTCTCTTCCTCCCCTTGTCTCTCTCTTCCTCCCCTTGTCTCTCTCTTCCTCCCCTTGTCCTTTTCTCCTATCCCCCCTCTTGACTTTTTCTCCTCCTCCCCCCTTGCCTTTTTCTCCTCCTCCCCCCTTGCCTTTTTCTCCTCCCCCCTTGCCTTTTTCTCCTCCCCCTCTTGCCTTTTTCTCCTCCCTTTCCCTCTCTCTCCCCCTCGTCTCTCTCTCCCCCCTTTCCCTCTCTCTCCCCCTTTCCCTCTCTCTCCCCCCTTTCCCTCTCTCTCCCCCCTTTCCCTCTCTCTCCCCCTCGTCTCTCTCTCTCTCCCCCTCGTCTCTCTCTCCCCCTCGTCTCTCTCTCCCCCTCGTCTCTCTCTCCTCCCCCTCGTCTCTCTCTCCTCCCCCTCGTCTCTCTCTCCTCCCCCTCGTCTCTCTCTCCTCCCCCTCGTCTCTCTCTCCTCCCCCTCGTCTCTCTCTCCTCCCCCTCGTCTCTCTTTCCTCCCTTTCTCTCTCTCCATTCCCCTTTCCCTCTCTCTCCATTCCCCTTTCCCTCTCTCTCCGTCTATTCCCCTTTCCCTCTCTCCTCCCATTCCCCTTTCCCTCTCTCCTCCCATTCCCCTTTCCTTCTCTCCTCCTATTCCCCTTTCCCTCTCTCTCCCATTCCCCTTTTCTCTCTCTCTCTTCCCCCTGTCCCTCCTCGTATTTTGCTCCCTGTTTCCTGCTACCTCTTTTCATCCCTTCTTCCCCCTTCCCTCTCTTCTTTTATCAGTAACTCTCTCTACCCCTCCCCCTTATCGCTTCTATAATTCAACATTTTCTCCCACCTCATCGCGGCTACCACCTTCCTCATCATCCATCATTGAATCTACCCTCCCCTTCCCCCCTTCCCTCGTGCGCCCCACAGGGTTACTTCTCTCGTTACCATGGTTACACACGTGCTGCCTGCTGCGTGCCAGCATGCACACCTACAACACAACCATCATTTTTTTTCTCTCTCTCTCTCAACCTTCTTTTCCTAAACCCATTCAATTTCAGTCCCTCTTCCGTGTGCACGCGTGCGCCGCGCATATATTCGAGAAGACCCACCTCCACCATACCCCACCATTTCTATCTCCTTAAATAAGTTTCCCCTTTTTTTATACAAAAGATTTCAAAAATTTCTATTTTTTTTTTTATTCATTCAAAATAAATCTACCCTTCTTAACCCTGATGCCGCCGCCGCCGCCACGATGGAGGGGGAGAGAGCGTCGGAGAGCTAGCGTAATGGTTAGTGCGTTGCTACAGAGAGCTTCAAGGTCGGGCGTTCAGGCGCCAGCATCTCGTCATCGTCATCGTCGTCGTCATTGGCCAAGACCAAAACAGAATCTTGGATATTCCTTTCATTCGTTTAATCCAAGGCGCAGCATCCATACTGGATCTGTACTTGGGAACACTTGAATACATAAGTGGGTGTACAATTTAAAAAAAAAAAAAAATAAATAAAAAAAAAAAGCTAATAAAAACGGATTCATCATCATGGTTATAATCATGAACAGTACCAATTGATATCATCATCATCAACATGATCGACAGTACACACATATTGCCATCATCATCATCATCATCATCATCACAATCTACAATGTTAGCAGGCCAACAACATTAGACACCATCATCAGCAGAAACAGTAAAAGCATTATAATAATAATCATCATCATCATCATCATGTCCCTGCTACCTCAACTGGTCTACATCTCCTAACCCAAGAACTCTCCTGGTGATACCAGATCAGGCTGCCCTGTGGCTCCCTGAGACGAAATTTAACCTACATTGACGTTTTTTTTTTTTTTTTTTTTTTTTTTGTAAAACTTAATTATGTTCTACAAAACCAAAAACAAAAACAACAGCCCCTCTCCCTTTCTCCCTCCCCTTTTTTATTTTTATTTTTCCTACCCTACTCCCGGTCCTGGATATGACCTTAAACTACATCCGATGGTGAGATCCGGCTTACGGACTTTGGGTAATGTGGAGCCTCCTCTTAATTACCATTGCTCCCAGGTCCACCCTGACCCGGAGTGGTAGTACCTGTTAGGGTCCCAACTATGGGTTAAATAGAAACAGATATTAAAAGGGGAAAGAAACAAAAAAGAGAAGAAAACAAGACCAGATTCGGCATTAAATAACCCAAAAAGGGTTGATATGCCGTAAAACAAAACTACCAAACTACCAAAACAACCAAGAACTCTCATCCATTCTTTCATCATCATAATCAGCTTAACATCCATTTTACATGCTGGCATGTGTTGGACGGCTTTTAACCTATCTCTGACCAGGTCTTTATTCATCCCGCTTTCTCTCAAGTCCATTCTCATCACTTCCTCCCGTGTTATCCTTGACCTTTCCCTGCCAACTGACCCTGATACCTCGACAGTTCCACATCTACTAACCCAAGACCTCTCGTACGTTCTGTCAATGTGACCAAACCAACCAAGTCTCCTTTTCTGCACACATTTCCCTATACTATCCAAATTTAAATTCAATTGGCGTCCGAGTCTGTATACTTTTACAAGGTGAACAGAGTAATTTAGCAATCACTAAGTTTTGTAATATTATCCAAAGGTATTTGATAATAAATCGAATGGCGAACATACAAATATAAAAAGGTTTATTACTGTAAGTGAACAAGGGAATAGATAGTTACAAGTCTGGTAGCTTGTAATGTATATGGGTAACGGTCCAGCTGTACTTGTACTACAGTCAAACTCATGCTCCTTAAGGATAGCTACTTGATATGCCACTTGTGTGCGGTAGAGCGTGTGGGTACTTTCTCTAAAATAAATCTTCTTAACATGCGTCCATTTACCCTGCACGACAGACCAACGGAACCTCTTACGGAGATTCCTAGGTGCACCTAAAAATGGTATTTCGAACTTAAGTGTGACTGCCCAGCCGACAGCCGAGGGCGCCCGTAGAGTTGTCCGAACGCATCTAGAAAAGACCCCGGTTTATGCTCGTCATTAACAGTGCATTTTAACCAGTGATCCGTGCAAAATTGACACGCATACAGATCCAGTACGACTAATTATGTGCCCTGGATTTACTGAGATGTGACAGCATTTGAAATCGTCTCGGCCGACGGTAGCGATGACAATGACGCTTGAATGCCCAACCATGAAAGTCTCTGGAGCAGCACACCAACCTTTAAACCATCCCATCCCCCGTCGCAGTTAAAATGAATTTGAATCGAAAAATCGAACATTTTAAAATCTGTTTTTGCATAAAAAAAAGAAAGAAAACTCGGGAATCTTTTACGAGACTCAGCAGAGTAAAAACGCAAAAAAAACAAATTACAACAAATAAAAGTAACTGTAAGCTGTAAAAGTTAGTTTCAAACTTGCATGTGATATTTGTTTGTATTTTAAACCCGTTTGAAGTGCTATTTATTAGAAATCAATAGTTTTGACAGCGTAATTTCGAAAAAACAACATGGCCGATTTGGGGGGGATTACTAACGAAATCACTAGGAGCGACCATATTGATTTTGTGAAAACGTTGGAAAAAAAAAACAAGACATTTTTTTTTTTTACATCTAATGAAAACCCATTTATAATACGTAAAAATAAAAACAAATTACATAGGTAAGTAGAAAAATATCTATTCTCGTCGTAGGTCAACTTCACTTGTTGCAAATTTATGTTTTTAAACCCTTTCTCGTTCTTTTTTTGGACCCCGTTCGCGCCTCTGCTGAGTCTCGTAACATATACCCGAAAACTCAAATCTGCACATGTACGGAGAAAAAGAGACTGTAGAAGAAATGATTTAAAAAAATTATAATTTGTTTAGCTGAAAGAAGACCATAATGTAGCATTCAGGACACAAAATCTGTTAGACACATAACTGATTAACAGCTGTGTTTTGTTGACGGCAAGCAACAGCTGTAGTAACTGTCATTGTTGAAATACTATAAATACACCCTTGTTCCTCTGCTTAACTTGACATTGTTTTCATGTCATTCTGACATCTTGCTACCAGACTGAAGATATGCCAATTCAGATGTGCTGTTGAACGGAGAGGGGGCGGGAATGAGGGGGTGACCAGGAAAGAAAGAGATTGTTACACTTTTGCCCCGGGCAACGCGTGGTACCCCTGCTAGTTTCCTATATAAAAGGGGAAATGTGTATGTGTATGTTTGTATGTCAAGCTAAAACTTGAAAAATACACGACAGATACCCACAAAGTTGACATTTTCGAAATCGTTCATCTTTCGGTGTATAATATGCAAAAATTGATTTAAAAAAAATCTATTCCTTCACGTAGAATCGACACGAAATCTGCCGCGGGTGGGGGGGGGGAAATGACTTCATTTTTTCGTCACCTGTACGTTTTGCGCATGTGCAAAGTGCAAAAAATGAAAAATTATTATTATTACCTACAGAGATCGATAAAATTTTAATTATTAAAATATAATTTTTCTAACATAAAGAAATTGTAATAGCTCAATAGTGTTAGGCTAGAGCTCTGGTATAAAATATTTGTATTTAATTTAAACCACGTCAAATGTAAAGGAAACACAGATTCACACCATTTCACTAAAATCTGTTTTTTATTACTAGCATACGATTGTTTCGGCCTACTACCAAAATATTTATAAAATGTTCCTGTATCTAATGCATTTATTTCTTGGGGTGGCTATCTTCAGTGCTCGTATAATAAAAGAAGAAAATAAAGAAATTTTCCAGGCAGGTGAAACCTTGATTACAATCCGTACTCATTTTTAATACATGATTCGGAGATCTTTCCTCAACCTAACCGCAGACACTTTCTGCCGCTATACATAACTCTGGTACGGACCATTCTTGCAACAAATCCCTATCCACAAAAGGATATTGTAACTGCATGCCACTGGATATATAGTAAATGAATTTAGGTAATAATGGCACATGGATAAATATGAAAAAAAAAATGGCACAAATGGATAGATATGAAAAAAAAATGGCACATGGATAAATATGAAAAAAATGGCACATGGATGAATATGGAAAAAAAATGGCACATGGATAAATATGAAAAAAAAATGGCACATGGATAAATATGAAAAAAAAAATTGCACATGGATGAATATGAAAAAAATGGCACATGGATAAATATGAAAAAAAAATGGCACATGGATAAATATGAAAAAAAAATGGCACATGGATAAATATGAAAAAAAAATGGCACATGGATAAATATGAAAAAAAATGGCACATGGATAAATATGAAAAAAAAATGGCACATGGATAAATATGAAAAAAAAATGGCACATGGATAAATATGAAAAAAAAAATGGCATATGGATAAATATGAAAAAAAAATGGCATATGGATAAATATGAAAAAAAAATGGCACATGGATAAATATGAAAAAAAAATGGCACATGGATAAATATGAAAAAAAATGGTACATGGATAAATATGAAAAAAAATGGCTCATGGATAAATATGAAAAAAAACATGGCACATGGATAAATATAAAAAAAAATGGCACATGGATAAATATGAAAACAAATGGCACATGGATAAATATGAAAACAAATGGTACATGGATAAATATGAAAAAAATGGCACATGGATAAATATTTTAAAAAATGGCACATGGATAAATATGAAAAAAAATGGCACATGGATAATTATGAAAAAAATGGCACATGGATAATTATGAAAAAAATGGCACATGGCTAAATATGAAAAAAAAATGGCACATGGCTAAATATGAAAAAAAAATGGCACATGGATAAATATGAAAAAAAATGGCACATGGGGAAAACATAGATAAATATTTCCATATGATCTTTTGATTTGGTAACCAATTCCTTGATTACCAAAAACTCAAGTATAAGTTCTAGTACTGAGAAACTGTCGTTAAACTGAATGAGATGATGATGATGATGATGATGACTAAGTTCTTCTTACTCGGCGTCCTTGCTGGTTTAGTCAAGTTCTTCGGCCTCAACAAGGTAGCAGGGTCATTTGTCAGGAGAACGCTAAGGAAAACATGGGAGAAAGTGATAAAAATGGACTTGAGAGAAAGAGGGATAAATAATGACCTGGTCAGAGATAGGTTAGTTTTGAAGGAATTTTTAAAAGCCGTCCAACGCATGCCTGCATGTGAAACGGATGTTAAACCGAATATGATGACGTAAGAATGGATGAGAATGCTTGGGTTAGATGTAGAACAGTTGAGGTGGAAGGGTTTAGTCCACAGGGGAAGGAAGGCCAAGGAAAACATGGGAGGAATTGATAAAAATGGACTTTACAGAAAGAGGGATGAATAAAAACCTGGCCGTCGGAAGTCAATTTCTAAAAGCCGTCCAACACATGCCATCATGTAAAACGAACATTAAACCTAATATGATGATTCCAATGATGAATCTTAAAAATATTTCACGTTCCTATGTTTAATAGCATAGTTAGCAGACACACAAGCAGACGTCTTCTCTCATATACGTATAGCTGAATGCGTGTGTTTTTCGAGTGAACTTTTGAAAATATTTCCGTACATATTTTTTTTTATTTAAAACTATTATAGCAACAATTGAATAAATCAATCAATCAAAATCGATGGTAGAAAATCGATTTTCAATACCCGGTTGTGGCTATGACTGCACAAACCCTCCAACGCTCTGCATCACCTTTCAAGCGTCCGAAAAGAAAAAAAAACATTGTTGAAGTTGTTATCAAATGAGGTCATTATTTTTTTTTGTCGGGTGTAAATTTATTCGACTCAAATCATACTAGCATTTATTTATAAAAAAATTTTTGTTTCATTTTACTTCAGTTGAAGTTCTCATAAATCAAGGGGCCCCTTCCTAAGGGTAACACTTGATCTCTCTATGACAGGGGCGGACAACCTCCGGCCCGCGGGCCACATCCGGCCCGTGAAGGCTTAATGTCCGGCCCGCCACCCTGTTATGCTTTACTATTGCAATCCGGCCCGCGGACCTCCCAGTAAAACTCATATCATTGTGTGACATAGACGTAAAAGTAGGTTTCAATTAAGATTTACAGTGGGATAAAAATGTATGAATATCAGCGAGCGATGATGCATGGATATTTCATTTTTTTTAAACTATTAATTTCAAATCCTTGGCCTGAGATAAAAATAGAAAAAGAGAAAGAGAGAGGCAAAGAGGAAACGAGAGACGAGGAAAGGGCATGAAACATAGATACATATATTTTGTTGGATTAACTTTATATATATATATATATATATATATATATATATATATATATATATATATTTATCATTATTATTATTTATTTATGTATATATTAGTGATATTTTAAGCTGAATTATTTCGACACTTGATTATTGGGGAAATGGTCGTATAATCAGTACCATTGGAGAGCCATGAATATTATAACTGTCCTGTTTTTAAATTTCCGAAACAGTTACATGGTAAACAGCTGATGATCCCCGTGTTAATATTAGACGCTTAAGGTCTCCTGTTTTTGTTTCACTCTTAGATTATTAACCCCCCCCCCCCCACCATTTTTTATTTATTTATTTTTTTTTTTTTTTACTTATATTTTTTCATTTATTAATTTTTCAACGAATGTTAAGTCTGCAATATCTTGGATTTAGTTAGTTTCTTTGGGAATTTAAACTGCATTTTACATTTTTTTTCTTTTTTTTAATGACTCAGAGCTTCTTTAGACTATATATATATATATATATATATACAGGGTGTCCCAAAATAATGTATACACCCTTTGAATCGTTATAACTCGTTCAATTTACTGAGTTTGATTTGCAAACAAAATTGATAAAAGAGTAGAACAGTAAGATACACATTTAAAAATACTGAAAGTAAAATTAACAAAAACATAGAAAATTAACTTTTAATAAACGTAAAGGCTACAATGTTTAAAGCAAGAAACCTGAAGTAATTGCAAACAAATGGGAGTAGTAATTGTAGTAGAATGTGCTCAAATACCGGAGTAAATGTCGCAGGACGTTTGTAGGTACAATTCTTCACGTCTTCACTATATGGAAAGTGTATTGAGCAGAACGGGTTGGGGTTAGGATGAGGGTTCATTTTATGAACATTCTGAAATTACCCTAAGTAGCCTTTATCTTTGTTAAAAGTTAATTTTCTATGTTTTTGTTAATTTTACTGTCAGTATTTTTAAATGAATATTCTTACTCAATCTTGTTTATCAATCTTGCAAATAAAAATCAGTAAATTGAACGACTTATAACAATTCAAAGGGTGTATACATTATTTTGGGACACCCTGTATATATATATATATATATATATATATATATAGACTACAGTTTTCGCAAGCGTCATGGTAATTATCAATTATTCATAGTGAGATCACTGAAGTGTGTCCCATACCCCCTCAGGAGGCCATAGTAAGGGACCTTGTTTTGGTGAACCTCTTTTGAGTCACGTGTGTTGTTGGGTATCTTCACATCGTTGCTCGCAGTCGGTCGCTCTCTCGGGGGAAGAAAGAAACACAACCTCCATCTTGTAACTTAGATAACGTGCAGGGGAAAGGGGTTAAAAGGCAGGGGACAGGTGGCGAGGAGGAGCGTGAGGGGGGTGGGGGTGATAAAGGTCACATGACGGCCAAGAAAAGCCCATAAAAGGAACGAAGCCGAGGACGAAGGCAGGAAATTTGACAAGTCACACGAGAAGACGGTTCATCTTCGGTTGACGTGGAGAGAATCGAACGGGGGGGGGGGGGGGGGGGGACAAAGAAACTGTGTTGGAGACGATATTTTGAATTTTAGAGAGGAGGAGGAGGGGAGGATAACGATTTGGAAAAAGACAAACAAATTTTCTTAAAGAAAAAAATGTTTTTGATTTAAATTGACTTTGAGAGGTAAGAGATAAAATTGGGTTCATTTGTAGTAAACATCTCCCAAGACCATCTTTCATTTTTGTTCGTATACAAATGAGTCACCACTTATCAAGGCGAAAAGCCACCCGCGGATGTGGATTAATGAGATCGATGGATTGTCAGTTGAATGATGAAGAATATTAGGAGGATTTTTCATACTAATGGGTCACCACTTATCAAGGCTAAAAGCCACTCGAGGATAAGGGTAAATGAGATGAATGGATTGTCAGTTGAATGAAGAGGAATATTATGAGAGTTTTTTTTATACTAATGAGTCACCACTTATCAAGGCTAAAAGCCACTCGAGGATGTGGATTAATGAGATGGATAGATTGTCAGTTGAATGATGAAGAATATTATGGGAGTATTTTTTATATTAATGAGTAATCACTTATCAAGGCTAAAAGCCACTCGAGGATAAGGGTTAATGAGATGGATGGATTGTCAGTTGAATGATGAAGAATATTATGGGAGTATTTTTATACTAATGAGTCACCACTTATCAAGGCTAAAAGCCACTCGAGGATAAGGGTCAATGAGATGGATGGATTGTCAGTTGAATGATGAAGAATATTATGAGAGGATTTTTTATACTAATGAGTCACCACTTATCTAGGCCAAAAGCCACTCGAGGATAAGGGTTAATGAGATGGATGGATTCTCAGTTGAATGATGAAGAATATTATGAGAGGATTTTTTATACTAATGAGTCACCACTTATCAAGGCTAAAAGCCACTCGAGGATAAGGGTCAATGAGATGGATGGATTGTCAGTTGAATGATGAAGAATATTATGAGAGGATTTTTTATACTAATGAGTTACCACTTATCAAGGCCAAAAGCCACTCGAGGATAAGGGTCAATGAGATGGATGGATTGTCAGTTGAATGATGAAGAATATTATGAGAGGATTTTTTATACTAATGAGTCACCACTTATCAAGGCTAAAGGCCACTCGAGGATAAGGGTTAATGAGATGGGTGGATTGTCAGTTGAATGATGAAGAATATTATGAGAGGATTTTTTATACTAATGAGTCACCACTTATCAAGGCTAAAGGCCACTCGAGGATAAGGGTTAATGAGATGGATGGATTGTCAGTTGAATGATGAAGAATATTATGAGAGGATTTTTTATACTAATGAGTCACCACTTATCAAGGCTAAAAGCCACTCGAGGATAAGGGTCAATGAGATGGATGGATTGTCAGTTGAATGATGAAGAATATTATGAGAGGATTTTGTATACTAATGAGTCACCGCTTATCAAGGCTAAAGGCCACTCGAGGATAAGGGTTAATGAGATGGATGGATTGTCAGTTGAATGATGAAGAATATTATGAGAGGATTTTTTATACTAATGAGTCACCACTTATCAAGGCCAAAAGCCACTTGAGGATAAGGGTTAATGAGATGGATGGATTCTCAGTTGAATGATGAAGAATATTATGAGAGGATTTTTTATACTAATGAGTCACCACTTATCAAGGCTAAAGGCCACTCGAGGATAAGGGTTAATGAGATGGATGGATTGTCAGTTGAATGATGAAGAATATTATGAGAGGATTTTTTATACTAATGAATCACCACTTATCAAGGCTAAAAGCCACTCGAGGATAAGGGTCAATGAGATGGATGGATTGTCAGTTGAATGATGAAGAATATTATGAGAGGATTTTTTATACTAATGAGTCACCACTTATCAAGGCCAAAAGCCACTCGTGGATAAGGGTTAATGAGATGGACGGATTGTCAGTTGAATGATGAAGAATACTGTATCTAAATATTCTTCATCATTCAATGACAGTATATCCATCTTATTAACCTTCATACTTGAGTGTCTTTTGGCCTTGATAAGTGAAAAATGTTTTTGATTTAAATTAACTTTGAGAGGTAGAAACTTCTTCTCATTTTGGCCTACAATGGTCATTATGATATACTTCATGACCTATTATTCACTCCATATCTAGTCCGTGATATCTAGCATCTGAAGAGCGTTCAAATACTGGCTACTCGAATGATGCAGGGTCTATGGGATCTTCCCTCTGAAAGCCGACTCAAGAAAATTTATCTTTTGGCTAAGATCAAAGTGTAGTATCTGTTCTGATGGATACTGCACCCCATAGACTGGTATTGTCTTGGCCTTCAGGGCTTGATTTATGCCGGTCTATGGGTCTGTCCTGTTCAGTTCTAAGAGGTCCACCCTCCCAGGCTTCGCCTCCCCTCTTTGAGGAGGAGTAAGTTTATTGCTTACTGCCTGAGGCGCCCCTACCAGGGAATGCCGACGGGGCTGCCCACTTTCCCGACCCGACCTTGGCTCACATCTTACTTGTGGGAGTAAGATAAAAACTGGCCTTGTGCCTAACTCCTGGAGAGGAGTAAATCAATACTCGAATGATGCAGGGTCTATGGGATCTGCCCTCTGAAAGCCGACTCAAGAAAATTTATCTTTTCTCCCTTGAGTGCCGACGATTACATGGTGATCTCATTTTGTCCTACAATCTGCTCAATGGTCATTCCGATATACCCCAGGACCTATTATTCACTCCCGCACCAGAAAGAGGTCTACGCGGACATCACCGCCGAGTTTGATCGAACCAGGGAGGGCCGCCTTCTCAATCAGGATCTCTGGACCTTGGAGTAGATTTCTAAGGGAGGTAATAAATGCGCCAACAACGCAGCAATTCATTACACCCGTTGGATGCTGCTTACCGTCGCGGGTGTTGTTACCTAGGTTTCGTTAATTCTCGCGCTGTTGACTCCCGTTCATCACTGGTGTATCGAGAACCACGTGGATGCCTGTTTGGTTTTAAATAGTTTTATTTTTGACAGAACAAAAAGACAGACATCAAATGCATGTGTACGAGAGAGAGAGAGAGAGAGAGAGAGAGAGGGATTTAGAAGGAATGAATTAAAGGGAGAGATACTATTAACATATACAGACAGGCCGACTTTTAGCCACCTGTACCACCGTTCCCGACCTCCTGCTGGGCTGGCCAGGACCGCCGTGTTTCTCTGTCCATTCAGGTCGGTGTCCGCAGGCAAAGAGACAGAACCGCTCTTCTGGGCAGGAGTCGGGTGATTTCTCGACTTCTGGATTTAGGCTCCTCCCCTCCTTTTAGGGCATCCACCTTTTCCGGGCACCCTTCGCTATCTAACACATGAGGCGAAGCTGTTTCAGCAGATCTTGTGACCGTACAGCGGCCACATCTTCTGGATTCACATTGCAGATGGGTCTAATTGTTGTCCTGTCGTCGTGTTGCAATTGCTGTGGGTCTGCTTTGACCAAAGGCCATGTCTCACCTGCATGGAGCACTGCACTGCGAACATAGGAATCTTGTACGTGAGGTGAGTAGTGGTTGCAATTCACGGAACTTCTTCCGGGCAGTTTTCACTCGTGTTTTCGTGGCCAGTTCACAGCCCCCAGAAGCTGAGAGCATGTCTCCTAGATTGCAAAAAGAAGCTACCACCTTTAACCCTAACCCTAACCCTAACCCCAACCTCTAACTCATAATTACAGAATTAAAATCACCAAAATTAATTTCCATTTCCATTTTTGCTTTCACACCCGGGCAATGCCGGGTAGGTACAGCTTGTTTGGTGCTTATATAGATGAGAGCACATATGGAAAACGTAATTCCTAATAAAATCTCTTGTTATGTATTAGGCAAAAAAAAGAAGTATCCTCACCAAAAATTAAGGAAAATGATCGAGTAGAATTTTAATTAAAAATAAAAATCAGTTTCATCGTATTTTTCCGACTGCCATTTATTTATTGCTTGTTAATATAACAGACTGAGTTATCTCCACCTGAATTTCGTGTTTTTCGCTCAAATCAATGGCGGAACCCTAAAAAACGATATAACTGATTTTTGTTTTTAATTAAAATTCTACTCGATAATTTTTGATACTTTTTGATGTAGATAACTATTTTTGCCTGATACTTAAGTATATCAAAGAGTTTTCCGGTTAATTTATTTAGAATTGCTATTTTCATATGTACCTTCATCTGTATAAGCATCGTTTGTTTAAAAATAAAAAGTTCTCCTACAGAAAAAAATCCATGGATTGGACTGAATTTATGGATTTGATCAGATTTGATCGAAAAAAAGATCCAGAATTTAAAGAAAAAGTTAGTTTTTTTTATTCGCTAATCCATACAAATCTTTTAAAGCCTTTCCGATAATTCTGATGGTACGACATTGGAAAGCAAGAATTAAAATATCGGGTTATTTGTTTTGGTTTTAAGGTCTTTATAAATCCAATTCTTGAACAGAACCCTTTATTTAAGGCATGCATAGGCAACCTAAGGCCGGCTGACCAAATCCGGCCCACAAAGGTTTTGCCTGTGGCCCACGGAAACCTTTTGATGCGGTTGATCATTTTTATGAGAGATTATTCATTATTGAGATTTTATAAGACCCCGCGTATAGAAGCCTTTCTCCGCAAGAAAAAAAAAAGTTCCTCGTTGGCAGTGCTTATCAATGTGAGCCGCTATTTACATTCATATCGTATTTATATTCACAGTATTTATGGTAACGTAAAATGCTTATATCTTATACTAGCAAATATATGCTTCTTCCGGTTACATTTTTTTTGCTAGCCTGGGAAGATGATGAACGAACATATAATACACTGACCATAAAGGAGGAGGTAGTCCCTAGGAAGATGATATTGTAGAATCACATTGATTTACTGGCATAAAATGTTCCAATATTTTAAATATGCAGATATTGCTTACGTCAAGCAAAAATGTTCATATTAGATTATCCACTCATGGACTAGCAGCCAATCAGAACTCAGAGAATGGACTTGCCCATCTGAGCATAATGAAACATTCCAGCTTTTATATAAATCGATATTTTTAGGCAGTTTATTTGTAGATCAACTGGTTCCTGCAGAATAATTTTATTTTTTTAATGGAAATCGCTTCAGACAAGGCATGAAGCCACTTGATGTAAGGAGCTAACAAGAACGAAATATGATTATCGCAAAGACAGGAGATGCCTATTGGCCTTAGTCTTGAAAAGACCACGGTTATAGGTAGGAGGAAAACAGTCAGCAGGAAGAGAGTTCCACAATCGTGCAGTTCTTGGAAAGAAGCTACTGGAATAGGAAGCTGTATTACAATGAGGTATCAAAACAGCAAATTGATGGAGACCACTAGACCAACGAGTCAAACGAGCTGGAACAAAAGAAGCGGGGAATAGATCATATAATTCTGAAGAAGAAAGGGTGTGGCCAATCAAATTAAAGATACGTTTCTGCACCTTGTCAAGAACCCTCAAATGGGACAGAGATTCACCAGCCCAAATATGACAACAGTACTCCATACATGGTCTGATTGTAGAGATAGAGAATAGTCTCAAGTGTGAGAAAGTGTTTGGAGCGATAGAGAGAACCGAATTTACGAGAAGCAGAAAGGGCAACGGATCTAATGTATGAACTCCAAGAAAGATTTGATGGGGAAAAAAGACCAAGAAGTCTCAGAGTCGATTACTCCTCAAGAGCAGACTCATCCATGAGAATCTCAGGAAGAAAAGAGAAACGCCTACGATTGAAAGACACGAGCTGAGTCTTAACTGGATTAAATGAAACAATTCATTTCGTACACCAATCCAGAACTGAACTCAGGTCAACTTCTAGATCAGCTGCATATTTCGACTGATCCGAGGGAGATGGGCGAAAAGCAACACCAGAATAGAGGGTGGTATCGTTAGCATAGATGTTTATTTTCTGATCAATTCTAGTATGAATTTGTAAAGACAAAAAAAATTGATAAAAAAAATAGATATATATGAGAGAGGGAGATAAACAAAGCTATTCTTGTTTTCGACGTGTAAACTTAATACTTATTACTATACCGAGTGTCCCGCAAAATATGATCTCTGATGAATTATACATCCAGGTATTTTAGTCATGGGCGAACAAAAACAGTTTTTTTCTTTTGGCCTTTGAAAAATATATGGCGATACTATACGAATGTCATGTTGACCTTAGATCAGATAGTATAAACATATATTTTTCAAAAGCCAAAAGAAAAAACTGTTTTTGCTCGCCCATGACTAAAATACCGGCGGCATAATTTACAGGAAGAAATACCGAATACGGAATTGGTAAAAATGATGAAAATTAAATTTAAACAGATTACCGTATTATCGTGAGACAATTAACATAACGCGTGAGCAGCCATCGTCCGGGGAGACAGACATAAACAGAGACTGAAGAGAGTTCGATAAAGAGGCCTTTATGGGTCCGTTTGTTAAGGTTTGAAACCGACGGTACCAGTGTTGTTCTGATCTTCTTGGTCTGTCGTGCTTAAGTTTGAAATAGCGTTTTCCATGGTCTGTCGTGCTTAAGTCGGAAATAGCGTTTTCCATGGTCTGTCGTGCTTAAGTCGGAAATAGCGTTTTCCATGGTCTGTCGCGCCTAAGTCGGAAATAGCGTTTTCCATGGTCTGCCGCGCCTAAGTCGGAAATAGCGTTTTCCATGGTCTGCCGCGCCTAAGTCGGAAATAGCGTTTTCCATGGTCTGCCGCGCCTAAGTCGGAAATAGCGTTTTCCATGGTCTGCCGCGCCTAAGTCGGAAATAGCGTTTTCCATGGTCTGTCGCGCTTAAGTCGGAAATAGCGTTTTCCATGGTCTGTCGCGCTTAAGTCGGAAATAGCGTTTTCCATGGTCTGTCGCGCTTAAGTCGGAAATAGCGTTTTCCATGGTCTGTCGCGCTTAAGTCGGAAATAGCGTTTTCCATGGTCTGTCGCGCTTAAGTCGGAAATAGCGTTTTCCATGGTCTGTTGTGCTTAAGTCGGAAAATAGCGTTTTCTTTGGTCTGTCGTGCTTAAGTCGGAAAATAGCGTTTTCTTTGGTCTGTCGTGCTTAAGTCGAAAATAGCGTTTTCTTTGGTCTGTCGTGCTTAAGTCGGAAATAGCGTTTTCTTTGGTCTGTCGTGCTTAAGTCGGAAATAGCGTTTTCCATGGTCTGTCGCGCTTAAGTCGGAAATAACGTTTTCCATGGTCTGTCGCGCTTAAGTCGGAAATAGCGTTTTCCATGGTCTGTCGCGCTTAAGTCGGAAATAGCGTTTTCCATGGTCTGTCGCGCTTAAGTCGGAAATAGCGTTTTCCATGGTCTGTCGCGCTTAAGTCGGAAATAGCGTTTTCCATGGTCTGTCGCGCTTAAGTCGGAAATAGCGTTTTCCATGGTCTGTCGCGCTTAAGTCGGAAATAGCGTTTTCCATGGTCTGTCGCGCTTAAGTCGGAAATAGCGTTTTCCATGGTCTGTCGCGCTTAAGTCGGAAATAGCGTTTTCCATGGTCTGTCGCGCTTAAGTCGGAAATAGCGTTTTCCATGGTCTGTCGCGCTTAAGTCGGAAATAGCGTTTTCCATGGTCTGTCGTGCTTAAGTCGGAAATAGCGTTTTCCATGGTCTGTCGCGCTTAATTCAGAAATAGCGTTTTCTTTGGTCTGTCGTGCTTAAGTCGGAAATAGCGTTTTCCATGGTCTGTCGCGCTTAAGTCGGAAATAACGTTTTCTTTGGTCTGTCATGGCTACACACATGCTCATTGAATCAACTCGTTCCTGTTTCGAGTGTGTTAGGGATAATTGGTGATAATTTTCAGTTTCCTAGAAACACAAACGGATAAACAAATCTTCTGTTGAATTTAGTTATCCAGTGTTTCTTTGAACTACGGCATCCGGGGGTTGGGGGGGGGGGGTGAAGACTTGAAGGAGGAAGTCCTTAGCCCTGAGTTGGAAGGAGCAACTGGAGTGTTAAGTAGGCTGCACTCCAGACATTATCCCGGTGGAAGTGTCAATATTAAATAAATACTTCATTTACCACTCCCGGGTATGAGTTAAGGACAAAAGAAGCCGACATGCCCATTGTGTGTGTGTGTCTGTGTCTGTCTGTGTGTGTATGTGTTATAATTCAGTAGAATACAAAATTCATGGCATAATTAATATTTTGTCATAATCATGCATCCGAAAAATTCAACACCAACAAAATTTGTCCTTGTGTACATATGTTTCGGACATTTCAGTTTATTATCAATTTCATAGCAGTTTTACTCACTGAGCTACGGGATCGGCACTCATAAATAATATCTACAGTGTCTTGATATAAACATCGATCGGCACTTTTAAAGTGCTCCAATTGTTTATTTACAAAGAGCTTTGCATTATGCTAAGTAAGCAGCAGGCGATATCATTTAACGACAGTGCTCTACCCGGGTCTTATAGCTTAGATATTATAAATACAATATAGTTGACTAACTAAATGAATCGTCATTAATAAATATATATATATATAGCATTAGATAAAATGAAAGAATAAAATAAGGTTTGAATCAAATTTTATTACAATTCAAAGTTCAAGCAAAGTAATTGAGTCCTTAACCCATGGGTTTTCAAAGAAAATTCTTCTCGTCAGAGGATTTTTAATTACTCACTGTAATTCCACTGCAGTAATGATCCTCTGACGAGAAAAATTTTCTTTGAAAACCCATGGGTTAAGGACTTTCTATTACTTTGCTTGAACTTTGAATTGTAATAAAATTTGATTTGCACCTTATTTTATTCTTTCATTTTATCTAATGCTATTAATGCTCTATCCAGTATATTGAGCTTCATTTTTATCCGGATGTTCACTAATTAAAGATATTAGTTGCCTCTTATATCTTTTGTTGTATTAACCTTATATATATATATATATATATATATATATATATATATATATATAAACATGGAAATTCAAATTCTCAAAATCAGAATAGAGCCGAAGCAAGACAGCAGGCCTCAATATCTTTTCAGGTAGAGTTTTAGAAGAATCCTCCACATCATAATAAAGACCAATGTGTATTTATTTGTACATAGATAAATATATGTACTTCCATTCGGTCACGGCAACGCAGTAAAAAGGTTGATCTGAGCCAAACTAACCGCAGATTTGGAATCAGCATCTTTGAGCCGATATACTTCTCCTTGGCCTTTTGGCTAAGATCAAAGTGTAGTATCTGTTCCGATGGATACTGCACCCCATACTGGTGCTGTCTTGGCCTTCTGGTCTTGATTTCCGCTGGTCAATGGGTCTGTCCTGTGCAGTTCTGGGAGGTCCACCTTCCCAGGCTTCGCCTCCCCTCTTTGGGGAGGAGTAAGTTTATTGCTTACTGCCTGAGGCGCCCCTAACGGGGAATGCCGACGGGGCTGCCCAGGCAATTTTTAAACTCCACTTTCCCGACCCGACCTTGGGTCACATCTTACTTGTGGGAGTAAGATAAAAACTGGCCTTGTGCCTAACTCCTGAAGAGGAGTAAATCAATACTTATCGATGTCAGAAGTTCTTAAACTTTCTTTAAAGCTCATCAGTCAACCATTTAAAGTACGTAAACATAACATCAATTGATGGTGGATCCACCAGAATGCGAAGAGCTGCTCTTAACATCTCCTGGAGACAGCAGCCCATGGGTGAGCAACTCTATGGACACCACCCTCTGATTTCAGCCCCGAATTTAATTTTTAATTTTTTACTTTTTCTTTTATTAGTGAATTTTTAAAAAAAAATTTTCTTTTATTACCGAATTTAAAAAAAACAAACTTTTTTATTAACATATTCAATTTTTTGAAAATTTTCTTTTATTAGCAAATTTATTAAAAAAAATGTTTTTTTTTTAAACTTTTGGTTTGTAAAAAGATTAGTTACTCGTACTTAGTTTTAGTTTTGTATATTATTCGTTCTGATGATGGATATGTTTGGGATATATAATTATACCGGGCTGTTAAATAGCATAACACTATATAGCAACAACTGGTTGTGTGATGGAGGATAGAGTGAGATGATGTGAGAGAGTCAGGAGGATCCGTGATACCACCACAACTAGATGAAGAAGAAACATAACATTAGAAAGAAATATTCCACCATTTTCGTCTCCCCTTTCCCAATCGACCGAGCAACATGCTTATAATAATCTGAACCTTTTCACTACCAGTAAGAAACGTAATTAAATGAAAAAAGAAGCTGCTACACTGGTAGGTCGATGTTATCGATCAACAGTTATTAGAAACTAAGATATAAGCAGGCGGAAATGAGATCTTAGTTTCTAATAACTATTGATTGATAACATCATCAAACAAAACCGAAAGTTAGCTTTCGAATTTCAAAATAATCATTTTGAATGTTAGACGTTTTTCATTAAATCGTTGTAAATAATATTACTACTACTAAGTATATTAATACTAATGTGAAGAAAAGTATTACATTTTATGTCAGGAAATCGGAGTACAAAAAATAAAAATGAATTGTGCAGAATAATAATTTATTCGAGAGGGTTTATAAAATTATTATTCAAATGAAGCATCTTGGTGAGTGTATTTTGGCAGTGTTCTGTTGGATATATATAATGTGTTTGAAAATATGTAAATGTAAAATTGAATTAAATAAGCTTAACTTGTTTGGATATGAATATAGTTGAGAAAAATGAAAAAATAACTTTCGCAATTATTCATTTATATATATATATATATATATATATATATATATATATATATATATATATTGATTTTATTCCATTAGTTGCGACAAAACAAGTTTTGTTTCATATTTTGCTCTGAATTTTCATTGAGCACTCTCATAAACCCGGTTTCAACTTCCTTCGGATTCATACACTCTGGATATTTGTAACAAGTTAATTATATATATATATATATGTGTGTGTGGGTAAGTTTAGTGGGAGAGAACCCCAGCATAGTGCTCGATTATTAAGAATAAATAAAAATGAGACTGTAATATTTATTAATATATGTATTACAGAAGATCGGAACAACATTGGTACCGTCGGTTTCAAATCCTTACAAAGAGGACCTCTAATAGACCTCTTTACCGGACTCTCTTCAGCCTCTGTTTAGTGTCTGAAGAGAGTCCAGTAAAGAGGCCTATTACAGGCCTTTTTGTTTGGATTTGAAACCGACGGTACCGATGTTGTTCTGATCTTCTGTAATACATATATTAATAAATATGTGTGTGTGTAAACTCCGATTCCTGCAAACCTTGCAGGTGAATGGGTTGTTGGTTTTAACAAACGATGCAGTCTCTTGCAAATTTTGCCAACTCTCGACTATCCCCATCAGAGGTAACGAATTGGCTGAAGAAGAAGGAAGAAGAAAAAGGTTTCCCTTCCTCCCAAACGCTGCTTCTCCTTCTTTACCTCCTCCTTTTACCCTTTTCCCTCCTCCTTCTTACACCCTTCCTTCTTCCCTATTCTCCACTCTCATGCTCCCCTTTTTCTCCTACTCTTTCTTCCCCTCTTTCTCTTTCTTCCCTTCTTTCTTCCCCTCTTTCTCTTTCTTCCCCTCTTTCTCTTTCTTCCCCTCTTTCTCCTTTCTTCCCCTCTTTCTCCTTTCTTCCCCTCTTGTTCCTTCCTCCCCCTCTTGTTCCTTCATCCCCCTCTTGTTCCTTCATCCCCCTCTTGTTCCTTCCTCCCCCTCTTGTTCCTTCCTCCCCCTCTTGTTCCTTCCTCCCCCTCTTGTTCCTTCCTCCCCCTCTTGTTCCTTCCTCCCCCTCTTTCTCCTTCCTCCCCCTCTTGTTCCTTCCTCCCCCTCTTTCTCTTTTCTTCCCTACTTCCTTCTTCCCTGTCCACTCGTCTTCCTCTCTTAATCCTTCTCCTCCTTCTTCCCTTCAACCTCCTTCCTCCCTCTATGCTTTCTTCTTCCTACTCCCTTTCTACCCCCTCCCCCTACTCCCTTTTCTCCCCCTCTCCCTTCTTTCTACTCCCTTTCCTCCACCCCTCCCTCTCTCTCCTCACATTTTGTCCCCTTTCATCTCTTTCTCTTTTATATAACCAAAGCCATTTTTCATTCCTCCGTTCCTTTCTCTTCTTTGCTTTTTTTTTTCCGTCTTTTCCTTTCGTCCCCCCCCCCACACACACACACACCGCCACCCTCTCCACCCACGTTTCTTTTCTGGATCTTTTCTCCCCCCCCCCCTTTTTTCAAACTCAAGGAATAAATGATTTTGGCTTCTTTCTGTTAGGCGAAATTATTTCCTGTTTTTTTTTTTTTTTCTTCCAAGAAAGAAAGAAAAAAAAAAAAAAAAAAGCTTCTGCTCGGCAGTTCCGTCACAATAGACAGAATGGCAAAATGGCGGCGCCGGTGACAGCTGCTGCCGAGTCAAGACCGATCTACCCCCTCCCCCCTCCCCCTGCTCCCATCCCCCCCCCCCCCCGGATTAACCAAACCTTTTGTTTGCAGGAAGAAGGAAGAAAGAAACGGCAAAAGACCAATTCAGAAGTTACCATTCTCGCTATTTCGGATTTCATACGAATACTAGTTGGCTTCTTCCCCCCCCCCCCGACTCATCGCTTCCTTCGCAAAGTTCGCTACTTGAAACGTTAAAACGAAACAAAATCTTTCTCATCCATTCATATGGATAGATAAACATTAACAATTTTTGTAATTTCGATGTAAATTTATTCATCTTCTAAATGTACTTTTAATTTTTAATTTACGGGGTGTTGCAGCAAAATCCGACACTTGACAAAAAGAAAATGAAATGGGCAGTAAAAAGAAAAGTTGTATATGCAGAGACCCGACAGATTATTTAGCAACAGTTAGTTACATACTACGTTATTTTTCAATGTAACCACCACTGGCGGAGACGACCATCTCAAGGCGAGCGCGAAATGAGTCGCACGCTTTTGTGACCATGTATTTATCTATAATGGCTAACACCTCCACGATGGCAGCCTTCAGAGAGTCGACTGTGTTGTGTGCATTCTTGTTGGTCTTGATCTCGATCACGCCTAGAAGAAATAGTCAACGGGGTTGCAGTCAGGTGAGGAGGGCGGCCACAAGTCCGGCAACCAGCGGTGAGGAACATTGTTGAGCAGCAATGTCTGGAAGACGTAGGTGCGTCCGGCGGTGATCTCGGCCATCCAGGGCTCCACCACGCTCTTCAGTGCCTCCCGGTATTTCGTTTACTTTTTGTCAAGTGGGTTTTTATCTACCTCCCACAGCGGTAAGATGTGACACAAGGTCGGAAAGTGGGATTTGATAAGTCAGCACTCTAGAGGAAGAGCACTTATGACCGTCAAAAAATGCCTGGGCAGCCCCGTCGGCATTCCCCGGTAGGGGCGCCTCAGGCGATTAGCAATAAACTAAACCCTTCTCAAATGGTGAGAAGGCAAAGCCTGGGAGGGTGGACCTCCTAGAACTGCACAGGACAAACCCATAGACCGGCGTAAATCAAGCCCCAAAGGCCAAGACAATACCAGTTTATGGGGTGTAGTATCCATCGGAACAGATCCTACACTTTGATCCCGACCAAAATGCTGAGAAAGTGTCGGATTTAGCTGCAGCACTCTGTACTTATGGTGAGGGGGGGGTGTGTAGAGCCGCTTGCTTGAGACGGGAGATAGCTATTTTTGTAAAGGTGACCATGCCTGGATCGATCGATCTATCTATCTATCTATCTATCTATGTAACTGAGCTAGCTTGAAATGAAGGAATAGAAGATAATACTTCTCTCAAACAGTACGACAATACAAGACCAATTTAACTGGCTTTGCAAACTCACTTTTTCCTGATTTAAGCAATCTAATCCGAGCTCAATGGGTGACCTAACGGGTCACATTTTTTCTAGTAAATATATATCTTTAATATATAAATCATACGGCAGATCACGGAAGTTAAGCAACGTTGAGCCTGGCCATTACTAACTGGCCATTACTAAATGGGTGACCATTTGGTAACACCAGGCGCTGTATGTGACTTTGAGAGTATATGGGCACTACCAGGTTCTATCATGCCCACAGAAAAGTTAGGACAGATAGAGTATCTACCTGATTTCCCGAGGAAAAACAACAACAACAATATAAAGTAAAGTCAGTCGGATTTCTGAATAGCATTGCATCTAACAAATCGATATTTGATTCTGACTAGCCAGTCGTTTACATAAATTTTCAGTCTGTGTTATGAAAACGAAGACAAACGAGAGAAGCTGCATTACTAACATCTGGTACCGAGATTTTTTGTTTGTTTGTTTGTTTGTTTGTTTTTGTTTATTCTTAAACTCATTCAGGGTTGAGTAATTCTTGCAAATCTGATGTTGAGTTTCATCGTATTTACTCCATTATTTTTTATTGTCTTGTGACTGGTAGTCCCAAAAAGTAAACTTTTTCTCATTTAGATATTAGGTCGTTACGAAAATAACGTCCGATTTCAGAAGGATACATTTATTCATGAAAATTTTTTTCACCTTTCCAATACTCTGTAAATGACGTGGAACTGTTGCAATACTGACAGCAAGTGTCTGAGACATTTCTTTGACACTTTGACATGGATTTTGCTCAACAAGTTCTTGCAATTGTTCATTGTCAAAATTACACGATTGTCCTTCGTACTGTCCCATCACTTGTGGATCCATCTTCCCGGAATTTTTGGAATCACCTTTGTACTGTCCCATCACTTGTGGATCCATCTTCCCGGAATTTTTGGAACCACCTTTGTACTGTCCCATCACTTGTGGATCCATCTTCCCGGAATTTTTGGAATCACCTTTGTACTGTCCCATCACTTGTGGATCCATCTTCCCGGAATTTTTGGAATCACCTTTGTACTGTCCCATCACTTGTGGATCCATCTTCCCGGAATTTTTGGAACCACCTTTGTACTGTCCCATCACTTGTGGATCCATCTCGCCATGCTCTATTGATATTGGCAAAAGTTTCGGAGACATTGTGCCCAAGTTTGAACTCGTGCAACATAAGAAGGCGCAGGTCACGTTTTGGCATGGTCATCATTCAGGGTCTTCTATGCTTCAAAAATACTTTCTGTCTGAAAAAAAGTTACAAATTATTATTGAGAACACATTAAATATTATATATGTTAGAATTTACCAAAAATAAACTACAAATTATGTGTAAAAATGACTCTTTCAAATCCAGCGCTTCAGGCGACTATTATTTTTGTAACGACCTAATAGATAAAGATTAACATGTTGGTAATTTTGATACAAATTCATTTATCTTT
This sequence comes from Sepiola atlantica, assembly GCA_963556195.1. Lineage (NCBI taxonomy): Eukaryota > Metazoa > Mollusca > Cephalopoda > Sepiida > Sepiolidae > Sepiola > Sepiola atlantica. The sequence goes on from OY744553.1 coordinate 5,894,472, forward strand.
TAAATGTGACCATAAATAAAGGAAAAGAAAGAAGAAATCAATTTGCCTTTTCACTTGCAATTTACAAATAGATCACAACTTTTTGAAAATCAAGTCGATCATCCCTCCTAAAGAAAAGAACATTTGAACACAAATGCTAAATAAGTGGATCTTGGGTTTACTTTCGACAACCTCGTAACTCTCGCTTCCCTAATTTTTGTTCTTTTAGTCCTCACATTCCATGCACTATGTTTCAGACAAAGGGAGGAGAATTGCTGTTTTCTGGGTAGGAATCTATCCGTTTAACACTTATCATTGGCTAGTTTTTGACCTTGAAGTAGTATTTTTTTTTAGCTCCTTACATTCAGTGGTTTCATGCCTTGTCTGGAGCGATTTCCATAAAAAATAAATAAAAAAGAAAACAATATTGCCGAACAACTATTTGTTATATTAAAATCAAAACAATCATTGAATTAATAAAAAAACAATAACAAAAAATAGTTAATTAATAAAATGTCCTTTTTCAAAACCAATATGCAAATTAATGTGAATTTTTATGAAGATGTTATGCCCCCTTTTTTCTCCTTTGCATAAAACTGAATTAAATCAGATATAGCCCACATTTGGACCTCTTACGCCTAGCAGATGTGTTTCAAAATTCACAGTGATCGGTTAATTAGTTTAGGAGTGAATCCTGTACATACAAATATATAAACATATGCACATACCTAACTTTATAGAAATAGAGAAAATCAATTTTTAATAGACGTATATGATCGGTTAATTAGTTTAAAGTTTGAAATACGTTTTTGTCAGTCCCTATTTAGTTGCCTCCCCACGAGGGCAGAGTTGGATCTAAGGTCGATTTTTTATTTTATGTGGGAAAAATCGAGCTCTCTCCAAAAGAACCACTCTTGGTTTGGACATTTTTTAAAAAAATTACCTCAGTCTAGAAGAATTTCATCTTCACAGACCGGATACCAAAAGAGATGAAGTGTAGTATTAGAACAGATACTACACTTTGAGCTAAAAGGTCAAGGTTTAATCAGTCTGCCATGCATACGTTTGAAATACGTTTCCGTCAGAAAAGGGAAATCTTGCTGTTTATATAAAATATTATCAACACTGAAAGAGTGCTCTATTCGCTTGTGAAAGAATTTTTGAGGCATAAATATATTATTTTTTATTAATTGAATATTTATTGAAAGCAAAAACGCAATAGCGTCAGCTAAAACGAAATTTAAAAAAATACTTTTGGGTGTAATGCCCTCAAATTAATTTCTGTGACTGAAATAGGAATTAACCCCTTTTTAATTATAAATTTTAAAACTTAAAAAAAAAAACATTTAAATAAAGGATAAATGCGATTTAAAAAAAAAAAAAATGAAAGTAAAATTCTCCCAGGCAACGCTGAGTAGTTAAAGCTAGTATGTATATGTGTGTGTGTGTATATAAGGGAAGTAACACTATGATTAAAAAATAAGAGTTACTTCCCTCTAGCTAGTACATAAACTGTCTGAAACACTAACTCCCCTAACAAAATCTGTCTCAGTTGAGGGTCAAAGAATGAATATTTTTTTCTAAATTTAAGATATTATTAAACCGGGGGAACATCGATTTAAAAAAAAAAAAAATATATACCAACTTTGTCAGTATTTGTTTCTTCATTCTTTTACTTTTAGCCGGGCATACATACATACACATATACACACGGACAACTGCCCTTTATATAATAGACTAGCAGGGGTACCCGGCGTTACCAGCCCCCCCCCCTTTTCCTTCCCTATCTGCAGGCAAAAGTGTAACCATCTCTCTCCTCTCCAGTGGTCCCCTCTCCTCTCACCCCGTCGCTCGGGGCAAAAGCGTAACATACTATCTCTGTCTTGCTCGGTCGTCCCACTCACTCCCTCACCCATAAAAAAATTCTTGGGAGTCGGTGGGGATCAAACCGTCAACTTCTCGATCTTGGTCCTTTCTCGATACCTGGTGCACCAAGCGGACAGCGTATAAGATTTTATGAAAAATAGCTCACTTGAATGCCATTTTAATCCAAGCTGCATTTTGCACGTGCGCATGTGCAAAGCGTACGGGCTACTAGAAAACGAACAAATTTACCCCCTCCCTTGTCATACGTTTATTGTCCGGGGTGCATGAAGAAATCAATGTTTTTTTTTCAATTTTTCGATATTATGCATCCGAGGTCACATGTTTAAGAAAATATCAACTTTACGGGTATGTCGAGTACATCGGGAGCCTTTTGCATACATAGAAACATACATGCACGCAACAATCCTTTACATAATAGATTTGCTGTTGTGCCCCAGTATTGGCTGAGAGTATTTGTATTTTTTTTTGTAATAAAATATTATTGTTAAATCTATCAGACGTCTTGACAAAATTATGTTGGAAGCTGTTCTTTTTAATTCTTTAATAAATAAGTAACAGTCATTGCAGATGCCATGACCTGAAATCGAAACCGAAACCTTGATATCTTCAGTTTGAAGTTCTACCTACTGACCTATTTGGACTTTCTTATGAATAGATCTTAAAACATTCCCTTAACAAGATAATTTTAGCTTTGGTATGACGTCATAGATTTATGATTTACGTCATGTTTCAAAACATGAATTCAAACATAAGCGATAATAAAAAACAAATAAGTGAATGGGTAAACATTATCAATAGCGTTGGAAATTCTTATAATAGTCGGAAATAATTTATTTTGCTTTCATTATATCGTCACCCCCCTTCCCCTACCATATTTCTCTCTGCGTCTCTTCCTCTCTCAGGGGGTGTGAGAATGGTGTGAAGGCTGGCGTGTTTCTAAAATAAATGGGATTTCTCGTTATCTCTAACTTACCATCTGGCAAGCGTATCCTTTTGCGTTGTTGACAGCCTGGCGCCTTTTTCCACTGTTTGAATAAACTGGTTTCATGTTGAATATATACTAGTTTTATATCTCCACTTCGTCTCTATGCAGGGCCTAGTATCATCACCAAGATGCATACTAGCGCGTAATCAGGGTAACCGATCCCCATGGGCCCCGAACACTTTGTCACATAATTACGCATTGGCGTTAAAAACAATTTAATACATAATAGGTATCGTAAATAAAAAATCCTATGAGAAAAAGCATCCGGCTAAATTTACAGCGGATGCCTGCATAGTTATCCTTTGCTTGCGTATGATAGCAGACTCTCCATAGAGCCCATTAATTTTCGTGAATAAAAAAAAATGTAAAGAGTTATGGCCTTAATGGACTGAAAGAAATAGCATGCCGCATCAATTCACGGTGAAATTGGACAGGTGCTAGGTCACTGTATCCTCTTAGGTGTAAATATCTACCCTCGTTTCTTAGATAACAATTGAAGTATGTTTGGTCTAATTTTTTACCAAATTTATTAGATTGAAATAATCACTACGTGTCCACCATGTTCTACCACTCTTTGGTACTAAATGTCGTGGGGAGATGCAATTACTTTTTGATAGACGGATAATATCAACGTGTAAATATCTATCATCTGGTTGAACTCGGCTTTTACTAAGTGTTGTAGCCTTAAAAGGACCGAAAGAAATGACACAAAAAGAAGGTATTTAACCCGAAATTGTATTAACAGAAAGCACAGAAGTAATGGGTTGGCAGAGGCTGCTTCCTCACTTCGCTTCTCTTCTCACTCTACATCAGGCTGGCTGAAGTACTGGTTTTCTGACATAAAATGCACCAAACATTAATGTTATTGTTTTTCCTTTCTCTTTGCAAAACTCAATCATGTTCTGCAAAGCAGAAAACAACAATTTTCCTCTACAAAACAACCAAACAAAACACCATGAATAAATATTTGAAGATATAAAGAACTTGAAGCATTAAAACTTTTACTAAAATGACCGGATTCGGCATTAAATAACCCCGAAAAGGGTTGATATGCCATAAAACAAAGCAACCATACCAAACACCATGAATAAATATTTGAACATATAAAAAACTTGAAGCATAAAAACTTTTACCAAAATGACCGGATTCGGTATTAAATAATCCGAAAAGGGTTGATATGCCATAAAACAAAACCATCAGCAACAATCTTTTCACTCTGCTGATTGGTTATAACAACTCTATTCATAATAAGGAAGAGTCCATATGCTGCTGCTATTCTATTCAAACAATCTCGGCACGTCATTCGAGCAACCTGATTCCCATGCAATCTGGGCCCGTCAGCTTGAAGTATCTGAAATATTTCTTGCAGTACTATTTAAAATAATAGTTTATGCACAACTTTCAGCCGAGACTGAACCCTATTTTAGTTTTTATTTTAAATAATACAGCAAGAAATATTTTGGATGCTTTGGGCTGACGGGCGCAAATTGCATGGGAATCAGGTTGCTCGAATGACGTGCCAAGATTGCTTGAATAGAATATCAGCAGCAGCAATGGTCGTGCCTATCGTGCCGTAATCTGTTATGCATAAATAGTAAAACCGACTTTTTTAAATCCAGAAAAAAGTGGATGGATGCGAGTTTGTCGCTTTTTGATCAAAATCCGCTTTTTTTTTAAATTAAATTAAATAAACAGCTGATTTTCCCTTTTATGACAGTTCTCTCTGAAAACTGAAAATTTTCATTTTGCCGTGAAGGCTAAGACTTCAAGCAATTCATAAAGTGAGTAGGGGAGTTAGATGACTTTTGTTTCATCAAAGAATGACTTCCCTATCCTCCCCACACACACATGCACCATCGGTGTCTTTCTCTTAACATTGACTTTCTTAATTGAAACTGATTGGAGTTGTTTAGGGGGAAAAAATTGCTGCCCTTACTCCAAACACACACGGGGAGGGGCGGCAGCTCTCAGGTGGGGAAATTCATCTCGCTTTCAGCTTTTTTTGCTATTGGCTACTCACATCCTTGGCCTTTTGGCTAAGATCAAAGTGTAGTATCTGTTCCGATGGATACTGCACGCCATAGACTGGTATTGTCTTGGCCTTCGGGGCTTGATTTACGCCAGTCTATGGGTCTGTCCTGTGCAGTTCTAGGAGGTCCACCCTCCCAGGCTTTGCCTCCCCTCTTTGGGGAGGAGTAAGTTTATTGCTTACTGCTTGAGGCGCCTTTACCGGGGAATGCCGATGGGGCTGCTCAGGCAATTTTTAATGGCCAGAGTGCTCACTTCTCAGGCGCTGGCTTTTCAAACCCCACTTTCCCGACCCGACCTTGGGTCACATCTTACATGTGGGAGTAAGATAAAACTAGCCTTGTGTTTAACTCCTGGAGAGGAGTAAATAAATACTCACATCCTTGCATTGGCTAGACCGAATCAAATATCGATTGGTCAGATGCAATGCTATAACGGTTTAAACTTCGAGAATCCAACTGACTTTACCTTATATATTAGACACCATTCGCACACTCATGAGTGTTTGTATTTGTCATGTAAATGTTTTCCCCTCTTCTGTTTGTTTTGAAGTATATAATATATATATATATATATATATATATATATATATATATATATAATGTGAGTCCTGTGAATTTCTGTGCTGTGAGTGTTTTCTTTTCCTCTATCCCTCCCTTATTCTTTAACCCACTCTTCAACCCCCCCCCCCCCCCCCGGCATTTCCACTTCAACCTACAGTTTTTTGTTTTATTATTTGGAGGAGGGGGGAGACAGTGAGGGAGTGTGGGAAAAGCCTGTCACCTTCCATTTGTCAATATGTCACGATTTCACCCAGTCCCTCTCTTACCTCCACCCACCTCCCACCCTTCCCAAGAGCGATTTGTTCCACTTTCAACCTAAAAAGGGGGCCCCCATTCCCCCTTTTTAAGACCCATCTCAACTTTCAAAATAGCAGAAGGGTAATAAGGTACACACATACATACACATACACTCAATACACATACACACACACACACTTAAATACACTCACTAACAGACACTTACATACACTCACCGACACACTCTGACACTCACACACAGACATACACTCACACACACTCGATACACACATATCCTCACGCACACACTCACATATTTAATACACACCCACTTACATGCACTCACATGTTCACACATTCACACACACTTACAGACACTCACACACATATTCTCACATTTAATACACACTCAGATACACTCACACATACACAAGCACATACACTAACAAGCTGACACTTACACACACACTCACATATTTAATACACACACACACTTACAGACACTCACATGTTCACTCATTCACACACACACTTACAGACACTCACACATTTAATACACACTCACATACATTCACACATTTAATACACACCCACACACACACACTTACAGACATTCACACATTTACTACACACACTTACAGACACTCACACACGTATTCTCACATTTAATACACACTCACACACACATACACTAACAAGCTGACACTTACAGACACACACACACTCACACTGGTTCAGTCTATCTGTCAGTTATGCACCACTTTTACTTTTGCCTTCTTTTTATAAGTCCTAAAGAGTCAGCACTTGCCAAGGCCAAAAGGCTACTCGAGGATAATCCGTGAGGATTGGTAACGATGGTTGAAACTGGGCAGAATTGGATTATTTAAGAGGATGGCTTGACCGCAATTTTTTAAACATTGGACTTGAAAACGACCATGTTGTAGCCAGCTAGGTAACAGCCCCGTGATATTGTGTTCTACACACGGGTAGTTCTTGGAAAGAAACTTTGCTCATGGAAGTTCCGTTTAGTTTTAGGTACACAGAAAAAACAAAGGAAAATTATTTATAGTGGTTGTAGCTAGACAAGTTTTTGTGGTGAATGATTTACATGGGGGAGGGATCATAGATCGGATCTCATTTGAGCACATACCATGAAAACAACGATAGAGTAGAGAAAGACTAGCAACTTTTCTTCCGTGAGAAAGAGGCTGCAGGGAAGAGACGAGATCATCACCCCCACTAGATTTCGAAGTCGGTTTTGTACTCTGTCAAGGCAGGAAAGAGTCATCTGAGGGGCACCTCCCCAGATGTGGTAACAGTACCTCCCCATCTTAAGACGTATTTGACTCTTATACAGGTAGACGATTGCATCAGGAGTAGTGTTGGGACGATTAATTGAAGTTGGGAATCGGAAAAATCAGAAATTTTTGAGGAATCGGAAAAATCAGAAATTTTTGAGGAATCGGAAAAATCAGAAAAATTTTAACCTAATTTCCGATTCCAAAAACTATTCTTTATGAAAAAAAAACCTTAATTTTACATCGCTGGTAAAATGATAAATATTTATTGTTTTTAAATTAAAATATTTATTGTTTTTAAACTACTAGTAAAATTACATCTATACATAAATTTTTTTTTTACACGAGTAAAATAAATTTACATTGTATTTTTATGTTATTATAACATCGAAATCGGAAAATTTGTGCCTAATTTCCAATTCCAAAAACGATTCTTTAAAAAAAAAAAAAAAACTTAATTTTCCATCGCTGATACTAATGGTAAAATGATAAATATTTATTGTTTTTAAACTACTAGTAAAATTACATCTATACATTATAATAACATAAAAATACAATGTAAATTTATTTTACTTGTGTAAAAAAATAAATTTAAAAAAATGAAAAATCGACTTTTGTTCAGATCTTCAGCATTGGCAAACCTGACAAAAGGTGGCCAAAAGTATGAAAAAAAAAAAAAAATTTAAACATTTAGTGAATTTAAAGATTTTCACGGCTCTGTGTGAGAACACACTTTGACATCAGTTCTTCTTTGATTCTGAGTTTCCATGTCTGTATACTGGTTGTAAAAAGAAATATCAAAAGATGTAAAAGATGGATGGGGATGGAGATAGAATGCAATAAAATCGAAGACTAATAATAAAACTGGTTCAACTGAGAAACACTTGAATGTCATCCCAATTTTTAGCATAGTTCACCCCAAACAAGGCAGGCCGCTACTATAGACATAAGGAGCTTCTGAGAATTAGGGTGAAAGTTTTGGGGGTCATCCTATGTTGGGAGCTGTGCAGCGAGATGTCTGTTTACATTAGTTTTAAATTTCTGCATGTCGGTATAGTCGGGAAAACAGGGAACAGGGAGGGAGTTTCAAAGGGTGAGCAGCTCAAAGAAAGAAGCTATTGGAGTAGAAGGCTCTCCGGCATCTGGGGACCTCAACAGTGAATGGATGGGATTTAGCTTGTTGTCGAGTTGGTCTAGTGTATTTACGTGGAGACTACTACTACTACTACTACTACTACTACTACTACTAGGGTCAGTTTTTCTTTGGTTTTGAGTTTCCTGTCTGTTAACTGGTTGTAAAAAAATATATATAAAATATATAAAAAGGTGGATGGGGTGGAGATAGAGGCAATAAAATCACCGACTAATAATAAAAAGTATTTTTGGTTATTAAAATTATTGAAACAGTTTTGACAGTTCAGTTCATTTTTTTCCACTGACACAAAGACAAATACACAAACTATGAAAAAATATGGTGAAAATTTGCCAACCAACTTAAAAATGTAAGTGCGCGTTTAAAAAAAAAAAAAAAAAACTATTTTAAAGGAATTTAAAATGAGTTTTATGTTTTTATTAATTTTTGTTTCATATTTACTCTTATATTTCCATGCAATATAGAAGTAGATTCTTTTACTATATAAAAACTTATTATCATTATTTTTATTGTTATTATTGTTATTATTAATGTAGCTTCTTTTACTATATAAAAACTTATTCTACTTTTTTAGGCAATTACATGTGAACACCTTGAAAAACTTAGCGGGGGGGGGGGGGAGAGAAATCAATTATTCACGAATTTATAGAGGGGGATCAGTTTAACGTGAAATGATCCTCCATTTCTGGGCCATTCTCACGTTTTAGGGCAGTTAATAAAATAAATTAGCTATGGGAGATAAATTCTGTACGTTTTTTAGGGTGAGGGGTTACCAACTGTTTGAAGCGATTATGTGTGGTTTTATGACCTTTCCTGTCAGAGTTGGGGTTAGTGGTAGAAAAGATTCTATGAACAGTCCTAGAAATTTTAAATGGCCCGGAAACGAGGATCATTTTATGTTAAATTTATATACGAAACTGATCCGTAACTCTAAATTTGAGAATAATTAATTTTTTTTTCCCTCCAAGTTTTTCAGTGTGTTCACATGTGATCCCCTCAAAAAGTAGAATCTCATTCTGGAGGTGAGTGATTTAGGGTTAGGGTGTTATTAATTATGTGTCATTCTATTTACTCTCTCTTTCTCTTCTCTCTTTCTCTTCTCTTTTTCACACTCTCTTTCTCTTCTCTTTTTCCCTTTTTTTCTCTTCTCTCTTCTTTTTTTCTCTTCTCTCTTTCTCTTCTCTCTTTTTCTCTTCTCTTTCTCTTCTCTCTTTTTCTCTTCTTTCTTTCTCTTCTCTCTTTCATTCTTTCTCTTTTCTCTTTCATTCTTTCTCTTCTCTCTTTCATTCTCTTTCTCTTCTCTCTTTCATTCTCTTTCTCTTCTCTTTTTTACTTTCTCTCTCTTTTCTCTTGCAATTTCTCACTCTTTTCTCTTTCGCAATTTCTCACTCTTTTCTCTTTCGCAATTTCTCACTCTTTTCTCTCTCCTTCTCTCTCTCTCCTACTCTACCTTTCTCTCTTAAAGGCAACGAAAGAAAGGAAGGAAAAGAAGCGAAAAGGACATCAAGACCCTCTTTCCCTCTTTTTAAGCGACAGGTTCATATTAATTGCTCTGTAATCTAAGGTCATTATTTAAAATGGCATCATTTTAAAAATTATCCGAGGCGGATAAATTATATTTTGAAAGAAATTAAATCGAAATACATTTTTTTGTTCTGAATGTGAACATGGACCAATGTTCCAAAAATCAAAAAAAAAAAAAGTTAAAAAAAAACAACGCTTAAATTTGGTCAAACAGTTTTTTCTTTCTTTCTTTTTCCTCTTTTCTTTCTATCATATTGAACCAGTTAAAAGAGGGAGTGGAGGGGGAGAGAAAATGTTTACGTACTTTTTTTTTAACTCTTCTATTTTGATGTACATCCCCTCGGGCGACGTCTGCTAGCCCTTCTAGTTTTAAATCGATCATTCAATCAATCAATCAATAAAATAAACGAAAGAATGTCTAGTGTGTTTACCCCAAAACAAACAAGAAAAATAAAAACGAATGCACGAAGCCATTCTTCTATCAAATAAAATAAAAAGCTATTGAAATGCATGGGTGGGGGGGGCTTAAATATAAGACAAGAAAAAAAATATCTTTAAACTTTGCTTAATTTGTTTTAACTTTTCAACCTTTTTTAATAAAACGAAACAGAAAAAAAACTTAATTTTTCAACATCGTTTCATTTTACTGTTGCCATTTTTATTTTCGTTTTGGTGTAATTTTTCATGTTTCAATTTTTATTTTAAAACCATCGCTTCAGATTGTTTTCTCTTTTTATCCTTGATTCAGTTTTCTCTTTTTTTCCTTGATTCAGTTTTCTCTTTTTTTTCTCGATTCAGTTTTCTCTTTTTTTTCCTTGATTCAGTTTTCTCTTTTTTTCCTTGATTCAGTTTTCTCTTTTTTTCCTTGATTCAGTTTTCTCTTTTTTTCCTTGATTCAGTTTTCTCTTTTTTTCCTTGATTCAGTTTTCTCTTTTTTTCCTCGATTCAGTTTTCTCTTTTTTTCTTCGATTCAGTTTTCTCCTTTTTTTCCTTGATTCAGTTTTCTCCTTTTTTTCCTTGATTCAGTTTTCTCTTTTTTTCCTTGATTCAGTTTTCTCTTTTTTTCCTTGATTCAGTTTTCTCTTTTTTTCCTCGATTCAGTTTTCTCCTTTTTTTCCTCGATTCAGTTTTCTCCTTTTTTTCCTCGATTCAGTTTTCTCCTTTTTTTCCTTGATTCAGTTTTCTCCTTTTTTTCCTTGATTCAGTTTTCTCCTTTTTTTCCTTGATTCAGTTTTCTCTGTTTTTCCTTGATTCAGTTTTCTCTTTTTTTCCTTGATTCAGTTTTCTCTTTTTTTCCTCGATTCAGTTTTCTCCTTTTTTTCCTCGATTCAGTTTCCCCTTTTTTTCCTTGATTCAGTTTTCCCCTTTTTTTCCTTGATTCAGTTTTCCCCTTTTTTTCCTTGATTCAGTTTCCCCCTTTTTTTTCCTTGATTCAGTTTTCCCCTTTCTTTCGTTGTTTCTTTTTCATTCCATTCATTGCTTCTTTTTTTTTTCTTCATTTTTCTCTTTTTTCCTTCATTCATTGTTTCTTTTTTTGTATATACAGAGTTACTTCTCTTTGTTTGGAAACCAAAAAATAATATTTTGGAATATAAAAAAAAAACAAAAAAAAACGGCATAGTTTAAAATTATTAAAAAAAAACAAAAAGTAACAAATTTCCACTAAAAACACTACCGGGCAACGCCGCGTCGGGACTATTTTTTTCCCCCTGTCAGTTTTTGTTAACTTTTTAATTTTCCTTCTTTTAAATTTTCTTTCTTTCTATCTTTTTCTTTAATTTTCTCCGTATTTCTGTTTATCATTTTAGTCATTTTCTTTTTTTTCTTTTTTCCTTTTCTTCTTTTTTTTATTCAGTATTTTTCTTTTGTTTTCCTTTCTTTTTTCTCTTTTCCTTTTCTGTTTCTTTTTCTTCATTCGTCATTTTCATTTTTATTTTCATTCGTTTCAATTTTTGTTTCGCCTTTCATTTGTTTTTTGTTAATCCTTTCTTTCTTTGCCAATCATTTTAATTATTTTTTTTTTAGTTTCTTTCTCTTCGTTCATTTTTCATATTCTGTCTTTCATTTTATCATCTCAAATTCCTTTTTTTTCTTTTTCGTTTCTTTCATTTTTATCTCCCCCTCCCTCCTCCTTCTCCTCCCCTTCTCCTCCTTCTCTCTTTATCTTTCATCTGGCGCTACTCCATCTTATCGTATCAATCTATCCTTGGCGATATCTCATTCTTCGATCATATCACCCGTGACTCACACAACCTGGGAGATCATCCAAAAAGATATCCTCCCCCTCCTCCTCCTTCCCCTCTTCCTCCTCATTCTCATCTGTTTACTCTGCTTTTCGAACACCGACAAAAGCCCGCCCCCCCCCTAAAAAATAAAGACCCGAAGGGGACTCTCATTAGGGAACAATGGTTAATATCGCCACAATTTTTTTTTGGTTCCCCCCCCCTTTCTTTCCGAGATGAATTTTACTCACAATTCTCTGCGATACTCATACGCGGATGACTGTATATATTACAAATCATTTTTTTACTAGCTGACCCTGCCCGGCGTTGCCCGGTACTATATTTACTTGCAATTCGTTTAGCTTTTCAGGTTTCTTTTTAAACTTTGCCGTTTGTTTTGGAGTTTTTTTCTCTCCATTTTTCAAAGTATATTTTTGTTCCAATGGAAGGGAAATAACTCTGTATGGACGAATACAGAGTTACGTCATCTTTTTTTTTTAAGATGGCATTCATTTCAAAATAATTTTGACCTAAATAAAATAATTTCTGGAATAAATTAAATCGAATTATATTTTCTTCTTCATAACAACATGGTGCAACGATCCACAAGAAAAAAAATGTACAAACCAAAATCAAATATTGATTTTGTAGGACAAAAGCTATCGATGACAAAGAAACTGACTTTACTTTATATATTAAATTGTTTTTTTGTTTTTTATCTTACCAGTCACCAGTTATCAAGGCCAAAATCACTCGAGGATAAGGGTTGAAGAGATGGATGAATTGTCAGTTGAATGATGAAGAATGTTATGAGAGGATTGAAACTGATTAAGGGAATTAACAAAATCGGAAAGAAACTATGTTCATGGAAATTCTTAGGCACATGGATGAAGAAAGGAATGTTCCTTGCTGTTATGGTAGGAACACGAGTTCTTTCTGCAAATGTCTTACCAGAAGGAACCAGAGATTGGATCTCAGCTGAGCACCATTCTATGAAAATGGCGATAGAGTAGAGAAAGACTAGCAACGTCTCTTCTGTGAGAAAGGGGTCTTTAAAGTATGAAGTCGATTTTGTACTCTGTGAAGGCAAGGTGTGTACATCAGAATGCTTAAGAGCTGCTCTAACATCTCTTGGAGACAGCTCCCCACAAGGGAGCAACTGTACGTACACCTTCCGTCAGATCTCAGCCTTGATCAGAAAGGATGAAATAATCAGCGATGTTCTTTAGTGTATGCAAAGAAAGTGGACCTTGGGTTTACTTTCTGAAAGCTCGTAACTCTCGCTTCCCTTATTTTGTCCTTTAGTCCTCACATTCCGTGAACGATGTTTCTGACAAATGGGGAAGAATTGCTGTTTTTTGGGTCAGAATTCATCCATCTAACACTTATCGTTGGCTAGTTTTTGACCATGAGCAAGTATTTTTCTTTTTTTAGCTGCTTACATCAAGTGGCTTCATGCTTTGTCTGGAGCGATTTCTTAAAAATAAATAAACAAACAAAAAAATAAACGGGGATGTAGTTCACCAAAGGATTAGAGAAGAAAATTGATGGTGTGTACATCAGAATGCTGAGAGCTGCGCTTAACATTTTCTGGAGACAGTGGCCCACAAGAGAGCAACTCTACGGACATCTTTGTCGGACTTCAGCCTTGATCAGAGGAAGAATAACCAGATTTGCTCGAGGGTTAAAGATTAAATCATCAGCGTGGATGGCAAAACAGGGATGTAGCTCAGTGGGTAGACCGCACAGAACTTACATCAAACAAGAAGACTTAATGCACCTCTGAAGACCTACCTGCTGCGATGTAGGAAAGAGCGAGATGGCGTGAGAGTCAGGATGGATCTCTGACACTACCACCACGAGATGCTGATGTCAAGTCAAGAAAAGTGCTCTAAACGGCACCTACATAGACGTGGCAGCAAATATCCATCTTTAGGCTGTATCTGACTAGTATTTATTTACTCCACTCCAGGAGTTAGGCACAAGGCCAGTTTTATTTTACTCCCACAAGTAAGATGTGACCCAAGGTCGGATCGGGAAAGTGGGGTTTGAAAAGTCGGTGCCTGAGAGGTGAGCACTCCCGTCGGCATTCCCCGGTAGGGGCGCTTCAGGCAGTAAGCAATAAACTTACTCCTCCCCAAAGAGGGGAGGCGAAGCCTGGGAGGGTGGACCTTCTAGAACTGCACAGGACAGACCCATAGACCGGCATAAATCAAGCTCCGAAGGCCAAGACAATACCAGTCTATGGACTGCAGTATCTATCGGAACAGATACTACACTTTGATCTTAGCCAAAAGGGTTTGCGGGAACCAAGTAGGGAAGAAGTGGGGGAACCTCGTGGGTGAGCTCTCTCCCTTCAGGCACCGAACTGCATGCCCGAATCATCTTAGACGGCGACGTTGGGGAAGGACTGACAACAAGGGTCGGAGATTCAGTCGTCGACGGAGAGCTTGAGTTAGGGCTCAATCCATACAGCCGCAGCGCAGAATACAGCGATGGCAGTCATTTTTTTTATTATCTCCCTTGTTTGTGCTGTTTGTGGTTTGCAAGGATTCCTTAAATCGTTTATCAGGCTGCGACCCACGATACTATGTTCTATCTGTGTTTAATTTTGAGTCAATCATTAAAAAAAAATTGACACATAAAGTCCCATCCGCAGGGAAACCTTTCTCCGCTATCTCAGCATGGGTTTGATCTTATCGCGTGGAAAGTGAACGAGAAATTTAAAAAAAAAAAAAAAAAATGTATCACTTTTTGCATGTTAAAAGTCTTGATTCTTCATTTTTTTTTTTTTTTTTTTTTTTTTTTTTTGTAACTACCCTTGGGGTGTTCAAGGACTGTATCAAGCCAGGAGTCCTAAAGCCCGTTCATAACAGCCTGAAAGTTCTAGAAAGAACATAGATGAAACCCCTTTTTTTCTTTGTCTTTTTCCACTCCCCTTTCCATTTTTTAGATTTAAAAAAAAAATGACATCTGAAATCAGCATTTAGGTTGAAGTCTAATTGAAATTCTCGAAAGGGTCGGGACTTTTTATACTGATCATCTGTCTGGTTTTGGCTGAAGTGAACTTGGGAGCCAAGGGGCCTCGGTTGGGAACCTTTCACAAGACAATGGGTTAGTATTTCATTTCTTTTGAAAGCGCATTTTCATCACTAAATGTGTAGATTGAATGGATGCATCCAATAAGTGAAGGGGTGGGATTTTGCTGATTCGAGGGTTGGTTGTGTAGATGGAATGGATTAAAAAAAAAAAATTTTTTTCTTTTTTAACTTAAAAAAATATTTTTTTGGATATTATCTAAGATGAAGAGACTAGTGGTTGATACTCCATCCATGGGCGAATGGTGGGTTTGTAGAGATATAGGATACTGGCAGGTATGAGAAGTTTTCTAACGCGGTAGAGAGAGAGCCCACCTTTATTGCAGCAGACTTGGCACTTATATGGATGTTGTTCCAATTCATGTGACCTGTGAATGTTGTGCCGAGGAGTTTGAATGTTGGACTCTCGGGTAGGGTACTATCAAACATGGCAATCGGTGGTCTTTAAGTTTTCTTATAATTGTTAAAAAAAAAATGGAGATTTGTCTTAGTAGCCCTAAATTTAACCATCCATTTTGTGGCCCCTTCCCGCTATGAACTTATTTTGGATGCATCCAAATCTAATAAGAGGCTCTCTTCGTTAAGTTTGAAATATTGTTTTCTCTGCTGCGTTGTACGTTTTCTCTGGCGTGTCGGTTTGAAGAAGCATTTTCTCTAACGTGTCATGCAACGTAATGTTTTCTCTACAGATAAGAGTTATCTCCCCATATTTATTTATTTTTAAAATTATTTGACCACGAATAGACAATTATTTTAAAGAGATTTTCATTAATACACACACACAGACACACACACACACATATATATGTGTATATATATATATATATATATATATATATATATATATATATATAGCCCTCTTGGTCCATCGTTAGCCAACATTTTTGAGAGTTACCGAGACGAAAACGCCAAGCGTTAATGGAAGACTTGCAAACGATAATATAAGACGAATAAATTCAAAGAAAAAATACATAGATAAAAAGATAAAAACCGAACAAACTGTAGAGTGGGGTGGATGGAGGGTGTCAAATGAACCATTTTCAATCAAATGTGTAGAAAGAAAAAAAATTAGGGGTGGGGGGGGGGGATTTTGTCAATGTTTTCTTTTTTATTTGTTTCGCTGTTTTCCTTTTTTTTTCTTCTTGCTGAGAAAGAAAAATTGGTTAGGGTTTAGTGTTAGAGCTCCTGTTAGGGTTAGGGTTCTCGTTTTTAGCAATAGCCAAGCCCTGCATTCAAACTGCCAAGCTCTAACTGGAAGACTGGCAGACGATAATATAAGACGAATAAATTCAAAGAAAAAATACATAGATTAAAATCATTTTTTTGGAGGAGGGGGATTTTGTCAATGTTTTTATAAGATAAAAGAAAGAAAAAATGATATTATTCCGTCAGTTCTCGGGCGCTTCCGCGACATGCCCGATCGTTGTCGACGCGAAGTCACGGAAATCAGGCGCGTCATCTATAACAGTACCCTTAATTATTCTTCATTCTTTTACTTATGTTTTTTTTTTTTCACTAATTGATAATTGTTTTATGTATACCCTAACCCTAATTAATAATTGTTTTGTTTTATGTATACCCTAACCCTAATTGATAATTGTTTTGTTTTATGTATACCCTAACCCTAATTAATAATTGTTTTGTTTTATGTATACCCTAACCCTAATTAATAATTGTTTTGTTTTATGTATACCCTAACCCTAATTAATAATTGTTTTGTTTTATGTATACCCTAACCCTAATTAATAATTGTTTTGTTTTATGTATACCCTAACCCTAATTAATAATTGTTTTGTTTTATGTATACCCTAACCCTAATTAATAATTGTTTTGTTTTATGTATACCCTAACCCTAATTAATAATTGTTTTGTTTTATGTATACCCTAACCCTAATTAATAATTGTTTTGTTTTATGTATACCCTAACCCTAATTAATAATTGTTTTGTTTTATGTATACCCTAACCCTAATTGATAATTGTTTTGTTTTATGTATACCCTAACCCTAATTAATAATTGTTTTGTTTTATGTATACCCTAACCCTAATTGATAATTGTTTTGTTTTATGTATACCCTAACCCTAATTAATAATTGTTTTGTTTTATGTATACCCTAACCCTAATTAATAATTGTTTTGTTTTATGTATACCCTAACCCTAATTGATAATTGTTTTGTTTTATGTATACCCTAACCCTAATTAATAATTGTTTTGTTTTATGTATACCTTAACCCTAATTAATAATTGTTTTGTTTTATGTATACCCTAACCCTAATTAATAATTGTTTTGTTTTATGTATACCCTAACCCTAATTAATAATTGTTTTGTTTTATGTATACCCTAACCCTAATTAATAATTGTTTTGTTTTATGTATACCCTAACCCTAATTAATAATTGTTTTGTTTTATGTATACCCTAACCCTAATTAATAATTGTTTTGTTTTATGTATACCCTAACCCTAATTGATAATTGTTTTGTTTTATGTATACCCTAACCCTAATTAATAATTGTTTTGTTTTATGTATACCCTAACCCTAATTAATAATTGTTTTGTTTTATGTATACCCTAACCCTAATTAATAATTGTTTTGTTTTATGTATACCCTAACCCTAATTAATAATTGTTTTGTTTTATGTATACCCTAACCCTAATTAATAATTGTTTTGTTTTATGTATACCCTAACCCTAATTAATAATTGTTTTGTTTTATGTATACCCTAACCCTAATTAATAATTGTTTTGTTTTATGTATACCCTAACCCTAATTAATAATTGTTTTGTTTTATGTATACCCTAACCCTAATTAATAATTGTTTTGTTTTATGTATACCCTAACCCTAATTAATAATTGTTTTGTTTTATGTATACCCTAACCCTAATTAATAATTGTTTTGTTTTATGTATACCCTAACCCTAATTAATAATTGTTTTGTTTTATGTATACCCTAACCCTAATTAATAATTGTTTTGTTTTATGTATACCCTAACCCTAATTGATAATTGTTTTGTTTTATGTATACCCTAACCCTAATTAATAATTGTTTTGTTTTATGTATACCCTAACCCTAATTAATAATTGTTTTGTTTTATGTATACCCTAACCCTAATTAATAATTGTTTTGTTTTATGTATACCCTAACCCTAATTAATAATTGTTTTGTTTTATGTATACCCTAACCCTAATTGATAATTGTTTTGTTTTATGTATACCCTAACCCTAATTAATAATTGTTTTGTTTTATGTATACCCTAACCCTAATTAATAATTGTTTTGTTTTATGTATACCCTAACCCTAATTAATAATTGTTTTGTTTTATGTATACCCTAACCCTAATTAATAATTGTTTTGTTTTATGTATACCTTAACCCTAATTGATAATTGTTTTGTTTTATGTATAACAAGCAAACAACTACCCACCATCTAACGGCTATTAATTTTGCGCTAAATGTATAACTTACATTTCATAAATTTAAGTTAAATCTATTGTAATCTTAAAATCTAATTATTTAAATTAAAAACTAATAATATTTGAAGAAAAGGTTTTTGTAATTTTCCTTTCTTTTTTTTTTCGTTTTTTTACATCACTTAAATTAATTACGGTTAATATCGACAAAACTATTGCATATATGTAGGAAAATAGGACAATAAAATTACACATGAAAAACATATCATCATATTCGGTTTAACGTACGTTTTACATGCTGGCATGTGTTGGACGGCTTTTAGAAATTGACTTCCAAACTTATCTTTGGTCAGGATTTTTGGAAGTCAGTTTTTTAACTGAGGCAAAGTTTTTATAGGCCGGATGCCTTTCCTAGCGCCAACCCGGTGAGGTGATAGGGACCAGTGTTTTATCTGGACAACATCTCTAGGTGATCGCCTACCAAGACTAAAGAGTGCTTCACCTGTACCTGAAAATAAGACAATAAAATTACAAATGAATAACACCAAACGTTAATTTATAATAAACTGTTAAAAAATAGTTATGAAAATGAGGCATACAAATAGCTGTGTTTGGGTCTTTGTTCTCTACTATATATACAGTATTTCAAAATATTATGCGAGCCGTTTTATTTATTCATTTATTTGTTTATTATGTTTTGGAATTTTTGAGATGAGGATTGATAATTTGGATTATTCGCACTACTGTTCTAATCTTGGATGTTATTCTCACAACGTTTCGGCCGATGTTCTTCCGGTGTATCTTGTCGAACTCGGGAATCTTTCTGTCGAACTGAGGACACGTGGCGTAACGGATAAAGTACTAAGTGACACTCTTCTGGATGCTGAAAGTTCAATCCCCAGTGCGGGCGATACTAAGAATACAATTGCCAATTACTTAAGACTTCTACCTGGTCATGGCTGCCATAAACCTAGACTCAACACCTGCTGCTTGATCACTGGCTGCCTGAAGCCTACCAACATAAACAACCGTTATTTCCTACCTGGCATTCCCCCTTCAGATGTGAGATGAAAAGTTGCCAGCCGAGTAGAGATCACAAAGGCTATCAGTGATGAACACCATCTCCTTCATGGACGTGGACCAACTGTCTAACGACTAAAGTCAAGAAAAAGCTTCCTCAGCCCTGTCGAATCCCTAACAACATCTCAGGAAGAGACCAGACTACAGACTGACATGGGAATCCCCCCTTCTGATGCCCTCCCTCCCACTTCAGAGACACCCTGGCTCCAGTGGAAAACAACCGCCTGAGAACGGGAATGGGGCGATGAAAAGTTGCTCTGAGTATATGGGGGCTACAAAACTGACCAAACCATCTGTGAATGTGGGGAGGGTGACCATACGATGCGACACTGCATTGTCTGTCCTCTACTGCGCAACCGGTGCAGCTTTAAAGATCTTGCAGAATACAACAATAATGCAAAGGACTGCGTAAAAAAAGTGGGAAACTGTTTTACGACCACATGACACTTTAAAGACACGCAAAGAATAAATGGCTGACCAAACGAGATCATGCCACCCCACCCGTGGCTAAAATAAAGCGTTCTGTTCGAAATTCCGTACAGATTCCCGAGTTTTATTTACTCCTCTCCAGGAGTTAGGCACAAGGCCAGTTTTATCCTACTCCCACAAGTAAGATGTGACCCAAGGTCAGGTCGGAAAGTGGGGGTTGAAAAGCCAGCGCCCGAGAGGTGAGCACTCTGACCATCAAAAATTGCCTGGGCAGCCCCGTCGGCATTCCCCGGTAGGGGCGCCTCAGGCAGTAAGCAATAAACTTACTCTTCCCCAAAGAGGGGAGGCGAAGCCTGGGAGGGTGGACCTCCTAGAACTGCACAGGACAGACCCATAGACCGGCGTAAATCAAGCCCCGAAGGCCAAGACAATACCAGTCTATGGGGTGTAGTATCCATCGGAACAGATACTACACTTTGATCTTAGCCAAAAGGCCAACAAACTTCCCGAGTTCGATAGAAAGATTCCCGAGTTTGACAAGATACACCTGAAGAAGGTTGGAGGTTACATCGGCCGAAACGTTGTGAGAATAACACTCAAGATGAGAACAATATTCTGAATAATCCAAATTATTTGGTTTTTATTCTAGTCTAGTTGACAGGGGAAAGCCAAGGAAAACATGGGAGGAAGTGATAAAAATGGACATGAGGGATAAATAAAGACCTGGTCAGTGATAGGTTACTTTGGAATTAAATTTCTACCAGCCGTCAAACGCATGTTAAAAAAAAAACTCACGTTAAACCAATTATGATGGTGATGATAGGCCGATGACCAACTTGCTAGTCAGGATAAAATCTTGATTTTGTAGCATGAAAGCTATTGATGACAAACTTTGAGAATCCGACTGACTTAATTTTATATATTAGAATATATCTGTCTATTACCCTTTATCGTCTGCTAGGTTCTCTTAACCTACTAGTCATCTTTCCTTGTGGCCCTTCCCTTTTAGTGGTCGGTTGTTCGAGTTTATTCTGACGGGGGGGGGGGGAGAGGAGGGGGGGATAATCTAATTTTAGAAATAAGACCTACCTTTGGCCAATGGGGGTTTGTCCCTCCCTCTCTCTCTCTCTCTAATCATTATGTGACCGTCTTTTCCTTATGTCTACCTGCCCCCCCCCCCCTCTCCCCGATCAGCCTCCTGTATTCAGCAGACCCCATTTCTGTACCCAGCTACTCCCCCCTCCCTCCCCCGCTCCTCATCCTTCTTAACCCCCCCCCCCCCCTTTCCTCACACCCTCTGGCTTACCCGGTTCTTAAGTAAGATGGAGGCCAGCAGATATGACTCAGTTTCCTTATCTGTAGAAAGAGATAGAACTTCCGGACTTGAATTCTATCTCTCTTTCTTTTTCTTCTTCTCTCTCTGTATCTCACCCTCTCTCTCTCTCTTTCTGTCTCTTTCACTCTTTCTGTCTGTCCCTCTTTTTTTCTGTCTCTCTCTCTTTCTATCCCCTCTCTCTATGTTCCTCCTCTCTCTCGACCCTTTTCTCTCTCTCTCTTTCTCTGTCTCTTTCTCTCTGTCTCTCTCTTTCTCTCTCTGTATCTCACCCTATCTCTCTTTCTCTTTCTCTCTCTTTCACTCTTTTTGTCTGTCCCTCTTTCTATCTCTGTTTTTTTATCCCTTTTCTCTATGCCCCTCCTCCTCTCTTCCTTTCTCTCTCTCTCACCCCTTCTCACCCCCTCTCACCCCCCCTCTCTCTGTTTCTTTCACTCTTTCTGTCTGTCCCTCTTTCTTTCAGTCTCTCTCTTTTTCTATCCGCTCTCTCTATGCCCCTCCTCCTCTCTCTCTCTCTCACCCTCTCTCACCCTCTCTCTCTCTCACCCTCTCTCTCTCACCCTCTCTCTCTTTCTCTCTCTGTATATCACCCTCTCTCTCTCTGTCTGCCCCTCTTTCTTTCTGTCTCTCTCTTTTGCTATCCCTTTTCTCTATACCCCTCTCTCTCTACCCCCTCTCTCTCTCTATCTTACCCTCTCTTTTTTCTCTATCTCTATCTATTTTTCTCTATCACGATCACATGCTTTTTTTCTTTTGTCGGATTTGTAACCGACGGTATCAATGTTGTTCTGATGTTCTGTAATAGATATGTAAATAAATATTTTTCTGTATATTTAGATTGACAGTTGAATACTATGAGAGGATCAAAAATGATGGGGAAGGGATCTTTGTTTTTAACTTAAAATTTTACAAAAGAATAAAATCTCTGACTTGTTCATGAAGTTTGTTATTCTTCATCATTCAACTGACAATCATCTCATCAACCCTCATCCGCACCCGAAATATATTTTGAATTTTAAAAAAATTGCCAAAAAGGACGAGATATACACCAAATCTCTATTTATATAAAGTGAGATATGTGTACGAGGCCTGTCTGAAGAGTATCCGACTCGAGGCCAGAAAAAAATTTCAAATACGTAACGGGGTTGGGACTCTAATCCCCTTCAAAGTAGGCCCCTTGTGCTTGCACACACTTAGCTCACCGATCCATCCACTGCCGGAAACACCTCTGGAAGTCTTCTTTTAGGAACGGTGTTTATCTCAACCGTTGCGTTCCGCATTATCTCTTCTCTAGTTTCAAAATGGGGACTTTTCAGTGGCGTCTTCAATTTTCAAAACAACCAGAAGTCATAAGAAGCAAAGTATGGAGAGTAGGGAGGTTGACGAACGACTGGAATTCCATGTTTAGCCAAGAAATGTTGGTTCAATTGTAATGAATGTGTGGGGGGGGGGTGTCGTGATGCAGTTGCCAGTCTCTCACCGTCCACCCGTCTGGTCTTTTGCGCCGAACTGCATCACTGATGCCGGAGAACATCTTGATAATACTCCTTTGTCACTGTTTGTCCTTCGTGATGCACAATTCCACGGATATCAAGGAAGACAGTCAGCATCACCTTCATTTCGCTTTGCACGTGTCACACTTTTTTTTGACTCAGGATGCTTCCATTGCGACGACTGTCTTTTTGTTTCTGAGTCGTACCTGTACACCCATGACTCATCTCCAGTTATCACGGTGTTCAGAAACCCAGAATCAGTGTTGGCGGTTTCTAGAAGGTCCTGTGCAACTTGAGAGCAGAGGTCCTTTTTGTTCCTGCGGCAAGAACTTCAGCACAAATTTCACAGCCACTCTGTGCATGTTCAAATCATCACGCAAAATTGCATGTGCGGAATCTTTACTCACTCCGACCTGTTAGGCGATCTCCCGCACGGTTCAACAAAGATCTTCCATCACCAAATTTTGCACCCTCTCAACAACGGCTGCACTCCGAGCAGTTTATGATCTGCCAGAACGCTGGTCACTCTCCGCTTATGTGTGGCCATTTTTGAATCGATTGAACCACTCCTTAATTTGTGTTACACCCATCGCATCTTCTCCAAACACCTGCTGAATCTAACGAATTGTTTTGCTTTGAGAATCACCAAGCTTTTGACAAAATGGGATGCATTACCTTTGCTCAACACGTTCAGTCATCTTGAGAGAATCAGTAATCCGACGAACACGTTGTGTAGCACCTCATGCAGTGACTAACACGCAGAAAGGCGGTGATGAAATTCACACATGCACATAAAGGTGTCTTCCTTCACTGTGTAGAGCGATGCCACCCTATCGTTTCTATTTCGCACGGAAAAAATAAAGATTTTAGACAGGCCTCGTATATGTTTTTGTATTTGTATGTACAGGATTCACTCCTTAACTAATTAGCCAATCATTATGAATTTTGGAACACAGCTGCTAGGAGTAAAGAGTTTTAATGTGGGCTATATTTAGTTTTATGCAAAGGGGGGTTGAAGCCCTTCATGAAAATTCAGATAATTCTGATTTTTTTTAACTTTTAACAATAGATATTAGATATCAATAAATATTCCCAGAATTTTAATTTCTTTGGAGTATTTCAAAGGCTTTTTAGGGGTCATAATATGGGCACCCCTCCTGCTCCCTCCTATATGAAAATTCAAATATTTCTGATTTGCATTGACTTCGATTAATAGTCATTAGATACCAAATAAGCAAGATTCCCTGAATTTCAATTTCTTCCTAAGACCCCTTAAGCTTAACCTTTAAATTTTAGATATTTTCTAGAATCAAAATCATGTAATGCATTTTGATCAAAATTACAATAAGGATTCTAGACATAAGGTTTAGCATCCTCGTGTCTTGATTTTTTTCTCCGTAAGGGGACATAAAATGGTTGCAAAACTATTCTGTGTGCGGAATTAATTTTACC
Organism: Sepiola atlantica; assembly: GCA_963556195.1. Lineage (NCBI taxonomy): Eukaryota > Metazoa > Mollusca > Cephalopoda > Sepiida > Sepiolidae > Sepiola > Sepiola atlantica. The sequence continues at coordinate 5,918,641 of OY744553.1, forward strand.
CGTCCTAGTGTGGGTAATTAGTTAGTATGTATTATTTTTCTTGAATTGCAATTCAATTATTTTGACATTACTAACCAGCAGAGCGTTACCACTGTTTGCCAAGCGAAGAGTGATGATGTATGGAAGTGAAACTTTGCCAGTGAGGGTTCAAGAGATGCGTTGCATGGAAAGAAATTATACGAAGATTGTTACGATGGATGTGTAATGGGAGTTTTAAAGACATGGTTAATTCTGATGATCTCAGAGGAAAATTACATTTGGACAGTATAGGAAGATGTGTGCAGAAGAGTTGACTGAAAATTCAGATATCACTCATTAGTCATACCACATGACTTCCTACTGTTGAATATCCTGGCCGGGTGTACCGAAAATATCACATGGCAACAATAAAACGTACTCGACACAGTCACGCACCTGGCCAGAAGACACGTGGTTAATTCTGATGACCTCAGAGGAAAATTAAATCTGGACAGTATAGGAAGATGTGTGCAGAAGAGTCGACTTCGATGGTATTTCCAATTACAAGCTCAATGAAGATTTATCACAGAATTCAGAGCATATATATTATTCAATTCTAAAAACCATGTAAAAGGAAATCCAAAAACGTAATTCACATCAGTTCCTTCAATTCTTTATTTCCGCACTTCAGTGGAGATTTATCATTTACATTTTTATCTTACGTAAAAAAAAAGCCTTCAATTTGTCCATGTTAATCTATTGGTTGACCTACACGTGTTTCTTGGCGAACAGAACAAAATTACGGTTAGTCTATCCGTCAATCATCGGGGAATAATAGAAACATGTAGTCGTGTTGTAGAAACAAGCTATGATATCCAAAGGCAGAAGAAAAAAAAAACGATAAGAGGACTTCAAAAAAAAAAAAGCGTTAAGGAGGTTTAAAAAGGTGAGATCTGATAAAGTCCTGGTAATTCAGGAAAGCATGAAATAAACTCGCGTGAAGAAAAAAGGCAGCAAAACAAATGGTACCCCCCCCCCCAAAAAAAAAAGAAGAAGAAGAATCCGGAAGCAGTCCGACCACGATGATCTCCGTTAAAAACCATTATAACTTGTTTCTACAACTCCACTACATATTTATATTATTCCCTGATGACTGCGACAGACTAACGAACCGTAATTTTGTTCTGTCCACCAAGAAACATGTGTAGGTTTACTAATATGGACAAATTGACGGTTTGAAAGAATGGATGAGAGTTTTTGTGTTAGTTGATGTAGAACAGTTGGGGTAGCAGGTTTAGTTCACAGGGGAAGGAAAATACGAGAAGTGATAAAAATGGACGTGAGGGATAAATAAAGACCTGGGCGGAGATAGGTTAGTATGAAATCAATTTCTTAAAGCCGTCCAACGCAAAACGTAAAACGAATATAAACCGATGATGATGATGATGAGATAAATATTTTAAAAAATTCTTTTTTTAATTTCAGAGTGAAAGTCCAAGTCGAAAACGAAGGAAAACTTCAAATAATGTTGATTTAGAAGTGAATCATTCTTCCAGCCAATCGTCTTCAAGATCATGGGAAGTGAACAGTGAAACGGTTCGGCTTGTTAGACATTGGAGTACCTCTCACCAACGAAGGACATCGGGGGACAATTGTGTAACTCCGAAATCAAGACAAAGGTAAGACTTGCGATGGATATTCTGTTTTGTATTTTGTTTCCGACAAATTGAAGTTTATTTAAATTCCATGAAAAATGCCAGTATACTGAAATTATATGCCCTTAATAGGGTTAAGATGAAAATTCATATACACTAAATGTACAAAAGCAAGGAAATTCCCAAATTTTTACACTTTTATTGTCATTAAGAGTATGACTACATATCAACCAAACCATTTCATTATCACATCACTACAGGATAAATCTCTATGCATGAGTGGATGAAGTGTGTGAGGTGCACTGAAGAAAAATTCCTACCAGTAAAATACATAGCCCTGTTGTGCTCGCATACCCTTAATGACAATAAAAGTGTAAAAATTTGGGAATTTCCTTGCTTTTGTACATTTAGTGTATATGAATTTTCATCTTAACCCTATTAAGGGCATATGATTTCAGTATACTGGCATTTTTCATGGAATGTCACTACTTTTGTAAAGGCTATGCCTCAATACAATGTCTTCTCATAACTGATATAGTTGGTAGTTTGACTAATCAAGGTATATGGTAAACTGAAACAAAAATGCCATCAACTAGACACTAGAACCTCTATCTTTGCCAAAAATCAGCTGAATCCATCAAATGGTCGATAAGATATAGAATAGAGTGTATGAATACTGGTCATTTTTAAGGCTTTTTGGAATTTTCTGGAAAACTAAGTTATATGGTAAACTGAAATTAAAATGCCATCAACTAGACCCTAGAACCTCTATCTCTGCCAAAAATCAGCTGAATCCATCAAATAGTTAATGAGATACAGTGTGGCACATACGTACGCACGTATACACAGATAACATGATTTCATGATTGAACTTTCTGGATCTCTGGGTTGCCTTGACTAATGATGCTGAAATTCTACACACTTATAGAACCTATCAAATAAAAATTTTGTGCAAAGTCTTAACTAATTTGGTTTATTGGTTTTTGAGTTATGATTGATAAAAGAAATGAGATTTCCAGCATAGGCCTTTGATTTAGTAGCCAGTGCTTAGCTGACTGACCAGTTGACCTCAAACTAAATTTTATAAATAATTTCGAACGAACCCCCTTATTTAATTCACGGGATAACTTGCTCTTGTTCCATCAGTCATGACCGGGTAGAAGTCTTAAGTGATTCGTAATTGTATTCTTGGTATCGCCCGCACTGAGGATTGAACCTTCAACCTCCAGAAGACTGTCACTTAGAACTGATTATTACTTAGCACTTTTATCCGTTACGCCTTGCGGACAATTCTAGAATGAATTTCAGGAGCCTTAGATCATGGCTGACGGAACGAGAGCAAGCTGCTCCTGTGGATTAAATAAAGGGTTCCGTTCGAAATTCCATACAGATTCCCGAGTTCGACAGGACGTTTAAGACCCCTTAAGCGTAAACCTTAAATTTAAGACATTTTCTAGAATCAAAATCATGTAATGGATTTTGATAAGAATTGGAATCAGAATTAATCACCAAATTCCGTACAGATTCCCCAAGTTCGACAGGATGCACCTGAAGAAGGTCAGATGTTACATCGGCCGAAACGTTGTAAGAATAACATCCAAGATGAGAACAGTAGTCCGAATAATAGAAATACTCTTAACAATAAGGAATCTATAATTAGAATATTCCCCGACTTGAACCCATGTAAATTTAACGAACTAACAATGCAATTTGTAGAAATTAAATAATATACACTTTATTTACAACCATAGAAGGTTTAAAGTTTGTACGGTGTGTGTGTATTTTCTCCCACAAGTTGTTTTATGTAGTGCTTATTTGACATGAGAAATGTGTATGTTGTTCAGACTGCTACAGGTCGTCGATGCTTCTGTGGTGACAACGGTGATAAAGGAAAGACTGTTGGAGATTCATGACTGAAACGTGGGGGACAAGTCAGACATAGACTGAAGTTTATTTTTTACCAAAATATGGTTGGATTGCACGAGGGATTGTGAATTTTATTAACAATTAAACGTTGTGGGAATAACATCCAAGATGAGAACAGTAGTCCGAATAATCCAAATATGGACAAGATTTTGCAAATAGAAAACAAGAATTTAATACTGAAGGATAAAGGTGAGTTTTTGCTCCCCAGTTAGTGGAGCAAAGGCTGTTTGGGATAAGATCAAAGTGTAGTATCTGTTCTGTCCATGATCACTAAAGAAGAAATCCTTCTAGAGTAAGACCATTTTTATTATTGTCCCAATTCAGAAGCGTGCCAGTTTTTGGGTAGCTGGATATTTCCCCTTGCATTAAAAACCGACTTTGTGTCTAACTCTGCCCTCGTGGGGAGGCAAGTAAATAGGGACGCTAGTGTAATGGTAGTTATAGTAATAATGGTTGTAATAGTATTTTATAGTATTATTATTATTATTATATTTTGGCTTAAGAGCAACGTGTAGTATCTGTTCTGATACTACACTTTCTTTTCTGTCCTCAATGAAGGACAAATCCTTCTAGACTGAGACGATTTTTTAATTTTTATCCTAATCCAGAGTTACCCCTTTTATGGGGAGCTGGCTTTTTCCCCTTACATTAATAACCGACCTTGTGTCTAACTCTGTCCTCGTGGGGAATCAAGTAAATACGGATATTCAATCTTGCCGATCCCCCCCCCCCCTCCCCACTCTGCATTTTCCTCCACCTCCCTTTCCTTTCCCAGGCTTTGATATTTAATACGAGCTCTTTCTTTTCGGGTAAGAGAAGAGGGTACCTCCCCATGCTCCTTCTCCTCCCCCTCCCCTTGGGTCATCTACCTGAAATTGATATCAGCATTGTCATTGTTCTATTGTAGTTTCTTTAAAGATTGCTATCCCCATGACAACATCGTTATTATCTTTGTAAGTGCCGGGGCGAGGTGGGGTGTTGCGATGGGGCGGGGGGGGGGATGTAGGATAGGCAATGGGGGAGGGGGGAGGCGGAATAAGGCAATCGATTCTGGGTATCCATTCCCCACCAATAATGGTTCAGCTGATCAATAAATTGATCAGCTGATTGCCTAAAGAGGTAAGGGTGGGGTGGACGGGGGTGGAAGAGGGGGAGGGGCATGCTTGTTTTAACCCTCACATCCTTCCGATTCTTAGGAGGGTGGATTTGGCGAGGGGGGGGTGTGCGCGTACAAACATACACAAAATCAATGAGAGGTAAAGATTTCAATGGGACAAGCATGAATGAAAACACAAAAAATAAATTATATATATATATATATATATATATATGTAAAGGAGTAAGGCTACCAACATTTGTAAAATGTTTTTTTCAACATGTATTTATTATTTTATTTTATCATTTTGTAATTTTATATAACGCGTTTCAAGCGGTGGTCTGCTTTCATCAGATATGTAAATCCATTTGGATTTACATATCTGATGAAAGTGGACCACCGCTTGAAACGCGTTATATAAAATGATAAAATAATAAATACATGTTGAAAAAAACATTTTGCAAATGTTGGTAGCCTTACTCCTTTAAATATAGTTTTCTCTCGTTGGAACTGCACTAATACTGCACTACCCTCTTTTATATATATATATATATATATATATATATATATATATATATATATATATATTATATTCCAATAACCATGCTTTTATTTTATTATTTTTATTTTTTCACATTTCCAAAAAACATAACATTTCTGTGAGATATATTTTTTACGGTCCGTTTCATTTGTCTTGTGCCAAACAACGTTTTTATGTCAATATCGTCTCTACAACATTACAAAATCATCAGAAAAATTCACAAAGAGTAAAAAGTTCTTGGATTAAAGTGTCTTGAAAAAACCTACACTATACAGTGGTTCATTTTTGGGTGAAACCAAACAAAAAACAAAGAAAAAGAGCAAACTCACACGTGGGGGAACCTACTAATATGCCATTTTGAATTTTTCGTTCAAAGCTAGTACATCCTAAAAGTTGTGCGGATATTTATAAATATTAATTCAGTAATATTTGTTAAAATAGTTAATAAGTTCTATAATTTATTTATAAAAATTCTAATTCACTTGAGGGTATTTTTTTTTCTTTCTAAAGTTACATCAGATGTCTATTTAGGTCATTTGGATACGAAGCTCTTTTAAGTTCAACAGTTTAGAGTTAGTTTCATAGACTCAGCCATCCATTCAAGCAACTATTAAGATTGTTATACTTCGATGTTTTTGTGGAAGATGTTTAGTATTTATTTATAAATCGTTTCAATCAATACTAAGATAAGCTTAATTACCCAGAATTCTTCACTTAAGTAGTAAGTTTCTATTAAATGCGAAACTAAGGGGGGGGGGGAATTTGTCATTCACAACGAAAATATTTTATAGTTATCTAGACATGATTCAAAATACCGAAGGGAGCTATTAAATATTTATTTATTTATTTTATTTTTTATAAAATGATGTTTGAATTCCTCATTTTTAAGTATTATGAGGATTCAAAAGTACTTTTAAGGACATTTATACTTAAAGTTAATTGTGATTACGTTTTATATTTAATACATATTTTCAGGTGAATACCGACAAGCATCAATGTCAATATCAGGTCCCACTTTAATTGTATGCCTATATTTAATATTAGGTTGTGTGCATTCTTTTATTTATTAGTATGTTTATTAATATACATATACGAAGAGATTCGAACGCTAAAACGCGATAAACACCACTTTCAAAATCACGAAAAAAAAGGGTTGTATTTCAACACTCAACGACTCCCTAAAATCATGTGTTACATAATATGATACCAAATAGTTTCTTTTGACTTCCATTATATAAATTTTCTAACGATCACACAAAAGTTGGGTAATAGCTCAATGTGTATACATTACTAGAGCCAAACAATATTTTTTACGGTCCGTTTCATTTGTCTTGTGCCAAACAATATTTTTTATGTTAATATCGTCTCTGCAACACTACAAAATCATCAGAAAAATCCACAAAGAATAAAAGTTCTTGAATTGAAATGTCTTGAAAAAAAAACCCTACAACACACAGTTGGTCATTTTTGGGTGAAAACAAAGAAAAAAACAAAAAAAAGAGCAAACTCACATGTGGGGGGAAAACTCGCTAGGACACCATTTTGAATTTTTTTCAACGATATTAACATAAAAATATTGGTTGGCTCACGGCAAAAGAAACGGACCGTAAAAAATATCTCTCACAGAAATGTTATGCTTTTTGGAAATGTGAAAAAATAAATAAATAAATAAAACGATGGTCATTGGAATATAAAATAAACCTGACTTATATATGATTTGTTGTTGCTAATTGACAATCATCGAGCTGAATCTTTTAAAGAGCCTGCTAATTAAAAGGAACTGATAGTATATGCTAATACATATATTGTCATAATTATATATATATATATGAGAAAGGAAGGATGAAGGTAATCCGACGCAATGGGAAATGAAAAAGGAAAAACCAAAAAGGATGTTTTTTTTATATATTCATCAACGTTTCGTCTTTATTTATAAGACTTCCTCAGGATGATAATTTTAAGAAAAATGTCATGCAAATACGTGAAAATATTGGGTTGACATGATGGGTTGATGGGAAGAAGTAGTAGCCACTGCTGGGAGCAGCAGGACCGAGGTCCGGGCTTAGTGAAGTCAGTAGCATGGAATGAAATAAATGTGGATGGTTCTGAGTGAAAAAGTGGAGGGGTGAGCAGAAATAATGTGGATGGCTGTGAGTGAAGAAGTGGAGGGGTGAGGAAAGAGGAGGGGGAGGCTCTGTGATTTTGGTGAGTGGGTAATGTCATGGTTTTAGAAAAGATTTGAAAAAATGAGGTGGGAGGGATGGGTGTGTAAGAGTGAGAGAAGTAGTTGAAAGGGTGAAATGGGAGATTTTGTTGTGGTTAGGTGTGAAATCTTTGGAGAGAAAAATAGAAAATAATGCAAAGTAAAAAAAAATATTTAAATAAAATTAAGGGAATTAGAAAAAAACCCTCAAAATTAAATAATAAGAGAAAACACAATAATTAGAACAATTTTTAAAATCTGAATTTGTTTAAAAAAAATTTTTTTTCTTTATTCATGCAATTGTTTCTGCCCATTTTCGAATCATACAATTTTTCTTAGTAATAAATTTAATGTTTTCAAAAGGCTTCTTCGTTGATCGTTGTTTTCACATCAAATTACCTCCCCCTCTCAAAAAAAATAAAAAAATAATTAGAACCGTCAACATCAAAATTGTGCTCTTCATTTTACTTATATTTCCCTTTTTATTTCTGAAGCAGACCAATGAAACAAAAACACAAAGAGCTAGTTGCATCGTATTTAGGTAAATAAGCAAAACTAATATTAAGACTTGAAAAAAAAATGTTTTTATTTTCTTTCATAATCTCCTCCATTAGTTCTTCGATTTGAAGAATACACAAAAAATAGATCTAGCAATGTATAGTGCGTGTCCCTTTTTCTTCCTGAGATTCTCATGGATGGCTCTGCTGATGATACTACCCTCTATTCTGGTGCTGCTTCTCGCCCATCTCCCTGGGATCAGTTGAAATATGCAGCTGATCTAGAAGTCGACCTGAGTTCGGTTGTGGATTGGGGTATGAAATGGCTTGTTTCATTTAATCCTGTTAAGACTCAGCTCGTGTCTTTCAATCGTAGGCGTGCCCCTTTTCTTCCTGAGATTCTCATGGATGGTTCTGCTCTTGAGGAGAAATCGACTCTGAAGCTTCTTGGTCTTTCTTTCTCATCAAATATTTCTTGGAGTTCATACATTAGATCCATTGCTTTTTCTGCTTCTCGTAAGGTCGGTTTTCTCTATCGCTCCAGACACTTTCTCACACTTGAGGTTATTCTCTATCTCTACAAATCTACAATCAGACCATGTATGGAGTACTGTTGTCAGATTTCGGCTGGTGGATCTCCATCCCATTTGAGGGTTCTTGATAAGGTGCAGAAACGTGTCTATAATTTGATTGGCCACACCCTTTCTTCTTCTCTATACCCTCTCTTTTACAGACGTGATGTTGCTAGTCTCAGTCTTTTCTATAAGTACTATTATGGCATGTGTTCTTCAGCTTGTTTGACTCGTTGGTCTAGTGGTCTTCATCAATTCGCTGTTTCGATACCTCATTGTAATACAGCTTCCTATTCTGGTTGCTTATTTCCAAGAACTGCAGGCTTGTGGAACTCTCATCCTGCTGACTGTTTTCCTCCTACCTATAGCCTTGGTCTTTGCGATAATCATATTTCCTTCTTGTTAGCTCCTTACAGCAAGTGGCTTCATGCCTTGTCTGGAGCTATTTCCATAAAAAAAAAAAAACACTATTGAGCTATCAAACCAACTTTGTGAATTTAAATGATGTACATTATTAAAATTTAAAAGTCAGAATTCTTTGACTAAAAAAGAGTTTAAATGTTCAATAGAACAACTCCAAATACTATAGATATTGACATCAGCTCAATGGTTGATTATTAAAATCAAACAGAGCTATTATAAAGTAGGTTGAGATGTAAAAAAAAATTAGCTCATTATTTATATCAGTTTCAAGAATTCTAAACACAATCAATATTTGGCGTATGATCGTGGGACTGCGAGTAAATAGGCCTGAAAAACTAATGCAAAAGAAAACCTCCCCTTGTTTGCGGCGAGGGTCCTGCTTCTTGGCCTCTGAGCCGGGATCGGAGTGTAGTATCTGTTCAGTTCTTGGGCTGAGAAGGAAGAAACCCTTTCTTGACCGGGGCAATTTAATTTTTTGTCCCATTCCATTTTAGTGGAGCTGGATATGCCCCACTTAAATAAAAAGAAAAAACGATGGGCATTTTTAATGACGGCTAACAGAACGAAAAAGCGGTAAAAAAAACAAAAACAAATAAATGTTACCAAAGGCAAGATAAGTTACTTTTCTTCTAACCTGGATAAGTTTATTTGTGTTTGAACTTATTTAAAATAGTTTTTTGTTGTTGTTCAAAACAAACCTGCAGCCCACCTGTTCAGTTAGAACGAAAAAAGAAACAAAATTGCTAATAATTCAAAGTTTCGATAATCGCTCCAAAAACGAAAATTAAGCAAAATACTGGTAGAACATTACATTTTCTCACAATTGGTGACATCTATTGAATGTGTTTCTAACACTATTTTGGTTATTTTTCGTTTTTTCACCAATTATCAAGGATCCTCGTGCTGGGCTCATGAACAGACTTTTTTTGTTGTTCTTACTGACTGCAGGTTTGTTTTGAACAAAAAAAAACTCTTTAAAATAAGTTAAAAGACAAATAAACTTATCCAGGTTAGTAGAAGAGTAACTTATCTTGCCTTTGGTAACATTTATTTGTTTCCCAATTGTATTTTTGACCCCCTTTTTCGTTCTGTTAGCTGTCGTTATAGATGCCCAAAACGACATTGTGTCTAACTTTTTTTTATGACGACGATTCTGCCCTTAAAGCATGTGATTACAAACTGATTGATTTTGGGGTAGCGGGGTGGGAGCTGATTAGAACGGGGGGGGGTAACTTGTTAAGTAACATTACCGACTAGGTAGCGTTTGTTAGTTTCGTTGAAAAGAAAAGGGGTGGCGGTGGGGGGGGGGGACAAAACAAGAAGAACAACAAAAACAAAACAACAAAAAACCCCTTAAAGTCTTTGTTTCAGGGAGAACGACCTTACGCAACCATTGTAAATCGCTTACGACTTTTGCTCCCCCCCCCCTATCTCCACGGCCCGCCGCCGCCGCCGCTCTCTAAAATGTCCTTTGCTGTAATTTGAACGCACAGGCGCGTTGCGTTTCAGTGCAGATGCGAGAGAGGTTCGAACAAAGGAGCCGGCTCAAAAAAAAAAAAAGAAGGTTCTACGCCATCACTGAAGAACTAACTTCTTTTCCTTTTTTTGTTGTTGTTGTTGTTCGTTCGTCTTGGAGTTGGGAGGTAACTGAGCTCCATTGAAGGGACCTAGGAACAGACTGAAAGTGCATCGGAGGAGGAAATGACATCACATTTTGCGATTTCGTTTATGCGACCAATCAAAAATGTTATATTATTGTTATTTAGTATTATTATTATTATTATTATTATAATAATAATAATGATAATAATAATTATTTTTAGTAGTAGTAGTAGCATTGTTATTATTATTAGTAGTAGTAGCATTATTATTAGTAGTAGTAGTAGCAGCATTGTTATTATTATTAGTAGTAGTAGTAGCATTGTTATTATTATTAGTAGTAGTAGTAGTAGCAGCAGCATTGTTAGTAGTAGTAGTAGTAATATCATTGTTAGTAGTAGTAGTAATATTATTATTAGTAGTAGTAATGTTATTATTATTAGTAGTAGTAGTAGCATTGTTGTTATTATTAGTAGCATTATTATTAGTAGTAGTAGCATTGTTATTAGTAGTAGTAGCATTGTTGTTGTTATGATTATTACTATTAGTAATAGTAGTAGTATTATTTGTACTTACTAGGAGGTCACTCACAGGTCGTCAGCAGCGATTACTCACTGATAATACCCGGTCGTGTTCCCTGGAGTCTGAGTGACAACAAGCCTCCCCAAATTTCCAGTACTCTCCACCTCTTTTTTATAATATGTTTTTAAAATTTTTATCATTATTTTATTTTATTTTTGCTGAATTTCATAAAAATTAATAAATGAGAAGGCTTGCCTGTCCCCTTCCCACTTGCCAATTTCCTTGATCGTTGTATAGGAACAGGCAGGCTTTCTTTGCTGGAGTGACTGCGAGAAGAAATTACACAAATTAAATATGCAAATACACAACGTTTATTATTATTATTATTATTATTATTATTATTATTTGGTCTCACTAGGAGTTCTCACACAGGTCATCAGTGATTGCTCACCGACAACCAGTAGTATTCCCTGGAGTCTGAGATTTCCATGGAATTTCAGATTTCCAGTATTCTCCACCTCTTTTCGATAGCCACCGCAAATAACCTTGTAGTATCGCAACAGCCGTTTACCATTGATTTCTCGCTGGTAAGGACCATTGGTTTTCTCTGAGATTTGGGTGGCAATAAGCCTCCCCAAGGTCCCAGCGCTCTGGAGGTCTGGTTTGTCCTGTCCCTCCTCGGTCTTCTCATCCTCCTTGACCCTATGTAAATATTTTGTGTGGTGTCAGCCTAGGCTGGTACCTTTTTTTTTTAGGGGGGGGGGAAGCTTATGGTGTTTCTTGCTATTTCTGTTCATTGGTTCATTTTTGTGTCATGTCAGCTGAGGCCCGATGTAATTTATTGGGGGGGGGGGGGCTCATAAAGTGATGTTTCTGTTCCTTTGTGATGTGGTGTTTTTTTCTGTGGTTTTGTTTTCTTCCTGTTGTAGATTCCATGTGACCCTTCATAGTGTAATTATTATTATTATTATTATTATTATTATTATTATTATTATTATTCCATAGTAGTCTCAACTTTTGGATGTTTTTAGTTGGAGTTTTCATTTTTTGAACATCAAGTCAATTCCCTTGACTTTCGACATTCAAGCTGTACCTTAACACTTTCGCTGTTCCTAACAGGCAAGCCTTTTGCAGAATTGGAAAAGAAATTGTCTCGTCAATCTGTTGCAGCCATTTATGGTGGCTTTTCGTTATGGCTCCAAACGTTCCAATTACAACAGGAATCACCTTTACTTCTTTACATTTCCATAGTCTAACTAATTCCCATTTTAGATCTTGTATATATTTTTTTTTCGTGTTCTTTCTCCTGCACTCTGGTATCGAAGGGGCAGGCTACATCAATGATTAAACAAGTTCTCTTGTTTTCGTTTTTGGACATATATTTATTGACATTGGACTTAAAAACAGTCACGTTGTAGTCGGTAGGGAAGCACTCTTGCGGTACTGTGTTCCACAGATTGGAAGTTTTTGGAAAGAAACTCTGTTCATGGAAGTTCCATTTGATTTTAGGTACACAGGAAGAAAGGGGAGTTCTTTGCAGTGTTGGCAGAGGGACGAGTTCTTGCTGTGAATGTTTTTACATGGGGGGGGGAGGGTGATCCAGAGCTTGAAACTCAGTCGAGCACCTACCATGGAAATATCGATAGACTAGCAACGACTAAGCTACAAATTTTCCAAAAGAAGTTGTATTCGAGTCATCTCGATACACATTTCTCTCAAAATAATTTCCTGCTACTACCAGATCAGGCTGTCTGAAGATATCGGCTTCCTGACCCAAAATGCACCAAACATTGATGTTTTTTTTTTCTTTGCAAAACTGTCATATTCTGCAAAACCCAATACAAAAAAAAACAATTTCCATCCCTTCCTCAAAATGACCGGATTCGGCATTAAATAACCCGAAAAGGGTTGATATGCCATAAAACAAAACAACCAAACCTAACACCATGGATAAATATTTCAAAATATAAAGAACTTGAAGCATAAAAACTTTTACTAAAATGACAAGACTAGGCATTAAATAACCCGAAAAGGGTTGATATGCCGTAAAACAAAACAACCAAACCTAACACCATGGATAAATATTTGAAAATATAAAGAACTTGAAGCATAAAAACTTTTACCAAAATGATCGGATTCGGCATTAAATAACCTGAAAAGGGTTGATATGCCATAAAACAAAACAACCAAACCAAACACCATGAATAAATATTTGAAGATATAAAGAACTTGAAGCATAAAAACTTTTACCAAAATGACCGGATTCAACATTAAATAACCCGAAAAGGGTTGATATGCTGTAAAACAACCAAATTAAACACCATGAATAAATACTTGAACATATACAGAATTTGAAGCATAAAAACTTTTATCGAAATGACCGGAGTTAGCATTAAATAACCTGAAAAGGGTTGATATGCCATAAAACAAAACAACCATCTAAATAATTCATGTGACTGAAGTCGCATTAAAGCGTTGCTTGACATTTTTTTTTTATGGGAGTCGCTTCAGACAAGGTATGAAGCCACTTGATGTAAGGATCTAATTATAATAATAAAAGGGGAGAGGACGGTAGAATAACACCAGAGATCGGAGCTCAGTCGAGCATCTATCATGGAAATCGATATTCAGAGTAGAGAAAGACTAGCAACTTTCTGTGAGAAAGGGGCTGTTCGAAGAGAAGAAACATCATCTCCCACTAGATTGCCAAGTCGATTTTGTACTCTGTCGAGGCAGGGAAGAGTGCTTTGAGCGGCACATCCCCAGACGTGACAGCAGAAATATAAAAAAATATAAAATTTCTGATACTAATGGGTCATCGTTTATCGAGACCCGAGGGCCACTCGAGGATAAGGGCTAAAGAGATTGTCGGTTGTACAATGAGTGGAATGAGCGGAAGATTTCTGAAGAGGAAATTTTTTTTATTTCTATGGAAGTCGCTCCAGACAAGGCACTCGACTGAGCTCCAATCTCGGTTTCCTCTCTGTAGAACATTCTAAAACATTCACAGGTTGCTGAAAAAATGGTTGCATCATTCCACTGCTCTAGAAACTATCTTGACTCCTGATGCAATCTTCTACCTTTACAAGAGTCAGATATGTCTTAAGATGGAGTAATACTGCCACATCTGGGGAGGTGCCGCTCAGTGCATCCGCTCCCTTCTCTTGACAGAGAACAAAATCAACTTAGTGAGATATTATCTTTTCTGTTCCCTACGGCCCCATTCTCACAGAAGAGACGTCACTAGTCTTTCTCTACTCTATCTATGATTGTCATCTAAATATTCGTTAAATAAATAAAACTAATTTCACTCTTGTGAATTGATTTATTTCAAATTGTAAAAATTAGATGTATTTTTTTGTTTTTTAATGGAAATCTCTCCAGACAAGGCATGAAGCCACTTGATGAAAGGAGCTAAAAAAAAAGAAAGAATACTACTTCAAGGTCAAAACCTAGCCAACGATAAGGTTTATATGGATAGATTCTTACCCCAAAACAGCAATTCTTCCCCCATTTGTCAGAAACATCGCTCATGGAATGTGAGGACTAAAGGACAAAATAAGGGAAGCGAGAGATACGCGGCTGCCGAAAGTAAACACAAGGTCAACTTTCTACTCTCCTTGATTATCCAAGACGATGGCTCAATAAGTATTTGTTTACATTAGACTTGAAGACGACCATGTTGTAGTCGGTTGGGAAGCAGACTCGTGATATTTTGTTCCACAGATGGGATGTTTTAGGAAAGAAACTTTGTTCATGGAAGTTCCGTCTGTTATTTGTTTGGAAAAAATGATAGAGTAGAGAGAGACTAGCAGCATCTCTTTTGTGTGAAAGAGGCTGTAGGGACAAGAAGAGAGCATCCCCCACTAGATTGCCAAGTTAATTTTGTCCTCTGTTGCGGCAGGAAAGAGTCCTCTGAGCGACACCTCCTCACATGTACAACGGGGTACTTCTTAACTCTTTTATTTTGTTGTCCATGCTCCCGGGCAACGTCGAGCAACCATGCTAGTATTTTATAAAGCTTGGACTAAGAAGCTTTAATTGTGGATTGACTACTGGTCAGTTTGTTGACTTGGCGGAAAGAAATCAAAGATAACGGTTGGGGCCTTTGAATAAAAGCCACATGTCTCCGAGGGAGGAGAAGAACATTTCTTTGCGACTCTCGTCTTGGAAGTTTGTGCCATCAGAGACGGCAATACAGCGTGTGGCGAGGAGTCTGTAAGTCTCCGAGTTGCGTCCGGCTAACACCGAATTAGTACCAGAGTGGTTTCGAACCAACTCGTGCAGAAAGCGCTAATACTATCAGACTTGCTTCAAATCGAATCGATAAACGCTGACAGAAACAACTCGCTTGGAACAGATGAAACGTTTCCTGGAACTGTTTGGTCTGCCACGCCAAGACCTCTTTGCAACTACAGCTGGGGTTACAGATGTATCTACGCATCTCTTTAAGAGGCGCTGACCACCGGTCCATTTATCATGCTTAGATTTGAAATAGAATTTTCTTTGGTCCGTCACGCTTAAGTTTGAAGTGTCATTTTCGTTGGTCTGTCATGTTTAATTTAAAAATAGCATTTTCGTTGGTCTGTCATGTTTAATTTAAAAATAGCATTTTCGTTGGTCTGTCATGTTTAATTTAAAAATAGCTTTTTTGTTGGTCTGTCATGTTTAATTTTAAAAAAGCATTTTCGTTGGTCTGTCATGTTTCATTTTAAAATAGCATTTTCGTTGGTCTGTCATGTTTAATTTAAAAATAGCTTTTTCGTTGGTCTGTCATGTTTAATTTAAAAATAGCATTTTCGTTGGTCTGTCATGTTTAATTTAAAAATAGCATTTTCGTTGGTCTGTCATGTTTAATTTTAAAATAGCATTTTCGTTGGTCTGTCATGTTTAATTTAAAAATAGCATTTTCGTTGGTCTGTCATGCTTCAGTTTGAAATAGCATTTTCGTTGGTCTGTCATGTTTAATTTAAAAATAGCATTTTCGTTGGTCTGTCATGCTTCAGTTTGAAATAGCATTTTCGTTGGTCTGTCATGCTTAATTTAAAAATAGCATTTTCGTTGGTCTGTCATGTTTAATTTAAAAATAGCATTTTCGTTGGTCTGTCATGTTTAATTTAAAAATAGCATTTTCGTTGGTCTGTCATGTTTAATTTAAAAATAGCATTTTCGTTGGTCTGTCATGCTTTAGTTTGAAATAGCATTTTTGTTGGTATGTTATGCTTAAGTTTGAAATAGCATTTTCGTTGGTCTGTCATGTTTAATTTAAAAATAGCATTTTCGTTGGTCTGTCATGTTTAATTTAAAAATAGCATTTTCGTTGGTCTGTCATGTTTAATTTAAAAATAGCATTTTCGTTGGTCTGTCATGTTTAATTTAAAAATAGCATTTTCGTTGGTCTGTCATGCTTAAGTTTGAAATAGCATTTTCGTTGGTCTGTCATGTTTAATTAAATAATAGCATTTTCGTTGGTCTGTCATGCTTCTGTTTGAAATAGCATTTTCGTTGGTCTGTCATGTTTAATTTAAAAATAGCATTTTCGTTGGTCTGTCATGTTTAATTTAAAAATAGCATTTTCGTTGGTCTGTCATGTTTAATTTAAAAATAGCATTTTCGTTGGTCTGTCATGTTTAATTTAAAAATAGCATTTTCGTTGGTCTGTCATGTTTAATTTAAAAATAGCATTTTCGTTGGTCTGTCATGTTTAATTTAAAAATAGCATTTTCGTTGGTCTGTCATGCTTAAGTTTGAAATAGCATTTTTGTTGGTCTGTCATGTTTAATTTAAAAATAGCATTTTCGTTGGTCTGTCATGTTTAATTTAAAAATAGCATTTTTGTTGGTCTGTGATGCTTAATTTAAAAATAGCATTTTCGTTGGTCTGTCATGTTTAATTTAAAAATAGCATTTTCGTTGGTCTGTCATGCTTCAGTTTGAAATAGCATTTTCGTTGGTCTGTTATGTTTAATTTTGAAATAGCATTTTCGTTGGTCTGTCATGCTTAAGTTTGAAATAGCATTTTCGTTGGTCTGTCCTGTTTAATTTAAAAATAGCATTTTCGTTGGTCTGTCATGCTTCTGTTTGAAATAGCATTTTCGTTGGTCTGTCATGTTTAATTTTGAAATAGCATTTTCGTTGGTCTGTCATGTTTAATTTAAAAATAGCATTTTCGTTGGTCTGTCATGTTTAATTTTAAAATAGCATTTTCGTTGGTCTGTCATGTTTAATTTAAAAATAGCATTTTCGTTGGTCTGTCATGCTTCAGTTTGAAATAGCATTTTCGTTGGTCTGTCATGTTTAATTTAAAAATAGCATTTTCGTTGGTCTGTCATGTTTAATTTAAAAATAGCATTTTCGTTGGTCTTTCATGCTTCAGTTTGAAATAGCATTTTCGTTGGTCTTTCATGTTTAATTTAAAAATAGCATTTTCGTTGATCTGTCATGTTTAATTTAAAATAGCATTTTCGTTGGTCTGTCATGCTTCAGTTTGAAATAGCATTTTCGTTGGTCTGTCATGTTTAATTTAAAAATAGCATTTTCGTTGGTCTGTCATGTTTAATTTAAAAATAGCATTTTCGTTGGTCTGTCATGTTTAATTTAAAAATAGCATTTTCGTTGGTCTGTCATGTTTAATTTTGAAATAGCATTTTCGTTGGTCTGTCATGCTTAAGTTTGAAATAGCATTTTCGTTGGTCTGTCATGTTTAATTAAAAAAACATTTTCGTTGGTCTGTCATGTTTAATTTAAAAATAGCATTTTCGTTGGTCTGTCATGCTTAAGTTTGAAATAGCATTTTCGTAAGTCTGTGATGCTTAATTTAAAAATATCATTTTCATAAGTCTTTGACATTTAAATTATAAATAGCATTTTGTTGGTCTGTCATGCTTAATTTTGAAATAGCATTTTTGTTGGTCTGTCATGCTTAATTTTGAAATGAGTGCAAACAGATAAGTTACCGAAAGTCATAATTTGAAAAAATATAAAAATAAAGATAAGATCCCAACTTATCTGTTTGCACTTCTCTGACGATAAGATATTCTTTGAAAAGACATTGCTTAAGGAAGAAATAATAACATTTATTTTATTTGAAACCCTTTATTTTGAACAACTAATGACTGTCCTTTTAGGCAAAACTTAGTAACATTTCACATCAAACAAAGCACCTACCATAGAAAAATCGATAGAGTATTGATTTACTCCTCTCCAGGAGTTAGGCACAAGGCCAGTTTTTATCTTACTCCCACAAGTAAGATGTGACCCAAGGTCGGATCGGGAAAGTGGGGTTTAAAAATTGCCTGGGCAGCCCCGTTGGCATTTCCGGTATGGGCGCCTCAGGCAGTAAGCAATAAACTTACTCCTCCCCAAAGAGAGGAGGCGAAGCCTGGGAGGGTGGACCTCATAGAACTGCACAGGACAGACCCATAGATCGGTGTAAATCAAGACCCGAAGGCCAAGACAATACCAGTCTATGGGGTGCAGTATCCATCGGAACAGATACTACACTTTGATCTTGACCAAAAGGCCAAGTAGAGAAAGACTAGTAACTTTCTGTCAGAGAGGGGGAAGAGAACACATCATCTCGCACTAAATTGCAAAGTCGATTTTATACTCTGAGCGGCACCTCCCCAGACGTGGCAGCAGTACTTAAAAAAAAAAATGTTTATACTAATGGGTCACCGCTTATCAAGGCCTGGGGCTCACTCGAGGATAAGGGTTAAAAAGATTGTCGGTTCGACAGTGAACGCCATCACGACTATGTTTCGTGTTGATGAAAGTGTTTGAATAAAATTGATTTAAATTGTAGGGAAGAAGTTTGTCCTTTTAGCCAAAACATGGCGCCCCTTCGTATCAAACAAGGTCAGTAGGATGGATACGGAGGCAGCAACCCTACTAAAAAATAGCCATCCCAACATTCTTCTCACAAATACTTAGAGTATCAGTGCTGGCATCTAAATGTCTTCTTTTTTTCATAATATTTCTCAGTACTAGGACTTATACCCGAGTCTTTGAGGCATACAATCAAAAAGTTGCCCCCCCCCCTCTGCATGCCACTGTATGTCATAACACAGACACTCCCAACCAATCCATAAACCATTCACAGTATGCATTGTTTATGCATAGAAAAACCCAAAAGGGTTGATATGCCGTAAAACAGAATAATATCAAAGTAACGGATGAGTCGTTTGCAATAGACATGTTTCAGCATTAAATATCTGAAACAAAAAAAGAAGGGGTTGATATGCCAAAATATGACCTGACCTTTAATCATGAATATATTTAACCATTTTTGGTTTGTCTGGTAGCAAATTGGGAGGGGGTGGGGGTTATAAAAAAGTTTTACAAGAAGGGTTGCAAGTCAAATTGATCGTAAAATGTCAAAGGTCAACAGTTTTGAAGGAAACCCTTGGGGAAAGTTAAAAGGTCATAACCCGGGCACTCTCTCTCTTTTGGGTGGGTGGGGGATTTTGGAAGTGATGTTTGTAAAGAGCATTTTATTGGCCACTGGCACTTTATTTTACTTCTCTCTCTCTCTCTCTCTCTCTCTCTCTCTCTCTCTCACTATCTCTATCTCTATCTCTCTCTCCTTCACTCTCTCTTTTTATCCCTCACTCTATTTCTCTCTTTCTAAGAGAGTAACTGTCCCTTAGTATCCATCTTTTCCTTTCTTTTTCTCTTTTTCTTTCTTTCTTTTTCTCTGTTTCTTTCTTTTTCTCTGTTTCTTTCTTTCTTTTTCTCTTTTTCTTTCTTTCTTTTTCTCTCTTTCTCTCTTTCTCTTTTTCTCTCTTTCTCCTTCTCTTTCTCTCTCTTTCTCTCTCACCTTTTTTCTCTCTCTCACCCTCATTCTTTCTATCTCTCTCTGTCTCCTCCCTTCTCTCTGAGAGTAACCCTCTTCATCTTTTTTCCTTCTCGGTTTAAAAATCAATATATGTGATTGGGTTTTATCTTTTGGTACATATAATTATTTACCTATCTCCCCACAAAGGATCAATGTGACACTGGGTCGGTCTTATTAGACACTGCGTGTTTACGACCTGTAACCCATAGAACAGGAGACTCCATTGGTATGGTCGCATTGAAAGAATGAATGAGAGTTCTTGAGTTAGTAGATGTAGAACAGTTGAAGTAGCAGGGTCAGTTCACAGGAGAAGGCCAAAGAAAACAGGAACTGAGAGGAACTGATAAAGATGAACATGAGAAAAAGAAGGATTAACAAAGACCTGGCCAGAGATAGGTTATAAAGAAGTAGGAGATATGTTATGATAGCGAATAAGAGGAAGTCAAATACTTTCATAATAGTGTATTTATTTGATCAAGGTATTTATATACATGCACACACACTGTCTGACAGCTAATCCACTTAGAGAAGGTGCTCGTTATATTGTCTGAAATATACGACCGTAGGGAGTATATTTTCGCTAGTCCACAAAAAATTTTCTTTTTTCCTTTTTAAACAAAAAATATAGGGAGACAAATTTTTTTTTTTTTTTTTTTTTTTAACTAAAAATATTTTTGGTCCGAAACAGAAAATCAATGTCTCACCACCCAAGAACGCGACAGCCTAACAAAAATAGACGACCGTTAGGGAGTCTATTTTTGTTAGTCCACTTATAATATCACGGAGATTTTGTCTGTCGGTCAGCTGAAATTTTTCTAAACGTAAGAAACTTATTTTACATAAATAAATAAACTATAAGGAAACATGACTCGAGGCCTTCAGTCTGAGTCGTTACTGACTCAGCTAACTGACTCAGCTTATTAAAGTCTTTCAAATTAACTCACTTAAACAATTCACTGAACCCGCTCGGTTGACTGGTACTCTTCAGTTACAGCAGGAGGTTACGCGGCAGCCTAGCTAAAATATACGACCGTAGGGAGGATATTTTGGCTAGTCCACTTATAATATAACAGAACACTTTCTCTGTCTGTTTGTCAGCGGAAATTTTTCTTACATAAGAAACTTATTTTACATTAATAACAATAAAGAAACTTGACGCCTGCACTGGGAATCGAAACCGCGAACCTGAGGCCTGCAGTCTTAGTCGTTACTGACTGAGCTAACGGACTGAACTTATGAAAGTCTTTCAAATGAACTCACTTAAACAATCTGCTGAACCCGCTTGGTTAACAGTGAAACTCTTCAGTCACAGGAGGAAGAGACGCGGCAGATTAGCTAAAATATACGACCATAGGGGGGGGGGGGGTAGTGTCCTATCTGTTCTGTTTTCATGATATAATCCTCCTCGACATTAACTCCTCCTTTTTAGGGAAAGAGGGGTGTTCGTCATGATACCGTCCTATTAATCATCTCCTTCTTTGAGGTCAGTGTAGTATATGTTCGTTCAGCATGATATCATCCTCTCAGACTAGCAAAAGAATGCTCCCACCAGAGGGAGCATATATTTGCTAGTTGTTGTTGTTGGCATCCGTCTGTCTCAGGAGACAATGGAGTTCTGCACCTCAGATTTGTCCGTTGCCGAATTGCAGCGTTTACTGTGACTGTGCAAGCCTATCCTGGATCGACAGGCTCTGTTGCACTTGCCTCTGATGTAGGTGGTGTCTGTTTGTGCTCTCTCCTCTCCCTACGCTGCTGGTCTCTCCTCTCCTTACTCCTCTTGCAGCATGCCTTTACAGCTCTTCTTCAACGGCTGCGATCTTCAGTGACGGACTCCCAGCCTGTTGGGTCGATGCCCCGTGCCCTCATGTCTCGATTGCAGACATCCTTGTAGAATAGGACATTTGCTAGTATATATATATATATATATATATATATATATATATATATTTGCTAGTATATATATATATATATATATATATATATATATATATATTATAATATAAAATGAAGTAATAAAATAAGGTGTCAATCAAATTTTATTAGAATTCAAAGTTCCAGCAAAGTATCCTTAAGTCCTTAACTCATGAGTTTTCAAAGATAATTCTTCTCTTCAGAGGACCATTACCGCAGTTATACTACTACAGGTAATAAAATTACGCTTTGAAAATATATAAAATTATATACACAAATACATAAAAATACATAACATCAAACATATCAACCCAAAAACATACTTTTTGTTGATTCCATACAGTCCTGGATAACTTTGCCAGCCTCTTCAATTTCACGTATATGGACTGCTGTTTATAACTTGGAGTAATGTCTTTCCTGATTATGCTTCTCAATTTGTATGACCTGGATGGACTGTATGGAATCAACAAAAAGTATGTTTTTGGGTTGATATGTTTGATGTTATGTATTTTTATGTATTTGTGTGTATAATTTTATATATTTTCAAAGCGTAATTTTATTACCTGTAGTAGTATAACTGCGGTAATGGTCCTCTGAAGAGAAGAATTATCTTTGAAAACTCATGAGCTAAGGACTTAAGGATACTTTGCTTGAACTTTTAATTCTAATAAAATTTGATTGACACCTTATTTTATTACTTCATTTTATATTATAATATTAATGCTCTATCCAGTATATTGAGCTTCAGTTTTTATCCGGATGTTTCACTAATTATAAGATATTAGTTGACGCTTATATCTTTTGTTGGATTGCTTCATAAATATATATATATATATATATATATATATATATATATATATATATATAGTAATCCAGGTAAAGTAAACATTCACAGGATAAAAATCAAAAGAATCATAGAGAGTACTCAGTATCAAATAGAGCTTTTATATATGATTATTTTTATTTATACAGACATGTGCATAATCTGTGACACTGGCATGTCGATGTTATCGATCAACAGCTGTTAGAAACTGAGATCTCATCAGGCAGAATAAAAATCTGATCCTTATCTTAGGTCATATTTGGAAAGGAAGGATCAGATGTTCATTCTGCCTGATGAGATCTCAGTTTCTAACCGCTGTTGATCGATAACATCGACATGCCAGTGTCGTAGATTATGCACATGTCTGTATAAATAAAAATAATCATATATTTTTTTCCTTTTTACTTTCTGTGTAGTGTAATCTCATACATAACTCCTGTTTGTATGTCCCTTTTCTGTTGAATCCCCCCTCAGCCGAGACACTGAAAAACTGTCCAAAATAACTGGGGTACCTACTTATCTATCTTGGGGGCCCTTCAATGAGATAACTGTAACATTTGCGCTTTCTCCCCCTTCTTCCTTCCTGCCCCAACCACTAGCATCACCGTTGTACTATTTCAAACGTGTTCCTCGGTTTACTTCGCCTAATCTTTCCCCCCCCCCCCTTTTTCCCCCAACTTCCGGTATGTGTCGGCCATTGCGATTGGCCAATAATCAGCAACAAGGGCTAAACGGCTGAAGGAATTTAAGAATAAGGATGTTTTCTTTTTGTTTTTCTTTTCCTTTTTTTCTTTTTTTTTCTTTTTTTTCTTTTTTTTCTTTTCTTTTTTTTCTTTCTTTTCTTTTCTTTTCTTTTTTTTCTTTCTTTTTCTTTCTTTTTCTTCTTTTTTAAATAATATCGTACGGGTGGGATCGTATGGAAGAAAAGACAGCTGGGTTTCTGTAAACAGGCCATAGGTAAAGAAAGGGCGGGCGGACTACGGTACCTCCCCCTCCTTCGACTCCACTTTCGTTACTTTTTTGTCGTGGTGGTTGTGGTAGTGATGGGTGGGGGGGATGGAGCATTCCTGTCTGAGGCTTTCGCTCCCTTTCTCCCTCTTAGAATGTGGAAAGAGTCTGAGCTGTTGGAGTAACTCTTCTGCCTCCCCCCCCCCCCACTTGTTGATCCCTGGGGAAGGGTTGGGACGACTGGAAAAGAAAAAAAGGCTGAAGAAGAATAAAAGGAGGGGGGAAGGGGGAGAAAAGAGAAAGTTTGGAGGGAGGTGGGGGAGTGAAGATGAGAGTAAATAAAATACAAATGAAAGGAAAAAAAGAAAGAGGGGGAGAAAAGTGAAAGCGATGGAGGGGGGAGATAAGAGAGAGAGAGAAATAATGAGATGAGGTGATGGAGAAATTGGGGAGAAGCAGAGGGAGAAAAAGTAGGAGACAGAGATGGGAAGAAAAGATGAGGAGGGAGAGAGAGGGAGAAAGGGTAAGAAGAGGGGGAAAAAGAAGAAAAAGAAAAAGTTGAGAGAAAGAGAGAGAAAGATTGAGAGAGAGAAACAGAGAGAGAAAGATTGAGAGAGAGAGAGAAAGATTGAGAGAGAGAGAGAAAGATTGAGAGAGAGAGAGAAAGATTGAGAGAGAGAGAGAAAGATTGAGAGAGAGAGAGAAAGATTGAGAGAGAGAGAGAAAGATTGAGAGAGAGAGAGAGAAAGATTGAGAGAGAGAGAGAGAAAGATTGAGAGAGAGAGAGAGAAAGATTGAGAGAGAGAGAGAGAGAGAAAGATTGAGAGAGAGAGAGAGAAAGATTGAGAGAGAGAAAGATTGAGAAAGAGAAAGATTGAGAGAGAGAAAGATTGAGAGAGAAAGATTGAGAGAGAGAAAGATTGAGAGAGAGAGAGAGAGAGAAAGATTGAGAGAGAGAGAGAGAAAGATTGAGAGATTGAGAGAGAGAGAAAGAGAGAGAGAAAGATTGAGAGAGAGAGAGAGAGAGAGAGAGAGAGAGATTGATTCTTTATCGTTTGTGGATTAACAGTTTGTAATTTTGGCGGTCATTTGTATCTGGGTCAAATTGGAAATCCGTTTTTCCAAAACTTTTCCCATTTTTGCCTTTTCACTTTGCCTCCACTTCTTTAGAATCACATCAGTTTGCTCTAGAATCGCTTGCTATAATTGCACAAGTTCATAGAACCAGTTCCGTAATTGTTTTTGAGCTAAAGTTTTGATCTACCGGGGCACGTGTGAAAATAAAACGTTTTCCTTTTGTTTCTAAACTTGCATTCAAGCCAGAAACCGGAAACTTTATTTATTTATATATATATATATATATATATATATATATATATATATATATATATAATTTCTTTAAGTTCGCACAAAGGTTACTACGGTAATGCAACACGATAGTGTATAATACGATTCGAGCTCTTAATTTAACATTAGTTCATTCAAAAATCTTTTTATTTCCAAACAATTGTTTCTGCCAATTTTAGAAATATATATAATGGAGACTATGCATTATGATCATATGTGTGTGTATACATGCCTGTGTATGTGTATATATGTGACATGGTCTCTAACCTTGGATGTCTGGTGTCTGTTTTCAAATCTTTTCTTATGTCCCTCCCCACACCAATATACTTCTTTGGTCACCAGACAGTAGATGTCACTTTCCAAGGGGCAGTGGCGGGTTTTGTGATTTTTGAAATGCTGACCTGATTTCTTGAGAGACATTGAATACCCTCCCTGCCCCTTTTGCAATTTCCCAATTTCTCATTATATATATGGCTTTTTCTCCCCTCTCCGTCATAAATCATGTAAATTCCCCCCCCCCCCTATAAAATTATAGATTAAATATGCTTCAAATTTCCCCCTCTCTCTAAATATGTATTAGATATGTTGTCACTCCCTCTCTCTCTAATTTTATTTGAATTGTCGTGTGTGTGAATTTCCCATTTTTGTTTTCAGTTTCAGAAATGTAATCATCTAACTTGGATGCTTGACAATACCACAAGGTTGAAATAAATTATGTAATTTCGTGTTACTATATTTTAGTAGGTTTAAAAATACAAGATGACATAAAAATATACATGCTCCTGCACAAGTAATTGAGCACTCTTATTTCTCCTATAACACTGAATTACACTAGATAAAAATATATATATACATATGTAATTACATAAACACTATTACAGTCTACGCCAATCAACCAGCGTTTCAATTTTATCACATCTCTTCACAGACTGAATAAAAATGAAAAGTGAAAAAAAAAACTCGCATTGAAATCGTCACCAGGACAAAACCGGATGTTAAGAAAAGGAGAACAAAAACAAGACAAAACAAAATCAAATCCGATCCAACGTCGTGTCAACCAAATATAGGTCACTGTCCGTTAACCCTTCAAACTTGCATTAATGAACCCCTCACTATTTCCTCTATCTTAATGAACACCCCTTCCTGTTCTTGAGATAACTATCATTTTGAAATACGCTAGACAGAACAGGAAAGAGAAAGTTACGGAAACATTTTTTAGACAGTAAACAGGTGTAAACGACATCATCATCATCACCATACGAACGGCAAAACATAGATGGGCAGGTCACTTTTTGAGATATACAGACAACAGGTGGACACTTAGAGCGTCAGAATGGACCCCGAAGCAATGGAAAAAACCAAGAGGAAAGCCAAAAATCTGTCGGAGAGATGACCTTGACAGCCAACTGGGTCCTACATGACCACACCTAGCTAGAGACAAAACAAGGTGGAAGTTAACCAGGGAGGGGTTACTCCTCCAGGAGTGATCAAACCCCAAATGATGATGATGATATATATATATATATATAGGGTGGGCCAAAATAAGGGTCCTATCTTTAAATTTGAATAACTTGAATTTGAATAACTTCCACAAAATAAAAGTTAAACTCACCAAACTTTATGTGTGTGTAGACTGACCCTTTCGAGATTTTTTGAAATAAACAAAACAAATTTTAGCCGAAAAACACTTCTTAAAACTTACAAAAACTAAAGTATTGTTTTTTACACTGTTTTGAGTTTTTTAAGCAAAAATAATGTTTTCAAAATGAGGGTACGTTCCTTAGGGCTAATACGGCTCATGCTTGCTTCGGAAGGGTTCCTTTACTTATTCTAAAAAAAAAAATTTTTTAAATCAATAAATAAAAAAGTTATGAATTTTTAAAAATAGGACCCTTATTTTTGCCTACCCTGTATATATATATCGTTAAAAGTCGATTAAAAGGCACTACGTTAGGGGATTAAAAAAAAAAAAAAAAAAAAAAAAATTGGGAAGGAGTTCAAAGTTCCCCAAAGAGATTAAGCGATCTTACAAATTCCTTCTGCCGGCACAAGGAAGGTTTTCGCATAGCAATAGAGACAGATTCCAATATTTTCAAATGGTTCTTGGAATCTGCTCGATGCAAGACCTCAAAACGGTCTATTTTATAGCCACTGGCACAGCTAGGGTTTTCAACCAAATGCTGGCCAATAGCAGAGTCCAAAGAATTAGAGGAGGGGTAACACATTCTGTCTAGCGTATATATATATATATATATATATATATATTTAACAGTATATTGCTAGTAAACTTCTCACACCTGACATTATCCTGTATCTCTACAAAGCCAGCATCCACCCAACCACTAGTCTCCCTCTCTTAGACAAGGCCCTAAAAAGAGTCGCCAACTTAATAGGTCCCTCACTATCAACCAAGCTCCAGACCCTGTTCCATCGCCGCGATGTTGCATCCTTGTTCTTACTCTACAAATACTTCACATATGTTAAGTGTATCTATTAAATTTGGTAGTATCTCCTCCTTTGAAGGGGGTAGTGTAGTATCTGTTATCATGATATGAACTCCCTAGGATTACCTCCTGCAAAAATCAATACATAAAACAACAATTTCTCTCCTTCCCTCCCCTCCCCCTTTTCCCCCACTTTCCACCCTTTTACTCAACGAAACACCATGAATAAATACTTGAACATATAAAGAATTTGAAGCATAAAAACTTTCACCAAAATGACCGGATTCGGCATTAAATAACCCGAAAAGGGTTGATATGCCGTAAAACAAAACACTTATCCCTCTACCAGGCTAGTAAAATTCTCACCCCCGCCAGTATCCTATATCTCTACAAAGTCACCATTCACCTATGTATGAAGTATTGTTGCCACATCTGGGCTGGTGCGCCAACCACTAGTCTCTCTCTTTTGGACAGAGTACAAAAAAGAATCTATCAAAAAAAATAGAAATATGGGATAGTCATCAACGAACAGATAAAAGCATCGCTCGAATGACGAGAAGATACAATGTTAACCCGGATCCAAATTGGACAGGCACACTTAACACGTGGTCACCTACGTAAGGCCGAGGATGCACCAGGATGTGCACTCATGGTTGCCGATGAACATAAAGGAAACTAACAGAGAGTGCCAATAGTATACGCACGAACCTTACCATGTACGCAAAACGTGGTGGCACGCTGTGACGTCACTTCACATAAAAAAGA
This sequence comes from Sepiola atlantica, assembly GCA_963556195.1. Taxonomy (NCBI): domain Eukaryota; kingdom Metazoa; phylum Mollusca; class Cephalopoda; order Sepiida; family Sepiolidae; genus Sepiola; species Sepiola atlantica. The sequence goes on from OY744553.1 coordinate 5,946,706, forward strand.
AAAAAACATCTGTTAATTTTCTCAGATTTATTGGTTCCCCGATTTATAAAATCAAGGGACTTATGTTTTGAGGCATATCCGTCCGTCCGTCCGTCCGGATTTTTCTCCGCAACCATCCATTGAATTTCTCTGAAATTTTGCATGAAGTTGTAACTTTTGCCAGGTTAGAAAGTGACATTCTGCGATTTTAAAAAAAAAATCTGGTTAGCCCCCCAGGGGGCCAAAAGACCCCTAAATGGCAAAAAATGGCATTTTTTGCCCCATAACTTTTCATCCATTCATTCAATTTCTCTGAAACTTGGCCAAAATATGGAGGCAATTATTCCTAATAGAAAATAAGTATCGCTGACCTTGGAAAAAATCTGGTTCGTGCCCCCAGGGGGTCAAAAGCCCCCAAAATGGCAAAAAATGACCCTTTTCTCCCAATAACTTTTCATCCATCCATTCAATTTTTCTGAAACTTGGCCAAAATGTAGAAGAAATTGTTCTGGATATAAAATGAGCATCCTTGACCTCAGAAAAATTCTAGTTCGCGCCCTCAGAGGGTACAATGGTGGTCAAAAATTGCCCAAATTTATTGCATTTTACACTCACCACATCGAGTCACATACAGATGGGGACCACGCACGCACGGCTTGTTTTATTTTGCTTCTTCGGACTATCATTCACATCCTTCGTGTTATTCTCACAACGTTTCAGTCGATGTAACCTCCATCCTTCTTCAGGTGCACATAGTCAAACTCGGAAATTTTTATTTTCAACTCAGGAATCTATACAGAATTTCGAACAGAACTCTGTATTTAATCTGCTTCCCAAATAGCTTGCTCTAATTCCATCAGCCATGACCGGGTAGGAGTCTTACGTAATTCGTAATTGTATTAGTAGCGGCCGCACTGAGGATTTAATCTTCAACATCCAGAAGGCTGTCACGTAGAACTGATTATGGCGTAGCACTTTTATCCGTTACGCCACAAATTTAATCTGGGCAGTACAGGGAGATGTGTGCAGAACGGGAAACTTTTGTTGGTTTGGTCACATTGAAGGACAGTTGATGTAGCAGGGTCAGTTGGTAGAGAAAGGACAAGGAAAACATAAGGATGGATTTGAGAGAAAGAGGGATTAATAAAGACCTAACCAGAGATAGGTTAGTTTGGAAGTAAATTTCTCAAAGACATCAAACACATGCCAGCATGTAAAACAGAAGTTAAAACGAATATGATGATGAAAGAATTGATGAGAGTTCTTGGTTTAGTAGGTGTAGAACAGTTGCGGTAGCAGGGTCAGTTAAGAACATTGTATCTTGTCTTCATTCAAGCAGTTGTTTTTATCGTTTCGGATTGCACTGTTGGTTGATTTTTTTTAAAACAGATTTTGTGAGTTTCTCCTTACAGTATGTGTACAATGTTTTAATGGTTGGAATTTAATATTCATAGCATTTTGGGCAGAGAGTGTCAGCTTTTTATATTTCCTTTTATGTCCACACGACTGAGTATCCAGGCCTAGGATATATTATATATATATATATATTACTATTTCATGTATCCACATAAAATTTTATAAGGAGATATAATTTTTTTATGTGTCAATTTTCAGTGTTTACTTCAACAGTGCTCGATACATAAGTAGAGCTAGGTAGTAAGCTATGAAAATATATTTATGGCAATTAAGCTACGCAGAGGCTCCCGCGTTTAATTCCCGGGGGAATCTTCAGGCTAATATGCGAGAGCCTCTGTGTAGCTTAATTGCCATAAATATATTTTTATAGCTTACTATATATATATATATATATATATATATAATAGATTTTAGGTAAACTTTATTACAAGATCATTTGTTTATGCTCCAAGAATTCAACATAACAACAGTTTGTGTACGATCGTTTTTGAGACGATATGTTTTTTTTTTATATATCAATTCTCTTCGTCAGCACAGGGTATAGACACAAAACTTAAAAGCCAACCATCAGCATCAAGGCCATAGATTTGGACAGTCACAATTATACAACAAATTAGATAGGATGTCGATGGGAGTAGGGGTTAGGATTAGTAGGGGTATGAATAAATCAAAAAAAGTACAGACAAAGTACGAAAGAATTTATACGGATATACAACGGGTCTCACAGGGGGAAAAAACGGATGTTTGATTACAGGGAAGAAATAAAAACTCTTCCAGGAAAAAAATGTAAAACTAAAAATGGAATAAAGGATAAGCAAATCAACAATTAGCAAAAATAAACTCAAAAACACATATTGAAAAGTTCTACCAAAATATTTCGATTGTTAAAATACAATCATCATCAGTTGGTAGCAGAAGTTTAATTAAAAAATGAAAAGTTTTAAAATTCATACAAAGAACGCAATTTGGAAAACAATATAGTCACGTGTAATAAACAGTAGAAAGGGAGAAAGAAAGAAAGAAATTTTAAAAAAGAAAAAGAAAGAAAAAAATCGGCAGTTAGCTTATAAACGCCGATTGGAAACGCTGTAAGTTAATAAAGTTGTAAAGGAAGATTAGTAGTAATAAAAAATGAATGACAGCAAGGAATTAAACAAAGGAGGAGGAAGGACTCAAAGACAATTAGAAGGAAGATTCACTCCCTATGGAGAATTACACATATATAATCATATACTGTGAAAAAGGTAATTAATAGTTCAAATTGCTGTTTATCAATGGTGAAAAGATTCAGTTAATACAGCACTTGAAGAAGCACTACCAAAAACTGGTCATAATAGAAATTAAAACTTAAAGAAATAGAAATACACATATAATATCATAAGGTCATATAATATATCGCGTATAGATTTTCAGTATTTACTTCAACAGTGCTCAATACGTGAGTAGAGCTTAGCAGTATGCTTCTGTGTAGCTTAATTGTCATATATATATATATATGTATATATACAGGGTGTCTCAAAAAAATGTACTCACTCGTAGAATGACGAGAAAACTTTGCTTCATCGCTCCACACAAACTCGACATCTTCTGCACATTTTGCCATTCTAAGAGTGAGTACATTTTTTGAGACACCCTGTATATATAAGTCAAGATAAAGAAGAAAACAAAATTTTTTATATTTTTTTATTTTGGTTTTAATAAAAAAATATCTGCATCTAACACATGGTTTTTGAAGGCATTTTGCCTCTTTCTTTAAGTTTAAAATTCTAAAGATGCTTAAAAAAATGAACTATCCCAAATTTATACCTACCAGCGACCATGCGCGATTTAAGTTCAAATTTAAAAGAGACATTTACACCGTTAAGTCCACACAACATCGGACATCACTTCTACAAGACCAGGAAGGATTGTTGCGAAAAAAAAATAAGGTTAATACCTTTTATTTGTCTAAAGCTCTGACGAGGCTTGTTATATCAAGCGAAATATTAGATAAAAAAGTCAAGATGAAGAAGAAAAAAATATATTGTTTTTATTTTTTTTATTTAGATTTTAATAAAAAATATCTGCATCTAACACATGCTGTTTTGAAGGCATTTTGCCTCTTTCTTTAAGTTATATATATATATATATATATATATATATATATATATGAAATCCGCTCGGAGCCACGTTATAAAGCATCGACAAGTTTTAACTTGTCGATGCTTCATAAAGTAGCCTCTAACGGATTTTTTAAACTACCGCGAACCAGCGTGTATGCCACTACCCTGATTTATAAAAACACCCCCATTAACATCGGGACTTTCTGTGATCTCAGGTCGGCTTGGCGGATCTGGGATCTCGACAATGAAAAGGTAGGAAAAAAAACATCAATGTAACCACTGAGGAAGACATGTGTATATCGAAATATTTGATAAAAAAAATAAAATAACAGTTTCATTTATTAAAATAAATCTTACATTTTCCCACTTTTGTATGCAGTTTTTTGCATTATTGCACTCTGCAAGATCTTTCAAGCTGCACCGGTTGGGGAGTAGCGGGCAGACAAGGCAATGCTGCATCGTATGCCCCCCCCCCCTCTCCACATTAACAGATGGTTGGGTCAGTTTTGTAGCCCCCATCTTCTCATAGCAATTTCTTAGGCAATTCCTCAGGCGGTTGAGTGTTTTTCACTGGAGTCAGGGTACTTCTGAACCAGTAGGGAGGATCTCAAAGGGGGGGGGGATTCCCATGTCAGTCGGAGGGGGGACATTTTTTAGCCGTCTGGTCCACAGCTGTAGTCTGGTCTTTTCCTGAGATGTTGTTAGGGGTTCAACATGGCCGAGGAAACTTCTCCTTAACTTGAGTCGTTGGACTATCAGTTCAGTCCATGAAGCTTCCTCAGCCATATCGAAACCCTAACACCATCCCAGGAAGAGACTAGACTACAGCTGTAGACCAGACGGCTAGAAAATTCCCTCCTACTGACATGAGAATCCCCCCATTCTGTGGCCCTTCCTCTTGATTCAGAGGAACCCTGTCCCCGGGGGGGAAAACACTCCACCACCTGAGTTTTGCTATTAAATGATGTAAACCCTTTTTTTAACTATTTAAAAAAAAATATTATTGTAATCTTCGTCTCATTTTTCTTTTGTTTCAGGTAAGTCGAACTGCGCACACGTCACCCATTTTGCATGTGTGTGTGTCTACCGGTCGGATTTGTTTTAAGAAAGGATTATCCTTTGGTTGCTTTGGGATTAAGAAAAGGAATTATAAAGATTATTGTCTGAATTTCGCTTCACAATTGGTAAGTTCTTATTTCTCCTATCCGTTCTTTTCATGTTGGGCGGATTAGAAGCAATATTATTCATATTAATAGCGGTAACAGCAACCTTTGTAAATCTTGTAAGCACGATGGTAATCACTTTCTTCGCTTTCTTTTCTGGGTAAGTCAGCTGGGTTATCAACAATATTATTCCGTTTATTTATTCATGTGCATATTTCAGAGAGATTCGTCACATGCTTGAGAACAAAATTTGGTGCTTTTTTTTTACATTAGGACCCGCGCTAAAAGTGCCTCGGCGTCGGTACTTTCCGAGTGTTTACATAAAACGCCGGGCAATGCCAAATGAAAAATTCGTTGACTTACCTGCGTCCAATAAAAGCTCAAACAAGGCAGGATTTACAAACGGAAAAAAAAAAAAAACAAGCAAAAAAATTACAGCAAAAAATTTTGTATGAAATAAATATTTTTTTTTTTTTTACAAAGAAATAAGTGTTTAAATTAAAAAGTTAATCAAGTAAGTGTATTTTTTTTTAAAAATGTACAAAAATTTACAAAAATTATTTTATGTTATTTTTTTACTGATTATTATTGTTGCTTTCGTAAGGGTTAGGGCAGGGTTAGGAATTAGGGTTTGGGCAGGGTTAGGAATTAGGGTTTGGGCAGGGTTAGGAATTAGGGTTTGAGTAGGGTTAGGAATTAGGGTTTGGGCAGGGTTAGCTATTAAGGTTAGGGCAGGGTTAGGGTTTGTGCAGAGTTAGGAATTAGGGTTTGAGTAGGGTTAGGAATTAGGGTTTGGGCAGGGTTAGCTATTAGGATTAGGGCAGGGTTAGCTATTAGGGTTAGGGCAGGGTTAGGGTTTGTGCAGGGTTAGGGCACGGTTAGGGTTTAGGCAGGGTTAGGAATTAGGGTTAGGGCAGGCTCGTCTGCAGACGTCAAAAATTCAATTATCAAGTTTAGATGTCGTCTGCTTATTCATTTCAATCAGTTATTCATTTTCTCGCAGTTTCCTTGAGTAACTGCTTCAGGGCTTTCCGTCGTTTTACGTAAAACGCCGGGAAGCACCGACGCCGAAAGACTTTTAGCGCGGGTCCCAATATAACAAAGTACCCAAAATTCTGTCCGTATGGGGGGGGGGTCGATTGTTCTGTCTTGTCACTGCATGTGTGATTTAGGTTACAATAAAGTACTTGCTAAAATCATCTTCAGGGGTGGAGTCTCGGCAGGGAGGTGTTGCTCTACTCTCACATACAGCGTCTGGTATTCCCAAATGGTCACCCCTCTGGAACTGACTAGGCTCAACGCTGCTTAACTTTTGCGATCTTGTGTAGATGTTTATATATGTCTATATATAGGATTCCCTCCTAAACTAATTAACCGACCATGATGAATTTTGGAACACAGCTTAAGGGTGGGTAATGTGGGCTATATCTAGTTTAATTTAGTTTTATGTAAAAGAGGCAAAAAAAGGGTGTGGAAGACCTTTTGAATTTTTACAAAGGTCTGCCACACCCTTTTTTGCCCCTTCTACATAAAACTGAATTAAACTAAATATAGCCCACATTACCCACCCTTAAGCTGTGTTCCAAAATTTTAATGTTTATTAGACGTCAATTAATAAATATTCCACCAAATTTCAGTTTCTTTCGAATATTTTTAATGGTGATGATGTGGACACATCTTCCCATTTGAAGATTCAAATATTTCAGATTTGCATTAAATTTGATCCATCGTCGTCATTAAAAACCAATTAAGCAAGATTCCCTGAATTTCACTTTTTTCTTTAGACTTAATTATACTAAACCTTATGTCTAGATTCCTTATTCCAATTTTGATCAGAATCCATTATGTGATTCTGATTCTAGAAAATGTATAAGATTTAAGGGTTAAAAGGCGGGTTTAACCCTTAAATTTGAGACATTTTCTAGAATCAGAACCTTGATAAGTGGTGACCATTTTCTCTGTAAAAAACAAATACTTGTCAATCTGTTTATAATGTATAATCTTACAAGTACTTAGACTTCTACTGAATCTAATGCGCCCATTGTGATATCAAAGGCGCTTGATATTCCAGTTTCTATCTATTGAATTTTGGTATTATTACTGATGTTCTACACTTCTTAGTGACATGAATTTCATCTTTAGACATATCGGTGTCTATGCAGGGTACGAACGCTGTTTGTTTACAAGATTACTGTCTCGGAAAAAATAAACTAGTAGTGAAATTATTGAGATTTATTCATCAAACTTGAGTCAGTTTGTCTTCACTTAATGTACTTGCCTTTGGTATTGATGACAGCCTAGAGGTGGCCTGAGGACCAGCCACAGGCCTTAGTCTCTGTCTCCTACCTGAGGTCCCCAAAGACTGGTGTGATACAATGAAGGCCGCGAGGATAGGAAGTGACTCATCGACAGAGACAAAAGTAAAATGCGGGAGTGGTCAGTTTCCATTGTTCAGGACAGGTGACTAAGAAAAGAATACCGGACATGACATTTAGGAGTGACAACGTTTTACGACAGTTTGACGACAGTAAGGTTTATGACAAAAGTTAACGAGTTTGGTTTTCGGAGAGAAGCCAAGCAGTTAGGGATCGAACCTCCGCAGAGATCGGATCGGACCGGAAAACGATGAGATGAGCTGACGACTTGAGCAACGACAATGGGGGTCTCGACAGTCCGTGACGGTGTCACACACACTCATAGTTCCAACTAAATTATACACAACGTATATGTGTTTGTGTTCTTTCTCGAGAGTTGAGTTTATTTTGTTTAACTTGTGGACCAGTGCTGTGCCCTCGACGATTCGTCAGTGGATAGACGACTCGGTTAGATGATGGAGACAAGAATGCCACGGACACACAACGTTGGGGTTGACGGTCGTTGCGTGGGGCAACATGGTTCTACAAATGGATTTTGATCGAAATTGGAATACGGAGCCTAGACATAAGGTTTAGTATAATTATGATCTTAATCTTTGTAAGGAGACCTAAAAGTGGTGCAGAACTGTTTTGTTCGGGGAATTTTCTCGATCCTGAGAAGGGTGTTCTTCGAGTTATTTATATTAATAGCGGTAACCGCAACCATTATAAATCTCATAAGCACGATGGAAATCACTTTCCTCGCTTTTCTTTTCTCGGTAAGTCCGCTGGATAATCAACAAATATTATTCCATTTGTCGATCCATGTGCATGCTCATAAGAGCTTCGCCTCACACTTGAGAACAAAACTCTGCCCAGGAGTCGATTATTCTGTTGTGTCATCATGCATCCGTTCTTTGCAGCCCACATAAGAGATGTTGCTAGTCTTTCTCTACTCTATCAGTATTTTCATGAAAGATGCGTGTCTGATTTCCAATCTCTAGCCCCCCCCCCTTCCTGTAAAACATTCACAGCTAGAACTCGTCTAGCTACAACCACTGCAAATAACTTCCCTTTCTTCCTCTGTGTACCTGAAACCAAAATTAATTTCCATGAACACAGTTTCTTACCAAGAACACCCCCCCCCCCCAAAAAAAATCTGTAGGAACACATTGCTGCGGGATTGCTTCCCTGCAGACTACAATAACAACAACCAAGATAATAATAATAGTAGTCTAAATGATCCACACAATACAGATCAAATTCTATTCAACATTTCATTCGATAGTCCCCAAAAATGCTCCTTCAATTCCTTTTATTATGATTATTTCTGAATTGCTGTTTTTAATCTCATCTGACAACTTTTTCGAAAAATATATTTCTCTATTAGCAAAAAATTCAATTGGTTAATAGATCCAGTTTTTGAAATAACCTTCCAGATCGAGAAGAAATATTGAGAAACGTGTGTACACACTCTGTCAAAAATGACAAAAACAAAACAAATTATGCTCCGCCAGTGTTCACACTAATATTAATATAAAATCATTACGTGACTAATTTAATTTTTTTTACATAAATTATTATCATTTCTGATGACCTAAAGAAAAATAAACACCAAACGTTGATTAATTGTCATTAATTTAATTTTTCTTATAAAAATTATCATTTCTGATGACCTAAAGAACAAAAGAAAACATCTGCTATTGACTTTTTATTTAGAATGGAGGATTTCTTTCCAAATTCATTTCAGGCGGTGAGGG
>OY744553.1:5962979-5970479 GCA_963556195.1 Sepiola atlantica
ATGATATTTTTTCAAAGAATAACTTCTATAATATTTTTACAAAGAATAACTTCTATGATATTTTTTCAAAGAATAACTTCTATAACATTTTTTCAAAGAATAACTTCTATAACATTTTTTCAAAGAATAACTTCTATAACATTTTTACAAAGAATAACTTCTATAACATTTTTTCAAAGAATAACTTCTATGATATTTTTACAAAGAATAACTTCTATAACATTTTTTCAAAGAATAACTTCTATAACATTTTTACAAAGAATAACTTCTATAAAATTTTTTCAAAGAATAACTTCTATAACATTTTTTCAAAGAATAACTTCTATAACATTTTTTCAAAGAATAACTTCTATAACATTTTTACAAAGAATAACTTCTATAATATTTTTTCAAAGAATAACTTCTATAACATTTTTTCAAAGAATAACTTCTATGATATTTTTTCAAAGAATAACTTCTATAATATTTTTTCAAAGAATAACTTCTATGCTATTTTTTCAAAGAATAACTTCTATAACATTTTTTCAAAGAATAACTTCTATAACATTTTTTCAAAGAATAACTTCTATAATATTTTTTCAAAGAATAACTTCTATAACATTTTTTCAAAGAATAACTTCTATAACATTTTTTCAAAGAATAACTTCTATAACATTTTTACAAAGAATAACTTCTATGATATTTTTTCAAAGAATAACTTCTATGACATTTTTTCAAAGAATAACTTCTATAACATTTTTTCAAAGAATAACTTCTATAATATTTTTTCAAAGAATAACTTCTATAACATTTTTTCAAAGAATAACTTCTATAACATTTTTACAAAGAATAACTTCTATGATATTTTTTCAAAGAATAACTTCTATGACATTTTTTCAAAGAATAACTTCTATAACATTTTTACAAAGAATAACTTCTATAACATTTTTACAAAGAATAACTTCTATAATATTTTTTCAAAGAATAACTTCTATGATATTTTTTCAAAGAATAACTTCTATAATATTTTTTCAAAGAATAACTTCTATAACATTTTTTCAAAGAATAACTTCTATAATATTTTTTCAAAGAATAACTTCTATAATATTTTTTCAAAGAATAACTTCTATAATATTTTTTCAAAGAATAACTTCTATAACATTTTTTCAAAGAATAACTTCTATAACATTTTTTCAAAGAATAACTTCTATAACATTTTTTCAAAGAATAACTTCTATAACATTTTTTCAAAGAATAACTTCTATAACATTTTTTCAAAGAATAACTTCTATAACATTTTTTCAAAGAATAACTTCTATAACATTTTTTCAAAGAATAACTTCTATAACATTTTTTCAAAGAATAACTTCTATGATATTTTTTCAAAGAATAACTTCTATAACATTTTTTCAAAGAATAACTTCTATAATATTTTTACAAAGAATAACTTCTATGATATTTTTTCAAAGAATAACTTCTATAACATTTTTTCAAAGAATAACTTCTATAATATTTTTACAAAGAATAACTTCTATAATATTTTTACAAAGAATAACTTCTATAATATTTTTACAAAGAATAACTTCTATGATATTTTTTCAAAGAATAACTTCTATGACATTTTTTCAAAGAATAACTTCTATAACATTTTTACAAAGAATAACTTCTATAACATTTTTTCAAAGAATAACTTCTATGATATTTTTTCAAAGACTAATCTTATGATACACTCACAGATGCTCAAAATGCCGTCCGTGCACTTCATTGCAGCGTCTTTACCTACAAATCCAAGCTCGCGTGGCGTATTGAAAAGTGACCTATGGGATATCGTTCCAAGCTCTTGCCCAGCACGTTTTCAAATTATCAATAGCGTCTATGTCGCGTCACCATTTCTGCGTTTTTGCTAATAACGAGCTCCAAACACATCCATGACATTCAAGTCCGTTGCGATGAAATCAGGGGTAGATAATTGCGGAAGAAATTGAATTGAAGCTCTCACTCAAGTTTCGCGTTTTTTCTAGCAACCACCCTGTATTATTTTGGCTAAGATCAAAGTGTAGTATCTTTTCCGATGGATACTGCACGCCTGTCCTGTGCAGTTCTAGGAGGTCCACCCTCCCAGGCTTTGCCTCCCCTCTTTGGGGAGGAGTAAGTTTATTGCTTACTGTCTGATGCGCCCCTACCGAGGAATGCCGACGGGGCTGCCCAGGCAATTTTTAAATGGCCAGAGTGCTCACCTCTCGAGCGCTGGCTTTTCAAACCCCACTTTCTCGACCCGATCTTGGGTCACATCTTACTTGTGGGAGTAAGATAAAACTGGCCTTGTGCCTAACTCCTGGGGAGGAGTAAATAAAACCTTGTATTATGCAGATTTTTTTGTATTACTTTTATTTTTTCCTATTATTTACGGAAATTAGGACCCCGGGCGACGCCAGGTAGCGCTGCCAGTTTAAAATAAAATGAGAATTATCTGACTGAGAATTTTTTTTCTTTTTTTAAAATTTAATTTAAGTACTGTTTCGGAAAAGACAACCAAAAAATTTACAGGCGTAATGTAGGAGCGACATATGTACTACGAATGTGAACGGAGACAGACAAAGCAAGTTGTTCTAAAAAAAAAAAAAGGTACTGTTTCGGATAACGTAAACATAGATTTACAGGCGGAGTTTTAGAAGCCATTCTTAACATGGAGAGGGGGGGGGTGCTGTAGTAACATTCGGATTGGCGTAACTTGCTTTGTATTTTCCCGTTCCGATTTCGTAGCATTCGTTGTACATATGTTACACCAGTAAATTTTTGGTTGTCTTTTCCGAAACAGTACCCTAAGTTTTAGTAATAGTTTCAGTTTTTCTTTTGTCCTGTAGACGATTTTATTAGTTTTTGGCAAAAAACCTGTATTTCTCTTTTAGAACCAGTGGCGTACAGAGGTTGGGTGATACTCTGGTGATGCCCGAAGCCAACACCGCTGTCCCCTCCCCTCTGCACGCCACTGTGTAGAACTGTGCTAAAACTGTATATAGACTGATCCTCACCCCCTAAGAATCGTTGATAAAATTCACAATCCTTTCCTTTTTTTTCTTTTAACCCCCCCCCCCCACACACACACACACACAAGACATATTGATACTGAAGTATAAGGGGTTACACATGCTAGGGGGCTAACCTGGATGGCGAGTTGGGCAGCAAGATGTTTGTTCACATTACATTCAAATTTTTGCACATTGGTATAGTCGGGGAAACAGGGAGAAGGGAGGGAATTCCAAAGGCCAACGGTTGGAGGAAAGAAGCTATTAGAGTAGAAATTTATTTTTTTCACCTTGTCCAAGAGGGAGTGGCTAGTGGTTGGTGCACCAGCCCAGATGTGACGACACTACTCCATGCACGGGCGAATGTTGGCCTTATAGAGATATAGGATACTGGCAGGTGTGAGAGGTTTTCTAGCCCGGTAGAGGGAGTTTATCTTCTTTGCAGCAGACTTGACAGCGTCTTCTATGTATTTATTCCGCTTTATGTTGCTTGAGACTGTCAGGCCGAGAGGTTTGAACATTGGATTCTTGGGAAGAGTGCTAACTATATTTGGTAAAAATAAACTTAATTCTATGTTTGACTTGTCCACCAAGTTTCAGTCATGAATGTCCAACAGTTTTTGTTTTATCGCTGTTAATGAGGGGATCACTTTGATAGATAGATAGATATTTGGTAAAAATAAACTTAATTCTATGTTTGACTTGTCCACTTGTACTTCAAGTTCTTTTTATGTTCACGTGTTTATTCATGGTGTTTGGTTGAGTGAAAGGGGGAGGGAGGGGGTAGGGGAGGGGAAAGAAAGGGGAGGGATGAGGAAATAAAGGGGAGGGAGGTGAAAGAAAGGGGAGGGATGAGGAAATAAAGGGGAGGGAGGTGAAATAAAGGGGAGGGAGAGGAAAGAAAGGGGAGGGAGGTGAAAGAAAGGGGAGGGAGGTGAAAGAAAGGGGAGGAATGAGGAAAGAAAGGGGAGGGATGAGGAAAGAAAGGGGAGGGAGGTGAAAGAAAGGGGAGGGATGAGGAAAGAAAGGGGAGGGGAGGGAGAGGGAAATTGCTGTTTTTTGTTTTGGGTTTTGCAGAACATGATTGAGTTTTGCAAAAGGAAAAAAAAAAACCCAATCAATGTTTGGTGCATTTTGGGTCAGGAAGCCGATGATCCTAAATGGGTTTCAGTTAGTGACAATTTTGCGACCTCTCAAAAATACTAACATGGTGAACCCCTCACCAAAAAAAAAAAAAAAAAAGAAACATGCCATTCATGGACTCGTTAATAAAATTCACAATCCTTTCTGTAAACCAATCACATTTGGTACAAATAAACTTAATTCTATGTTTGACTTGTCCACCAAGTTTCAGTCATGAATGTCCAACAGTCTTTATTTTATCACCGTTCAATTATTTATATTGCAGTTAAAAAAAAACTCAATTCTCTTTCCTTTCAGAACCATTAAAAAGAAATGTACTCGTATATTACTGTGTGACCCAAAATAAATACCACCCATCGAATCGTTAATAAAATTCACAATCCTTTCTGCAACCTAATTATATTTGGGACAAATAAACTTCAATCTATGCCTGACTTGTCCACCAAGTTTCAGTCATGAATATCCAACAGTCTTTGTTTTATCGCTGTTAATGAGGGGATCACTTTGATAGATAGATAGATAGATAGATATGAACATACTCAGATAGATACAGTGCTTCACCCTCCCCCCCAAAAAAAAACATGCCATTCATGAAATTGTTAATAAAATGTACCATCTTTTCTGCAATCCAACCATATTTGGTACAAATAAACTTCAGTCTATGTCTGACTTTTTCACCAAGTTGCGGTCACAAACTCTGTCAAAGAAGGAAAGGGCGCTCTGAGCGGCACCTCCCCAGATGTGGTAATGCTTCTCACATTAATTATTCAATTAATTAATTAAACAACAGAATCTTTGCACAAGATGAATGATTTATTCACCATGATCGTCCAGTAAGCTGTAAGGTCAAAAGAAGGAGGAAAGAGAGTTATTTTAAGTTCATAGCTTAATTATACATATGCGGGAGTTGCTCTCCTCCAAATGCCATCGATGGAATCATTAATAAGAATATACAATCCTTTCTGTAATCCAACCAGATTTCGTACAAATAAACTTCAGTCTATGCGTGACTTGTCCACCAAGTTTCAGTCATGAATGTCCAACAGTCCGTGCAAAATTGTCAATAACTCTGACGTGTCATCCAGGCATACACTCTGCACAAATTATCAGAAATAATGAATTCTGGATTTCTGTTAATTCCGAATTTCTCAATTGGTCAGGCGCATATCAAAGAAAGAAGCCATTTCTCATTCACGTTTGATTGTCTTAAATATCGATTAGTTTCTATATTCACAAGTCATCTATCTAAGCTCCCCTCTTTTTCTCTCCCTCTTTCTCTGTCCTCCTCCTCTCTCTCTCTCTCTTTCTCCATTCTTTTTTCTGTCTTATTGTCGCCCTGTCCTTATCTTGCTCTAACCTCCCCCCTCTTTTTCACTCCCCCTTTTTCTCTCTCTTTTCTTATTATAGCCCTATCCTCATCTCACCTTGCTCTTAGCCCCTCTCTTTCTCTCCCTATCCCTCTCCCTCCTTATTTCTGTCTCATCCTAACCCTGCCGTCCTCCGCGTTTTCTCTCTCCCCCTCCCCTTATTTCTGTCTCATTATACTCTCGCTCTCCCTCTTTCTATTTCGCTCTCTCTCCTTCTTCATCTTTCTCTCCTTCTTCATCTTTCTCTCCTTCTTCATTTTTCTCTCCTTCTTCATCTTTCTCACTATTCTTCCCTCTTCCTTCTTATTTCTGTCTCATCGTAACCCCGTACTCATCTTTCTCTTTTTCTCTATCCCCCTCTTTCCCTCTCCCCCTCTTTCCCTCTCTTTCCCTCTCCCTCTTTCCCTCTCTTTCCCTCTCCCTCTTTCCCTCTATTTCCCTCTCCCTATTTCCCTCTCTTTCCCTGTCCCTCTTTCCCTCTCTTTCCCTCTCCCTCTTTCCCTCTCCCCCTCTTTCCCTCTCTTTCCCTTTCCCTCTTTCCCTCTCTTTCCCTCTCCCTTTGTCCCTCTCCCCCTCACCCCCTCTTTCTCTCTCTCCCCCTCTTTCTCTCTCTCCCCCTCTTTCTCTCTCTCCCCCTCTTTCTCTCTCCCCCTCTTTCTCTCTCTCCCCCTCTTTCTCTCTCTCTCCCCCTCTTTCTCTCTCTCTCCCCTCTTTCTCTCTCTCTCCCCCTCTTTCCTAGTCCCTCTTTCTATTCCCCCCTCTCTCCTTGTCCCCCCGTTCTTATTTGTGTCTCATCATACCCCCAACCCCCCATCCGTCCTCATCTCTTTCTCTCATCCCCATGTCACTACGAAGCCAGCAACAGATGCAGATGTCAGCTTATGTGAAATCGCTTTGGCGAATTATTAACGCCATCTGCTTGATAACTGAGCTTGAGTAATGTAACGGATATGGAACAACCCACTTGGGGTTGGATGGCTGGTGGGGAGGGGGGAGAAGGGTCTGCATGAATGAAGCACGACTGTGAACAACAACAATGGCACGAGTTTAAGAACGAGCAAATATTATTTCATGTTCACTTTATATCAAAGTTTCATTGTCTTAAATTTCCATTAAACTCACGACTCACATGTCATCTATCTGATCTTAGTTCCACCTTTCTCCCGACGTTCTCATTTGTCTCCGTTTTTATCGACCGCTGCTCTCTCTGGCCTTCTTAGATGAGGCACTGTTGTTATTTACACTGCAGCAAACTTGCATCCCATTTGTGGAATACAATATCACAGAACTGCTTCCCTGCTGACTGCAACATGGTCATCTTCAAGTCCAATGTCAACAAATAGCTGTGCGCTTAAGTAATCAAATGCTGCGTATTCCACCTATCATTTCCAATCCTCTCGTAGTCTTGTTCATCATCCAACTGCCAATCTCATTGACCCTCATCCTCGAGTGGCTTTTGGCCTTGGTAAGTGGTGACTCATTAATAAATATATGAAATACTGTTGTCATATTTGGGCTGGTGAATCTCTGTCCCATTTGAGGGTTCTTGATAAAGTGTAGAAACGTATCTGTAATTTGATTAACCCCCATCCTTTCTTCTTCTCTGCACCCTCTCTCTCACAGACGTGATGTTGCTAGTCTCAGTCTTTTCTATAAATACTATTAGGGCATGTGTTCTTCAGTATTATGTGATTTATTCCCCGCTTCTTTTGTTCCAGCTAGTTTGACAATTCAGTGTTTTAATACCTCATTGTAATACAGCTTCCTATTCCAGTAGCTTCTTTCCAAGAACCGCAGGCTTGTGGAACTCTCTTCCTGCTGACTGTTTTCCTCCTACCTATAATCTTGATCTTTTCAAGACTAAGGCCAATAGGCATCTCCTGTCTTTGCGATAATCATATTTCGTTTTTGTTAGCTCCTTACATCAAATAAAAAAAATCAAAACAATATTTTTTTAATTTTTTATCTTGACTTTTTTATATAAT
>OY744553.1:5980479-5982979 GCA_963556195.1 Sepiola atlantica
TTTCTAAGATCCTTTCCGTTTTTCTGATTAGGTTCTTAGTTTCAGACGGAAACTGGCTGATAAAATTGCCATAGCTTCCCAAAGCGCTTTCGGACCGTTCCAGGTCCGTCGTCAGTGGAGCAATGTTAACCAGGCATAGACCTAAGAGTGAATATATATTCTATTTAGGCGGGAATATAAATATATATATATATATATATATATATATATTATAAATTTTTATATATATAAACATTTTGGCTACACATCTGCAGACATGTTTCAGCTCCAGTTGGAAATCAGTATTAAAATCGAATTGGTTTTTATCACTTGACCAATTTGCTCAGATGGTAGAGTATCGGACAGTTGACGTTAAGGTTGCGAGTTCGAATCACGGTGTCGGCGCCGAAATTATTTATTGTTTATTTAGTCGTTAATATGTGCCCTAATTTATTTGTTCTGTTTCTGACTTTGAAATCACGTTTACAAAAATTCTCCATGACGGACAGACAGACAGACAGACAGACAGACAGAATGACAGACAGACAGACAGACAGACAGACAGAATGACAGACAGACAGAGAGGGTGCTCGTTATATTATAAGTTTCTTCAGGCCAAGTTCTTAATAAGGAGACAGAGATGAAACATTCTTTCTTTTTTTTTTTTTTTTTCAATTATTATCAAAAGATTTAAATGGCTGACTTGTTCACTAAGAAACCGAAACGCATTCTGGTGGATTTAATTTCGTAATTAAATTACTTTTTAAATAGAATTTCTTTAAATTTCGTGTTCATGCTATTGTATTTTTGATTTCAGTAAATATTCGATTGATACTATTAGTCAAGAAGAACAACAAAATGATAACGTGCAAGTCACAAAGAGTCGAGAAACACACGTAGACACGAGAAGTGTTGAAACAACCTCCCCCCCCCCTGCTAAAAGAATTTCTTTTTTATTTGATTAGTTTTTGTGCCAACAGTTGTTTCGCTCAACGGCTGTGAGAGCCATCATTATTCATATATTATACAGGGTGGGCAAAAATAAGGGTCCTATTTTTAAAAATTCATAACTTTTTTATTTATTGATTTTTTTTTTTTTTTTTTAAATTTTTTTTAGAATAAGTAAAGGACTCCTTCCGAAGCAAGCATGAGCCGTATTAGCCCTAAGAAACGTACCCTCATTTAGAAAACATTATTTTTGCTTAAAAAACTCAAAACAGTGTAAAAAACAATACTTTAGTTTTTGTAAGTTTTAAGAAGTGTTTTTCGGCTAAAATTTGTTTTGTTTATTTCAAAAAATCTCGGAAGGGTCAGTCTACACACACATAAAGTTTGGTGAGTTTAACTTTTATTTTGTGGAAGTTATTCAAATTCAAGTTATTCAAATTTAAAGATAGGACCCTTATTTTGGTCCACCCTGTAGTATCATTTTTCAATTGTTTTTCTTTTGTTGGGGTAGGTATACTGTGGTTTCGTTGGCAACCCTTGCACGTCAAAGTTTA
Organism: Sepiola atlantica; assembly: GCA_963556195.1. Lineage (NCBI taxonomy): Eukaryota > Metazoa > Mollusca > Cephalopoda > Sepiida > Sepiolidae > Sepiola > Sepiola atlantica. The sequence goes on from OY744553.1 coordinate 5,981,961, forward strand.
CAGAAAAAATAAATTATCTGCCACGTTACTCACCCTGTTGCCTAAAATATATATTCCATAATTCATAATGCTAAGTTCAATAGTTTAGGATTTTACCCTGTATATACTAGATGAATACCCGTCCCAGGACAGGTAAAAAGGTGCTTCTTTGTCAATACTTGGGACTGACGCGGGAATCTTCCGTCAATACTCGGGACTGACGCGGGAATCTTCCGTCAATACTCGGGACTGACGCGGGAATCTTCCGTCAATACTCGGGACTGACTTGATAAGTAGGTAAATTCCCTAGGTGCCCATTTCTTACAAGGACCAAAATTTAGTTTTAGTTTTTTCGTCTCATTTTTTTCTTTCTAGTTATCAATCTGACAGGGAGGTTTGTTTTTTTTACACAAATAGAAGCTGCAGTGTGGAACGTAATTATGGATGGCATGTACGGTCTTACATATTTTTACAGACTCACATGACTACATAGTTGGGGATTCGCTTTACAGCAAAGGCTTAGATGTTACGGGGCCACTAGGGAGAAATGCTATCACTGATATGGTTGATATATTTGTTATGTTAACAGCTGTGGTGAGATTCAGTTTCCTTTCAAGAACATATTCTCTTATAATAATAATAATAATAGCTAGCGGGACCCGTGTAAATTACACGAAATGATGTTTTCAATACTAATTATTTTGTTCCTAACCTATACATGTTTGAATAAAATATGATAAGATTTGACTTGTATATTTATTTTTTTAAAAATGAACAATACATGAAACAATTTACAAAACTTCTTTATATACGATATTTCTAGTGACGGTAATATTTCGACAACTAAACCTTACTTTGTAAATGCTTTAGATTAAATTAAATTTGGCTCCAATTCATGAGTAGCATACAAAGATTCGGAAGGTCGTTGCTTTTGATGTAAGTGTGACACACAAAATAACACACACGCTATCGTATTAATATGTGTCTTCCCGGTCGTCCCTTCCCTAACCCCCCCCCCCCTTCCGATGTAGAAAAAAAAT
>OY744553.1:5987979-6005479 GCA_963556195.1 Sepiola atlantica
CGTAGCCGCAGAACACAGTTTTTAATAATATTATCAAGAAAAATCACAGAAGATCAGAACAACATTGGTACCGTCGGTTTCAAATCCCAACAAAGGGGACCTATAAAGGCCTCTTTATCGAAACTCTCTTCAGCCTCTATTTATGTCTTTATATGAGAGACATAAACAGAGGCCGAAGAGAGTTTCGATAAAGAGGCCTTTATAGGTCCCCTTTGTTGGGATTTGAAACCGACGGTACCAATGTTGTTCTGACTTTCTGTAAAACATTAATAAATGATTTTTCTTAATAATCGAGAACTCTGCTGGGATTCTCTCTCACTAACCTTACATTATATATATATATATATATATATATATATATATATTTTGATTTTATTCCATTAGTTGCGACAAAACAAGTTTTGTTTCATTGGTGCGAATAGCGACCAACTCATCGGGCTGTCGCAACTAATGGAATAAAATCAAAAAATATATATTTTGCTCTGAATTTTCATTGAGCACTCTCATAAACCCGGTTTCAACTTCCTTCGGATTCATACCCCCTGGATATTTGTAACAAGTTAATATATATATATATATATATATATATATATATATATATAATCCGAGTATGGTATAGATCAACAGGTTATAAATCCAGGGGAGTTGAACCGGGTTTATGAGAGTGCTCAATAAAAATATAGAGCAGAAATATAAATATAAATGATAATTTATTTGATTTTGACTACAAAATTGATTTTGTTTCACGAGAGCAGTTTTAGGGGCTCCCGATCTTCAGGTCTTGAAATAAAATTATGCCTGTTAAGATAAGTTCACAATCACACAAAGTTTTATGAAGGTGACAGAAATTTAAAATAAAAATTAAATATGAATAAAACTTTTTACTTATGTTTTTGTTTTTGTTTTATTTTTATTTTTTTATTCATATTCAATTTTTATTTTAAATTTCTGTCACCTTCATAAAACATTGTGTTTATTTACTCCTAGCGGAGTTAGGCACAAGGCCAGTTTTATCTTACTCCCACAAGTAAGATGTGACCCAAGATCGGGTCGAGCAAGTGGGGTTAAAAGCCAGCGCTCGAGAGGTGAGCACTCTGGCCATTTAAAAATTGCCTGGGCAGCCCCGTCGGCATTCCCCGGTAGGGGCGCCTCAGACAGTAAGCAATAAACTTACTCCTCCCCAAAGAGGGGAGGCAAAGCCTGGGAGGGTGGACCTCCTAGAACTTCACAGGACAGGCGTGCAGTATCCATCGGAACAGATACTACACTTTGATCTTAGCCAAACCAGGTATAATTTTATTTCAAGACCTGAAGATCGGGAGCCCCTCAAACTGCTCTCATGAAACAAAATCAATTTTGTAGTCAAAATGAAATAAATTATCATATATATATATATATAGAGAGAGAGAAAGAGAGAGCGAGCAGAGAGGGGTAGGTGAAGTAGCTGTTTCAAAACTGAGGGGGGGGACTACAGTAATGTGACTGAACTGAAAAGAGAGACTGACAAGATGTGGCGGTGGGAGTCGGGAATCGAGCAGGATGGGAGGTGAGTAGGTTTGTACGACTCCAGCTGTTTCCGCTCCCAACACAATGTTATTGTTTTTTTTTTTTTGTCGCTGTCATTAGTCGAGCATCCCCCCCCCCTCTCAGTTGACGGCTTAATAATACCTCTCCCCCTTTCTGATGCTGACTTATGATCAGAGAGAAAGTCACAACACCACCTGGCTTCTCATTTTTTTAATTTTATTCATCACACACATATGTACCACTTTATAATAAAGACCAATGTGTGTGTGTGTGTGTGTGTGTGTGTATATATATATATATATATATATATATATATACATATATATACATATATAACTTCTTTTGTAATATAGCAGGAAAAATCCTAGCAGAGTGCTCGATTAATTGAGAATTAAAATTAAGAGCGTAATATTTATTTATTTTTTGGTACAGAAAATATAGTACAACATTAGTACCGTCGGTTTCAAGCACAGAAGGACTTAGCCATCCGGCTCTCTTCAGCTTATGTTGTCATCTGTTTCGGAAATGTGAAATCCGAAACAGATGACAACATAAGCTGAAGAGAGCCGGATGGCTAACTCCTTCTGTGCTTGAAACCGACGGTACTAATGTTGTATTAATTTTTCTGTACCAAAAAATAAATAAATATATATATATATATGGATAGTACAGAGATCAAGAATTATATTAGATCCTATCGAGATACGGTGAAGCTCACTATAGTGGATAGAGCATTTATATATGGACTAGGAGGGGTACCCGGCGTTGGCCCCCAACTCCCGTAGGTAAAAGTGTAACAATTTCTCTCTTCCCTGGTTGCCTTGGGCAAAAGCTGTCTCTTTCCGGTGGCCCTCTTATCCAGGTTGCCTCCCTCGTCTCAACCCCCTCATCTCTGCTCTCCCTTCCTCCCCCACCCTGCACCCCTCCCCGTTGCCGCTCCCTCGCCCCACTGTCTTCCCGCTCCAAATTTAGGGACCCCCATCACACGTTTTGGATCTTTTCTATATGAGGAAATCGATGTTTTCCCCCAATTTTTCGATAGTATGCACCCGAAAGCTGTCTGTCAAGTATCTTGGGAGCCTTTTCCAGACATACACCCAGACATTTCCCCTTTATATAGGAGATAATGACGTGATGAAATAGATAAAATTTGTATAGTTTACAAGTTTATTAACTCAAGTGTTCAAACAAAGAATACAAATACAAAAAGACCTTTAAACCATGGCTTTTCAAAAATAACATTCTCATCATCAGAAGGTCTGATTAATAACAATTAAATATGAATTAATTATTAGGGGTGAATATCTTGAAAATGAAAAAGTGAAGAATTTTGCAAAATATTAAAGGGAAAAAAATATCTCGATTTAAATCTTGAAATTGATCAAACATGATACGAACTATGGGTAGAATGTTGTATCAAATTTAAATGATCCAAAATATTTAAACAGTTCAAACAAAGATGCCGAACAATGTTCTATGTTATTTCGAAACCTTGAATGCTCCAAGAAATGGTATTTTCACGTCACATATAATCCCGCACTTTTAGGCCCGAATGAAAGTTGAAAATTACTCAAAGAATGATAGAACTGTGTATAAATCCATGCCTCAAAAATGTACTCGGCTTCCTGCATGTGACTTCATAGGAAATAAATGTTGGATGTGTCAATTAATGCTGGATTTCAAATTTAGAATGGGAATAGCATTGGGAGGAATTACTTTGAAAAACCATTTATGTAAATATAAATATTAATTATGCGCTAGAATAGATAGTGGGAGTCGGAATGATCATAGCAGTGAGTAGGACTTATCCTAAGGGGCCGCTTAAGCAAGTATTAAATATGAGTTCAAACAGGTGGTGACAGTTGGAGAGATTAAGTTCATTGTGGAGGTGGGGCAAGTCGGGTGCTGTTGTATTATTACAAGGGTAAGGGAGGCGGGGGAGCGGGCGTCATGCTTATTAGGGTATGTAAGGTAGTTGTCGAGGAAGGGGATGAGTTGGGTTAGATGCTGAGGTCGCATAAAGAAAATGATGGAAGTCGAAATTATTAGTGGATGTGTCAATGCTGGATTTCAAATTCAGAATGGGAGTAGCATTGGGAGGAATTACTCTGAGAGGCCACTTATGCAAATATACATATAAATTTGAACACTTGATGAGTTAATAAACTTGTAAACTATACAAATTTTATCTATTTCATCACTTCATTATCCATATATATATATATATATATATATATATAATTATTTATAAATAATATTTTCAAGACAAAAATTTGTAGAGGCAAGAAATGATTGCAAAGTAGTGATAGATGAAGCAAAGAGAAGGTATACAGAGATAACCAAAAAACGCATTCAGTCACAGAAACTAGGTACTCGTGATTTCTGGAAAATATACAACAGTGTAATGAACAATGGACAATCGACAATTCCCTCGCTATCAAATCACAACAATGTTGTTTGCACGGCAACTGGTAAGGCTGAACTACTGGCCAAGCGTTTTGCCTTAAACTCCACTCTGGACTCGGCAAACAGCCCCCTCCCTAAATTCCCATTGGGGACTGAAGCCACACTTGAGAACCTGGTCATCAGCTGACCTTGTGTCTAACTGGAAAGGAAGTAAATAAAATACATTGAATGACATTTTTGAATCCCGGGCACTGCTTGGCCGGGACAGCTAGTATGTAAAAAAAAAACATGGTTAAAAAAAAGGAAGAGGCTATTTTGCCGGTCCTGACAGAATAACGAGGGTTCGTTATTCTGCCGGCTAATGTTTTTTTAACGTAACTGTTATCGTCTTGTGAAAGAAAGGGTAATGAAATAAATAAGTACAAATATTTGATAACAATTTATTTTCATCGTCATAATCAGTTGTTATTCTGTCGGTTATTTTAATTTTTTGAATATAAAAGAAATATCTGCTTTTAATACAAAAAACATTAAAAGTAAAAATTAATTAAATGAACGAAAATATTACAGACAATTAGATTTAGACAATCGGATTTAGAAGTAATTTGCGTCGGATAAAAAATGTTTTAGTTATTTAAGAAAAAAAATAGTTTTCATTCATTGATATAAAAAATAAATAACTCTTGTTAAGAAATCGGATTATTAAAATAATTAAAGATAAGTCCCTAAAGAAATTAAATCAGATATAATTTTTATAATTTCAGTTTTATAAACAGTCTAAACAGCAATTTTAAAACTGATTTTTCACTATTTTTTCAGATAAATGTTTGGACTATTTCTCATCATTTCACTCGTTTTTATGAAGTTTTAAATTATAAAAAAAGAATCACTGTTGACTATTCATCTTATAAAATGTTACATTATTAAATAATTATTTATCCAATTTAAAAAAATATTTATTTTTTATTGGAAAAATGTTGAAATAAAAATTGTTTTTTACGTCGATTAAAAACATAAGTATTAAAGATTTGTTTATTTTTTCAGTTTCATTATCTTCGTTTAATTATTTCTTTTTTATTGGAAAAATGGTGAAATAAAACTTTAAAATGTTGACCTGTGAAATCTTCGCTGTAACTGTAACAGTAAGGTTAACTAAACATGAGCCGGCAAAATAACGCCCCCCTCGTTATTTTGCCGGTCCCGGCAGAATAGCCTATTCGTAAAAAAAAAATGTTGTTGCAAATGCATTAAAGTATAATTTTCCTTTTCCAACTTTTTTTTTTATGGCTGAACATAAGTTTATATGAGATTAAATTCTCAAATATCAACTTGATATCGAGTACGATTCGGTAAACAGGGAGGATTTTCAAAAATGCTTCAAAACACGCGATGACGTCGTGGGGCAATAAAGAACGCTCATGAATTTTTGAAATATTTATTTACCTACCCTGCAGGAGGTTAGACACAAGGTCAGGTGGGTTTTTTGAAAAGCCATCGCACTAGGTGAACTGTACTCTGGCCTACAAAAAAATGTTTCAGCTGCCCCGCCGGTATTCCCTGGTATGACGCCTCGGGCGATTAGCAATAAACCAACCCCTTCTCAGAGACAAGGTAAAGCTTGGGAGTGATGAATTCCTAGAACTGAACAGAACCATATCTCAGCCTGACAGTGATTGTCAGTGACGTATACCAACTGGTACGAATACCTATTCAAGCTGTGCCAGATAACTTTTTTTTGTTTGTTCTTTTAGAAAACTGGTCACCGCTTGTTGCTTTTAATATTTAAACCTGATCAATATTTTATGGGTCATATTTAGAGAGTTACGGCTGAGTTTCCACCTTTTTTGTTTTTCCAAAGGAAGTCACCGCTTATCAAGGCTTGCATGCCACTCGAGGATAAGGGTGATTGAGTTTGTCAGGTAGACTGTGAAACACCGAGGGGATTAGCAACAGTGGTTGTAACTTGTAAAAAAATTCACTATTTAAGAGGACGGCTCAACAAGAATTTGTTTACATTGGACTTGAAAACGGCAATGTTACAGTCAGCCGGGAAGCAGCCCCGTCGAAATGTGTCCCACAGACGGGCAGTTCTAGGAAATAAAATTTGCTCTTTGAAGTTCCGCTTAGTTCTAGGTACACAGAGGGAGAAAGAGAATTTATTGACGGTGGTTGTAGCCAGACGAGATTTTGTTGTGAATGTTTTATAAGGGGGGGGGGATAGATTGAAGCTCAGCCGAGCACCTACAATATTCACATCTACTGATACTCTACTTATAATCACCGTGAAAAAGAATTTAATAAGAGAGATTTTCTCTATTGACGAGAGAGTAATAACCAGATTAGATGATTAACAGAATAACACTAAACCAACACATATTAGGACGGCTCAGCAAGAATTTGTTTGCATTGGACTTGAAAATGGTAATGTTATAGTCAGTCGGGAAGCAGCTCCGTGGTACTGTGTTCCACAGACGAGCAGTTCTAGGAAAGAAACTTTGCTCATGGAAGTTCCGCTTAGTTCTAGGTACACAGAGGGAGAAAATGAATTTATTGATAGTGGTTGTAGCTAGACGAAGTTATTCTTTCTTGGCTTGGTAAGAAATATCTGATGTCCTTAAGCCGGGCAGGATGAGATGGCTTGGCCATGTCGATCAAAGCTCCAGCTGGATCCCTCGGGTCAGAAACATGTCCATCACGTCAAGTCGGCAGGCTGGAAGACCGAAGCTTTCTTGGGATGAGCTGTGTAAACGTGACCGTGCAGCTCTGGGGATTACAAACTTAGATCCTCACGACTGCCGAGCCTGGAGTGGAAGACTTCGATCAAGACTGACAGACAGGCCCCCAACCTCTTATAGAGGACTAATCAAAGGCCTGTTCAAAAATAAATCTGATGATGATGATGATGATGATGATTGTTATAGCTAGACAAGTTTTTTGTTGTGAATATTTTACAGAGGGGGACCATTGATCGAAGCTCAATTATAATTCTATGATACAACATTAGAAATTAGAGAAACTAATCCCTTGTCAAAGAGAGAGGGTAAAGCTTGACTGAGAAAAATGACTCTTTAAAAACAAAAATGACTCTTTTGCATTGGTAATCTTTGTTCTCAACACAGTCGACCCTCAGCGACCGCCTTCTAGTCTTTGTTTGGGAAGAAAACAGAAAGGAGAAATAAGGTTTAGATTTTTTGAGCAATCAGATTGAATAATACAGGCCTTTTGGCTAAGATCAAAGTGTAGTATCTGTTCCGATGGATACTACACCCCATAAACTGGTATTATCTTGGCCTTCGGGGCTTGATTTATGCCGGTCTATGGGTCTGTCCTGTGCAGTTCTAGGAGGTCCACCCTCCCAAGCTTTGCCTCCCCTCTTTGGGGAGGAGTAAGTTTATTGCTTACTGCCTGAGGCGCCCCTACCGGAGAATGCCGACGGGGCTGCCCAGGCAATTTTTAATGGCCAGAGTGCTCACTTTCTCGGGCGCTGGCTTTTCAAACCCCACTTTCCCAACCCGACCTTGGGTCACATCTTACTTGTGGGAGTAAGATAACACTGCCTTCCTAGTGCCTAACTCCTGGCGAGGAGTAAATCAATACAGTTGAGGATGAACTTATAGATATTAAGGTATGACGTGACCAGCCGATTGACCTGAACGGGCCTCTATGATCTCCCGTCCAGTCGAAGTAAGGGCCGAAGTGAAAGAATGGCTCAGCCACCAGGATCCCGTCCTAAGGCATCACGGGTCGCCTCCCATGGCCTGCAGGTGGAAGGGGGGGGGGCGAGGAGGGGGATAACTCTCTGCATGGAGTTGGAGTCGGCGAATTTGTGGCCCCGACGACAGGGATTACATTTGAGATGATAACAGTAGTCGGAACAACCCAAATGTGACATATCACACTGCACAAAGAACTAAAAGTTCTTAAGACTAATAGAAAAACGGAAAATGAGCGATGAAACAAAAATACTTGGGATTGTAAAATTGCCCATTCCGTGAATACTCGGAATAATCACGGAAGAGGCTAAAAAAAACAAAAAGAACATCTTGACTCCTACTTCGGAAGTCGAAAGTCTGTTGAAAAAATATCTAACACCTGATCGTGGAGACGATCTTAAAAAGTGTTTTACGTCTAAGTCCCTTGTTAATAAACTCTACCCAAAATAAAAGTCAGATACGTCCAAAGATGAAATACTGCTGCCACATCTGGGGAGGTGCCGCTCTTCTTTTTATCTACGACCTCTTTCTCATAGAAAAGACGTTGCTAGTCTTTCTCTACTCTATCGTTATTTCCATGAAAGGTGCTCGACTGAGCTCCAATCTCGGTTCCTCTCTGTAGAACATTCTAAAACATTCACAGGTTGCTGAAAAAATGGTTGCATCATTCCACTGCTCTAGAAACTATCTTGACTCCTGATGCAATCTTCTACCTTTACACGAGTCAGATATGTCTTAAGATGGAGTAGTGGTGCCACATCTGGGGAGGTGCCGCTCAGTGCACCCGCTCCCTTCTCTTGACAGAACAAAATCAACTTAGTGAGATATTATCTTTTCTGTTCCCTACGGCCCCATTCTCACAGAAGAGACGTCACTAGTCTTTCTCTACTCTATCTGTAATTGTCATCTAAAAATTCGTTAAATAAATAAAACTAATTTCACTCTTGTGAATTGATTTATTTAAAATTGTAAAAATTAGATGTATTTTTTTGTTTTTTTATGGAAATCGCTCCAGACAAGGCATGAAGCCACTTGATGTAAGGAGCTAAAAAAAAAAAAATACTACTTCAAGGTGAAAAACTAGTCAACGATAAGCGTTATGAAAAGATTCAGACCTAGAAAACAGCAATTTTTCCCCCTTTGTCAGAAACATCGCTCATGGAATGTGAGAACTAAAGGACAAACAAAGGGGAGCGAGAGTTACGAGGCTGTCGGAAGTAAACTCAAATTAGTCACTTTCTACTCTCCTTTAATTAAAATTAAAAGAATGCAAAAAGTATGGTGTAGAACTGTTTAAATCTATGGGACAACAGAATTCTATCTATGAGGCTTTATTCGATTTTAGAACAATTCATTTTGAAATGGGTAAAATTTTATTTTTTGCAAACAATGACATAAGCTATTTCTCAGCTACGGTTTGCATTTCATCTTTGGCGATCGGACGATCTCACTTTTTAAAATGGTTGTTCAAGGTGATAATTTACATATGAACACTAAATGGCTTAACGTATTATTGTACAGATTCACTTAATTACAGTTTGACAAACACTTATTCTGTTCGACTGAGCTCCAATCTCTGGTTCCTCCTTGTAAAACATTCACAGCAAGAACTCGTCTTCCTACCACTCAGGATAGTTTGTGTTATTAAAGTACATAGGAAAAACGGCTGACTAATAAGAATCAAAAGTAAAATATCTACCAGGATTAAATATTAAAATCGATCAGGAATGCAATTTTTATTTCTTTTAAAACACATATCAATACTTGCCTTATATATCTGAGGAAACAACAATATGAATAAGGCGACACTATGAACCGCCTCCTCCTCACCTCAACAGCATCTATGCGCACAGATATATGCAAAGGCCGTAATCATATTCAACATGGCTGCCGATGTCCAAGCAGGAATTGATGCGTTTTCACACCTGGTCCTCGCTTCGGGTTCTTTCACTACGATTAACCGTGGCGAAGTGACAAAATGCTGAATACTCATCGGCCATTTTCTCTTCCGAATGACCGAAAATCAGGTGACGGGAAAAATGTGCAGAGATCAGTGAATCGATAGGCTTGACCAGAAGACTCTGAAGGAGGACAATGAGCGGGGACAAGGATTGGACACTTGTGAAGAAACCCAGGGGGAAGCAAAGGAAAAGAGCACCTTACCTTAATTGGTCACGTTAGGAAGCGAGGTGATAAGTCACATCTAATGGATCCTTGTCAAGGGTGGTAATAAGTGAAACAGCTTTATGCTTCTTCTAATAGGTATCACAAACCAGCCTAGAGTTTAGTGTGCAGAAATGTGTAAATATATTGTGAAAATTTACAATAAAATTCTAAAATACAGGTCGATACAGAATTTATTATATTTTTTTTTTACAATTTCTTGACTGTTAACTATACTGCAATTTTATCTGGTTTTTAATTACGACAGAGTCACGTGCGATACTGCAGGTCTTTATTTTGTTTCTGAATAGAGCTCAACTCACAAATGATGGATGGCTAGTATTATTTGGATTTTTCGGACTTATCTTGGATATTATTCTCACAACGTTTCGGCCGATGTAACCTTCGTCCTTTATCAGGTGTGTCTTGTTGAACTCGGGAATCTGTACAGAATATTGAACGGAACCCTTTATTTAATCCACAGGGGTAGATTGTCCTTGTTCCGTCAGCCATGAATGGCGAGAAATCTTCAGTAATTTGTAATTGCTTTCTTGGGATGAGCTATGTAAACGTGACCGTGCAGCCCTGGACATTACAAACTTAGATCCTCGAGACCGCCGAGCCTGGAGTGGAAGACTTTGATCAAGACTGACAGGCAGGCCCCACTCTCTTATGAAGGCCTGTTCAAAAATAAATTGGATGAAAAATAATAAGATTCTTAGTATCGGCCGCACTGAGGTTTGAACCTTCAACCTCCAGAAGATGTTCACTTAGAACTGATTATTACTTAGCACTTTATTCGTTACGTCACGGGTTCTTGTGGACAATCCTAGTATGAATTTGAGGAGCCTTAAACATATCCTAGTATGAATTTGTTTTAGACGTGTAGTCTTATTAATATAGATTATTATATATATATATATATATATATATATATGGCTTGTTCAGTTAATTACAAATTGCAGCTAATTAGAACAATTAAAATATAATTTTTTTCTACTCTCCATTAGGATTACGTATTTGGGAGAGTCAGACATAGCGGTCTGATAATAGTATTTAATGTTTAAAGATGAAAATAGGTAAAAAAATATCTGGAAACACGCCAGAATGAATTATGGAATTAAAGAGGTGTGCTTCATAGTCTGTGATGCAGTTGGTTATTTTTCTAGTGTAGTCAAAGTTACAGGGGGAAAACGAGTCTACTTATATATATTTATATATATATATATATATATATATATATATGTGTGTGTGTGGTTTGTTCCGTTAATTAAAAATAACAGCTAATTAGAACAATTAAAACAGAATTGTTTTTCCAACATATCTCAATCTCAGAACTAAGGTAGTTTGTGTTATTAAAGTACATAGGAAAAGCGGCTTACTAATAATGTTAATCTATTATATAAAGGGCAGTTGTCTGTGTGTGTGTATGTATGTCTAGCTAAATCTCTAACACTGCAAAATAAACACCCACAAAGTTGGTATTTTCTTGATCTGTGTTACCCCGGTGAATAATATCTAAACTGTCACGGATTTCGTCAGAGGAGGGGGGGTCCTGTTTTTCAGTCACTAACTAAAGGGAAGTAAGGAGTTATTTCCCTTACGCCGACTCATTTCTTCGAGGAATCTATAAAAGTGTGTGTGTGCATGTGTATGATCAGAGAGAGGAATCGGCTGGGCGGAGAAGAAAGAAAGGAAGGGGAGAGAGAGGTGGAAAACGGGGGGCAGAGATAGAAGTTTTAATAGAAATATATTGCACTTTTGCCCTGGGCAATGCCGGGTAGCCCTGCTAGTAAATATTCAAAAATATCAATCCGGATTAAATATTAAAATCGATCGGAAGTTTTATTTTTTTTAAAACACAGACATAATATTTGCTTTATATGACTGATGAAACAGATTTAATTCTGTACGTGTTTTTTTCGGACCAACGCAGCTGTGTCTGCTGACCTTTTCTCGTCTATTTCTCTGTTAAACTATTCTCTACAGAATGACGAAACCAATTCTAAAAGCAGATGTCCAGTTGTTTTTATTTTTTAAATGTCTCGGGGTCAGTTCAATTGGTAACGACCTAATCTCCCCACCCTCTTTCTCTTTACAGTCAAATATGTGTCAGCTGGTGAATATCGAAAACATTGTCTGTTATTAAATTTGTCCCCGGTGCTATGGGTGGCAGTGTTAGGACTACTGAGTGAGGGTAAAAGATCCACCCTCTTCTTTTATTTTTGACTAATCTAAAGTAAAATATCTATCAGGATTAAATATTAAAATCTATTGGAAACACAATTTTTATTTTTTAGAACACAGACCAATATGTGCCTTATATGACTGACAAAATAGATTTAATAGTGTGTTCAGTTAATTGCAAATTACAGCTAATTAGAACACAGAATTGTTTTCCAACATAACTCAATCTCAGAACCAAGCTAGTTTGTGTTATTAAAGTACATAGAAAAAACGGCTTACTAATAAGAATTAAAAGTAAAATATCTACCAGGATTAAATATTAAAATCGATCAGAAATTCATTTTTTTTTTAAACATAGACCAATACTTGCCTTACACATCTGAGGAAACAGATTTAATTATGTACCTTGTAGTGAAAAAGCTATTGGATTAAGTATCAAAAAACTAGCCAAGAGTTTAGTGTGCGGAAATGGGTAAATATAATGAAATTTCCTTCAATTTTAACTTGCGCTAACTCATTTTTTGGGTTATTTTGATAAAATTTGGATGTAAACAAAATGTAATCTACTCTCTTTAGAAATGTTCAAGTCTTTCTCTCGTGTCATTTAGAGTTTCTTTTCTTCAGGTTACTTCAAGTTGGGTTAGGGTTAGGCTTCAAGTTAGGGTTAGGCTTCAAGTTAGGGTTAGGTTGCTATTTTAAGTGACATGCGATTTATTTTTCATGTTCGGCTTTTTCAACTTTATGCACACAATATTGTGTGTCTCTATGCATATAAAAACAGTCTCATTTTAAAGAAAAAGGGGCCACTCGTCAAATATGGTTGACTTATGGGGTTTTAAATTGTTTTGCACCACAAAAAATCTAAGTTGAAAACTTTAGTGAATGAAATTTCTTATAATTTGGTTAGGTGTTATTTTTGAAACTATGAATTAATATTTACTACTTTGATGATGATGATGATGATGATTGTGATGCTGCTGCTGGCGATGATGGTGGTGGTGATGCTGGTGGTAGTGATGATGGGGGGATGGTGATGGTAGTGACGATGGTGATGATGCTGGTGGTGATGATGATGCTGCTGCTGGTGATGATGATAATGATGGTGATGATGATGTGATGATGATGGTGGTGATGATGATGATGGTGGTGATGATGCTGCTGCTGGTGATGATGATGATGATGGTGATGATGCTGCTGGTGATAATGCTGCTGCTGCTGCTGGTGATGATAGTGATGATGATGATGATGGTGATCTAATTGCCCCCAACTGAAATTGAACACGGCTCGCCATGCAGGCCACTACACTTTAATCGTTGAAGAGATATCGGAGGTTAAATTCCTGACCAATAACATCATTCGAGAAAAAGACTCGTTAAATCATGTCTGCAGATAGTAGTTGACGTCTTTTGAAAAGTGAACGGGGACCGACTTAACGAAGGAAACGGAGCAGATACTAATTTCTTCAAAAACACAGACATCAACCATTTTAAAACAAAACAAATGTTGAGCCGAAAGTATGGAAGCCCATAAGCAGATCAATGTATGTGCGCAGCAAGCATTTAATATATGTAAAAGCATTTATTCAAATCATGGTTTCGCTGTATAACTTCTAAATTTTTTCCCCCCTCTCGAGACTTCCATTAGACTTTAAGATAATTTGTTTGTCTTCTTTTTTTACTCTTTTCGCCAAAATATAAGTTAATTGTCTGTTGGTTATTCAAAATATACGTAAATATTTGCATATATATGTGTTGAGAACAAAGATTATCAATGCAAAAGAGTCATTTTTGTTTTTAAAGAGTCATTTTTCTCACTCATTTTTTTTCAAAGATTAATGTTCCCACTCTTACTGTGAAATTTTCTTCTGAGAGCAATGTATTCTGAGAATAATGTATTCTGAGAATAATGTATTCTGAGAATAATGTATTCTGATAGCAATGTATTCTGATAGCAATGTATTCTGAGAATAATGTATTCTGATAATAATGTATTCTGATAGCAATGTATTCTGATAGCAATGTATTCTGAGAATAATGTATTCTGAGAATAATGTATTCTGATAGCAATGTATTCTGAGAATAATGTATTCTGATAGCAATGTATTCTGAGAATAATGTATTCTGATAATAATGTATTCTGATAGCAATGTATTCTGAGAATAATGTATTCTGATAATAATGTATTCTGATAGCAATGTATTCTGAGAATAATGTATTCTGAGAATAATGTATTCTGATAGCAATGTATTCTGAGAATAATGTATTCTGAGAATAATGTATTCTGATAATAATGTATTCTGATAGCAATGTATTCTGAGAATAATGTATTCTGAGAATAATGTATTCTGATAATAATGTATTCTGATAGCAATGTATTCTGATAATAATGTATTCTGAGAATAATGTATTCTGATAATAATGTATTCTAATAGCAATGTATTCTGAGAATAATGTATTCTGAGAATAATGTATTCTGATAATAATGTATTCTGATAGCAATGTATTCTGAGAATAATGTATTCTGATAGCAATGTATTCCGAGAATAATGTATTCTGATAGCAATGTATTCTGATAATAATGTATTCTGATAATAATGTATTCTGATAGCAATGTATTCTGAGAATAATGTATTCTGAGAATAATGTATTCTGATAATAATGTATTCTGATAGCAATGTATTCTGATAGCAATGTATTCTGAGAATAATGTATTCTGAGAATAATGTATTCTGAGAATAATGTATTCTGAGAATAATGTATTCTGATAGCAATGTATTCTGAGAATAATGTATTCTGAGAATAATGTATTCTGATAGCAATGTATTCCGAGAATAATGTATTCTGATAGCAATGTATTCTGATAATAATGTATTCTGAGAATAATGTATTCTGAGAATAATGTATTCTGATAGCAATGTATTCCGAGAATAATGTATTCTGATAGCAATGTATTCTGATAATAATGTATTCTGAGAATAATGTATTCTGATAATAATGTATTCTGATAGCAATGTATTCTGAGAATAATGTATTCTGAGAATAATGTATTCTGAGAATAATGTATTCTGAGAATAATGTATTCTGATAGCAATGTATTCTGAGAATAATGTATTCTGAGAATAATGTATTCTGAGAATAATGTATTCTGAGAATAATGTATTCTGATAGCAATGTATTCTGATAATAATGTATTCTGATAATAATGTATTCTGATAGCAATGTATTCTGATAATAATGTATTCTGATAGCAATGTATTCCGAGAATAATGTATTCTGATAGCAATGTATTCTGATAATAATGTATTCTGAGAATAATGTATTCTGATAATAATGTATTCTGATAGCAATGTATTCTGAGAATAATGTATTCTGATAGCAATGTATTCTGAGAATAATGTATTCTGAGAATAATGTATTCTGATAGCAATGTATTCTGATAATAATGTATTCTGATAGCAATGTATTCTGATAATAATGTATTCTGAGAATAATGTATTCTGAGAATAATGTATTCTGATAGCAATGTATTCCGAGAATAATGTATTCTGATAGCAATGTATTCTGATAATAATGTATTCTGAGAATAATGTATTCTGAGAATAATGTATTCTGAGAATAATGTATTCTGAGAATAATGTATTCTGATAATAATGTATTCTGAGAATAATGTATTCTGAGAATAATGTATTCTGAGAATAATGTATTCTGATAGCAATGTATTCTGAGAATAATGTATTCTGATAGCAATGTATTCTGATAGCAATGTATTCTGATAATAATGTATTCTGAGAATAATGTATTCTGATAGCAATGTATTCTGAGAATAATGTATTCTGAGAATAATGTATTCTGATAGCAATGTATTCTGAGAATAATGTATTCTGAGAATAATGTATTCTGATAATAATGTATTCTGATAGCAATGTATTCTGAGAATAATGTATTCTGATAGCAATGTATTCCGAGAATAATGTATTCTGATAGCAATGTATTCTGATAATAATGTATTCTGAGAATAATGTATTCTGATAATAATGTATTCTGAGAATAATGTATTCTGAGAATAATGTATTCTGAGAATAATGTATTCTGATAGCAATGTATTCTGATAGCAATGTATTCTGATAATAATGTATTCTGATAATAATGTATTCTGATAATAATGTATTCTGATAATAATGTATTCTGATAGCAATGTATTCTGAGAATAATGTATTCTGATAATAATGTATTCTGATAGCAATGTATTCTGATAATAATGTATTCTGATAATAATGTATTCTGATAGCAATGTATTCTGAGAATAATGTATTCTGATAGCAATGTATTCTGAGAATAATGTATTCTGATAGCAATGTATTCTGAGAATAATGTATTCTGAGAATAATGTATTCTGAGAATAATGTATTCTGAGAATAATGTATTCTGATAGCAATGTATTCTGATAGCAATGTATTCTGAGAATAATGTATTCTGAGAATAATGTATTCTGATAGCAATGTATTCTTAGAATAATGTATTCTGATAGCAATGTATTCTGAGAATAATGTATTCTGATAGCAATGTATTCTGAGAATAATGTATTCTGAGAATAATGTATTCTGATAGCAATGTATTCTGAGAATAATGTATTCTTAGAATAATGTATTCTGATAGCAATGTATTCTGAGAATAATGTATTCTGATAGCAATGTATTCTGATAATAATGTATTCTGATAGCAATGTATTCTGAGAATAATGTATTCAAGGAATATAAAATAATGACCATACCTATAGAATTACATTTGACAACTTTATTCGGCATTAAATAACCCATAGATGGTTGATATGCCGAAAAACAAACCAATTATCGTAGATGTTATTCTTACAAAGTTTCAGTCGATATAACCTCCAACCTTCTTCAGTTGTGTCTTGTCAAACTCAGACATCTGTACGGAATTTCGAATGAAACCCTTTATTTAATCCACGCGAGTAGCTTGGTCTCGTTCCGTCAGCCATGACCAGGTAGAAGTCTTAAGTAATTTGTACTTGTATTTTTAGTATCGCCGGCACTGAGGATTGAACCTTCAACCTCCTGTAGACTGTCATTTAGAACTGATTATCACTTAGCACTCTTATCCATTGTACCACAGGTCGAATGTTACATCGGTCAAAATGTTGTGAGAATAACATCCAAGATAAGATGAATAGTCTGAATAATCCAAATAATCGATCCTCGTCCTAAAAATTCCGAAACATTTAAAATCTCAGTCTATTTTTCTTATGTTTATTTGCAAATAAAAAAAACAAACTTTTTCACTAGTTTATTTCTGTATTGTGTTCAAAGTTTCAAATTGAAACGGATACTGAGAAAAATATTAAATTTTTTTACTTCTGAATGTAAATGATTTCATTTGAAAATAAAACATTTACCCGGACTGATGCCACGCTCATGGCCGTCAATTATATGAATGTGCAGGGTAAACTCCTAAATTAATGAACTTATCATTATGAATTATGGGATA
>OY744553.1:6010479-6062979 GCA_963556195.1 Sepiola atlantica
TTTCAATAATGAGGATAGTCAAAACACATGAAATTGACATGAAAATAAAAAAAACATTTTTTCAATAATGAGGATAGTCAAAACACATGAAATTGACATGAAAATCAAATAAAACATTTTTTCAATAATGAGGATAGTCAAAACACATGAAATTGACATGAAAATAAAAGAAAACATTTTTTTCAATATTGAGGATAGTCAAAACACATGAAATTGACATGAAAATAAAAGAAAACATTTTTTCAATAATGAGGATAGTCAAAACACATGAAATTGACATGAAAATCAAATAAAACATTTTTTCAATAATGAGGATAGTCAAAACACATGAAATTGACATGAAAATCAAAAAAAAACATTTTTTCAATAATGAGGATAGTCAAAACACATGAAATTGACATGAAAATAAAAGAAAACATTTTTTTCAATAATGAGGATAGTCAAAACACATGAAATTGATATGAAAATCAAAGAAAACATTTTTTTCAATAATGAGGATAGTCAAAACACATGAAATTGACATGAAAATAAAAAAAACATTTTTTTAATATTGAGGATAGTCAAAACACATAAAATTGACATGAAAATCAAAGAAAACATTTTTCAATAATGAGGATAGTCAAAACACATGAAATTGACATGAAAATCAAAGAAAACATTTTTTCAATAATGAGGATAGTCAAAACACATGAAATTGACATGAAAATTAAAAAAACATTTTTTCAATAATGAGGATAGTCAAAACACATGAAATTGACATGAAAATCAAAAAAACATTTTTTCAATAATGAGGATAGTCAAAACACATGAAATTGACATGAAAATAAAAAAAACATTTTTTTCAATAATGAGGATAGTCAAAACACATGAAATTGACATGAAAATCAAAAAAACATTTTTTCAATAATGAGGATAGTCAAAACACATGAAATTGACATGAAAATCAAAAAAACATTTTTTCAATAATGAGGATAGTCAAAACACATGAAATTGACATGAAAATCAAAAAAAACATTTTTTCAATAATGAGGATAGTCAAAACACATGAAATTGACATGAAAATCAAAAAAAACATTTTTTTCAATAATGAGGATAGTCAAAACACATGAAATTGACATGAAAATCAAAAAAAACATTTTTTCAATAATGAGGATAGTCAAAACACATGAAATTGACATGAAAATCAAAAAAAACATTTTTTCAATAATGAGGATAGTCAAAACACATAAAATTGACATGAAAATCAAAAAAACATTTTTTCAATAATGAGGATAGTCAAAACACATGAAATTGACATGAAAATAAAAAACATTTTTTCAATAATGAGGATAGTCAAAACACATTAAATTGACATGAAAATAAAAAAAAACATTTTTTCAATAATGAGGATAGTCAAAACATGAAATTGACATGAAAATCAAAAAAACATTTTTTCAATAATGAGGATAGTCAAAACACATGAAATTGACATGAAAATCAAAAAAACATTTTTTCAATAATGAGGATAGTCAAAACACATGAAATTGACATGAAAATCAAAAAAACATTTTTTCAATAATGAGGATAGTTAAAACACATGAAATTGACATGAAAATAAAAAAAAACATTTTTTCAATAATGAGGATAGTCAAAACACATGAAATTGACATGAAAATAAAAAAAAACATTTTTTTCAATAATGAGGATAGTCAAAACACATGAAATTGACATGAAAAAAAACAACATTTTTTTCAATAATGAGGATAGTCAAAACACATGAAATTGACATGAAAATCAAAAAAACATTTTTTTCAATAATGAGGATAGTCAAGACACATGAAATTGACATGAAAATAAAAAAAAACATTTTTTCAATAATGAGGATAGTCAAGACACATGAAATTGACATGAAAATCAAACAAAACATTTTTTCAATATTGAGGATAGTCAAAACACATTAAATTGACATGAAAATCAAAAAAAAACATTTTTTCAATATTGAGGATAGTCAAAACACATGAAATTGACATGAAAATCAAAGAAAACATTTTTTCAATATTGAGGATAGTCAAAACACATTAAATTGACATGAAAATCAAAAAAAAACATTTTTTCAATAATGAGGATAGTCAAAACACATGAAATTGACATGAAAATCAAAGAAAACATTTTTTCAATAATGAGGATAGTCAAGACACATGAAATTGACATGAAAATCAAACAAAACATTTTTTCAATATTGAGGATAGTCAAAACACATTAAATTGACATGAAAATCAAAAAAAAACATTTTTTCAATATTGAGGATAGTCAAAACACATGAAATTGACATGAAAATCAAAAAAACATTTTTTCAATATTGAGGATAGTCAAAACACATGAAATTGACATGAAAATCAAAGAAAACATTTTTTTCAATAGTGAGGATAGTCAAAACACATGAAATTGACATGAAAATCAAAAAAACATTTTTTCAATAATGAGGATAGTTAAAACACATGAAATTGACATGAAAATCAAAAAAACATTTTTTCAATAATGAGGATAGTCAAAACACATGAAATTGACATGAAAATCAAAGAAAACATTTTTTCAATAATGAGGATAGTCAAAACACATGAAATTGACATGAAAATCAAAGAAAACATTTTTTCAATAATGAGGATAGTCAAAACACATGAAATTGACATGAAAATCAAAGAAAACATTTTTTCAATAATGAGGATAGTCAAAACACATGAAATTGACATGAAAATCAAAGAAAACATTTTTTCAATAATGAGGATAGTCAAAACACATGAAATTGACATGAAAATCAAAAAAAACATTTTTTCAATAATGAGGATAGTCAAAACACATAAAACTGACATGAAAATCAAAAAAAAAAAAACATTTCAGATCATGTAAAAAATAGAAACGATTATATTCAAATCGATTTCTAATTGATTTAAACAAAAAATTTGTTATCATAAATAAAATTTAATTTCTTAAAGAACCCTAGGAAAACGCATGCTTGGAGTTAATTTAAACGGTTAGACTGAAAATATCAAAGAAGCACAGGAGAAAGAGAGGGGGGGGGGAGTCAGTCACCCTTTCGCCTTTCAGAACTATTTCTTGTGCCTCGTGTATCTTTCCCTGAAAATTAATCAAAAATATTTAAAGAAATGTTTAATAATTTATCCTTTTTTTATTAAATTACTTTTATCAATTACTGTTAATATCAACAAAAAATATTGCATAGATATGGAATAAAAAGAACGATGAAATTACGAAGCAATAGCAGCAAACATAGATTAATTATAAAGTGTTTAAAAAATAATTATGCAAATCAGGAATGGAAAGAGTTATTTCTGCCTTTCGTCTCCACGATATATATATATATATATATATATAGTCTCGGAAGTTTCTCAACCATTAAAACTATATAAAAAAAAATATATATATATATAAAAAAATATATATATATATAATAAAAAAAAAAATTAAAAAAAACTTATAGTCTCAAGTCTTCCAGTGGAAAATCACTCATGTAAGTCAATTTATTTTTTACAGTTATTATATTAGTTAGTTTCTAACATTATTTTAAGGGATCATCAGTTGTTTACCATGAAAAACTGTTTCGGGAATTTAAATTTATATATATACATACAGTATTTTAAAATAATGTTGTATTATTGATTTAAATAACAGTAACCCGTTTTGATGGTAACGTTGGAATGATAAATGAATAACATTTTCGTATTTGTTTATTTAGATTATAATTTATTTATACACTGTTCTATCTAAGTCTATGATATCATTGGAGCACAGGGTGGAGCAGGTGCTAGTGTGATTGCAAGAGTTAAGGGTGGATGGAGTAAGTTTAGGGAACTTTTGTCATTACAAACCAGCAGAGCTGTAGGGGAGGGCGCTACTACACGAGATGTAGGGGAGGGTGCTACTACACGAGATGTAGGGGAGGGCGCTACTACACGAGATGTAGGGGAGGGTGCTACTACACGAGATGTAGGGGAGGGCGCAACTCCTTTCCCTAGATTGCTCCACTTACCCTTGATCTTTAAGTGATCAAAGGAAGAGTCTATCAAGCATGTGTATGCAGTGTGATGATGTATGGAAGTGAAACCTGGCCGGTGAGGGTTGAGGACATGCGTTGCATGAAGATAAATGATATGAGAATGATGCGATGGATGTGTAATGTGAGTCTTAAAGACAGGTTTAGATCTGATGACTTCAGAGGAAGATTAAATCTGGGCAGTATAGGGAGATTTGTGCAGAATAGGGAGACTTCGATTGTATGGGAAGATTGAAAGAACTGATGCCAGTTCTTGAGTTAGATGTAGAACAGTTGAAGTAGCAGGTTCAGTTCACGGGGAAAAGCTAAAAGAAATATGCGAGGAAGTGATAAAAATTGATCTGAGGAAAAGAGGGATAAAGAAAGACCTGAACAGAGATAGGTTTGGAAGTCAATTTATTGAAGCCGTCCAATTTATGCCAGCATGTAAAATGGATATTAAACGGAATATGATGGTGGTGGTGGTAGTGATGAAATAAATGATTGTGATTCTGCAATGAAACGTATTACCCTCTCTCTCATGGGCGTGATGTTGCTAGTCTCAGTCTTTTTATCAATACTATTATGGCAGAATTGTGTGATCTATTCTCTGCTTCTTTTGTTGCAGCTCGTTTGACTTGTTAGTCTAGTGGTCTCCATCAATTCGTTGTTTTGATACCTCATTGTAATACAGCTTCCTATTCCGATAGCTTCTTTCTAAGAACTGTGGGCTTGTGGAACTCTCTTCCTGCTAACTGTTTTCCTCCTACCTATAGCTTTGGTCTTTTCAAGACTAAGGCTAATAGGCATCTCCTGTCTTTGCAATAATCATATTTCGTGCTGGTTAGCGCTTACATTTAGTGGCTTCATGCCTTGTCTGGAGCGATTTCCATAAAAAAATAAAAATTTAATTTGGAATTCTGACCTGTATAGGTATTTAAGATATGACTATCCTAGACCATATTTTTTTTTAAAGAAATGGAATTTAAAATGAATTTAAGATTTCACTCGTATTCAAATTTATTTTAAAGAAGATATAAAAACATGTCAAAATAAGAAACGAACAAGACTTTAAACTTGAATGTGTGTCGAACGAAAGTCCACAATGATAGTGCATGCAAGAAAAAAGGTTTCAGATTTCTGCATCAGCACCTATTTTCATTAGTTTCATTTCAAATTTGTCTATTCTTCCTCCCCCCTCCGTTTCCGTTACATTTCTCACAGCATTAGTTTTTTGGAAAGTAACATTTTTACTTTCAAACAAAGTAATTTTTATTCATTAGAAAAAAACAGTTATCTTTTTCTCAGTATCCGTTTCAATTTGGAATTTTGAACACAATACAGGAGTGAACTAGTGAAAAACTATTCTTTTATATTTAAAAAATAATAACTTAAACTGACCACAATGGCTAAAACTAGTGGATCTAAATACTTAAAGAAAAACAAAAGAAAAAACAGAACAAGATTTATTACGCTTATACAAAGAACTAAAAATTATCAGCGAATGAAGAGTCTCTGATAGAATGCAAATACTCGTGATTGTAAAAAAAATGTTCAGGATGTGAATGCTCGGGATAATCACGAAAAGAGGTTAATAATTCGTAGTAAGAAATGATGCGGCAATGTGACAAGACCTATTAAGTCAGAGACTCTTTTTTTCTACCCTGTTTGTACAGTCGGGGAAACAGGGGGCAGGAAGGGAATTCCAAAGACAAGCGGTCTGAGGAGAGAAGCTCTTAGAGTAGAAAGTTTAATGTCATCTGTGGTCCTCTACAGTGAAGGGGTGGGATTTTGCTGCTAGTCTGGTTGGTCGAGGATTTTTACGTTGAGGATGTGCAAGTGCAGTAAGTTCATCGGAGCACATTCCATGGAAGTACTTGTATAACAAGCACAGGGATGTGACAGGTTAGGCACAAGGCCAGTTTTATCTTACTTCCACAAGGTAAGATGTGACCAACGATCGGGTCGGGAAAGTGGGACTTGAAAAGCCAGCGCCCGAGAAGGTGAGCACTCTGGCCATTAAAAATTGCCTGGGCAGCTGCGTCGGCATTCCCCGGTAGGGGCGCCTTAGGCAGTAAGCAATAAACTTACTCTTCCCCAAAGAGGGGAGGCGAAGCCTGGGAGGGGTGGACCTCCTAGAACTGCACAGGACAAACCCATAGACCTGCGGAATCAAGCCCTGAAGGCCATGACGATGCCAGTCTATGGGGTGCAGTATCCATCGGAACAGATACTACACTTTGATCTTGGCCAGAGAGGGTAGTGTAGTATCTGTTCTGTTCTCTGATACCATACTCCCAGGCATTACCTCCTTATTTTTTTTGGAAAGTGTAGTGTAGTTGTTGCATCTATTTTCATTAATTTTATTTTAAATAATTTTTTTCTTTTCTTTTCCTCCCATTTCCCCCAGTTCTTGGGCGTTCGTGTTTTGGCTAACTCTAACCCTAACCCCAACCTCCAAGATAAGCTGTTTGTTTTGTTTCTGAATTTCTTGCTACTTTGGTATCTTTGTCTGCAGATTTCGTTGCCACGACAACCGTATATCAACTCGTAAAGCATCTGCCGTCCTTCTGTAAATCGGTTTATCGCCCGGCTCGGAGGTAACTTGAAGGTGTTCGGAAAGATCTTCACGCGACAATATCTGACACGTGCCGAATTATGGCAAAAGAAGTTCTATGAATTTTTAGCGGAATCTTTCATTCTTTTCCGCGATAGAAACTTGTGATAGATTCCATTCCTAGAAACGGGTGACATACAAACTCGTCTCTGTCGCCTTACGCCAAACGAACCAGTCGAGCATCCGTCCTTGACAATCGGACCGACAGAGACTGTGTCATTGTGATTGCGGTGGCCTTTTTTTTTCTGTCTGACTGCAGTATTTGTTCTGTTCAGCTCTAGGAAGTTCATCCTCCCAGGCATTGCCTTCTCGCTTTGGGAAGGATTTAGTTTATAGCTAACTGCTGTGGGCACCCTCACTGCGGATTGCCGATGGGGCTGCTCGGCCAATATTTAAGGAGGCAAAGTGCACCACCTCTTGTATGCTGGCTTAGTCTCTCCTCCTGCTGACCTTGTGCCACATCTTCTCGTATTGGGAGGGGAGGAAAATAAATGCGCTCTTTTCTGTATGATTGTGTGTGTGTGTGTGTGTGTGTATATATATATATATTTTTTTTTTTCAGTTAAAAAAAGAACTGCGGAAGACCTAAAATTCAACGTTTCACCCAGCTGTAGTGTAGGTTTTATCAAGAGCGAAAAACAAAATGCTAAAAGTGGCAAAGAATTTTCTTATAGCATTTTTATTGTTTTGATAAAGCCCACCCAACAGCTGGGCGAAACGTTGAGTTTTAGGTCTTCTGCAGTTCCTTTTTTAATTCATACCGTCGGATTTATGTTATCCTTTAATTTATATATATATATATATATATATTAGTAGTAAGTTTTTGAAAGGCTGTGGGCAATGCAATTCCGGGTAAGATGCAAGTTGAAAGGAAAGGAACAAAAACAATAACAATAAATCGAATACGATATAAGACAAAACAAAATTTTGTTTTGTATTATTCTCTACACAGTCGGAGAAGAATAAAATATTATTCTTCTTCTGGTCTAATTATTTTTGAAAAAGGGATGTCTTTTCCCGAAATATCAAATAGTGATTTTTAATCACCCGGACATCACACGAACAGCTAAAACACTCTTGCTGTTATGTAAGAAAAAAAAAAAAAAGGAAAAAAAAAAGGAAAAATAAATAGTAAGTCTTATATCGTATTCGATTTATTGTTATTGTTTTTGTTCCTTTCCTTTCAACTTGCATCTTACCCGGAATTGCATTGCCCACAGCCTTTCAAAAACTTACTACTACTATACCCAGCAATGCTTCAAGCAAACTACCATTCTCTACTATATATATATATATATATAATTAAATCAAGTTCAAATATGTTAATAAAATGAACATAGAACCAATATTTTCAAAAGTGCTCAATAACAAGTAGAGCATTTATAAAATTACATAAACAATATTACAGTCTTACGTCAATCAAACAACGTTTCGATGCTATCACATCTCTTATTTTTATTCAGTCTTTGAAGATTGTAAAATATATAATATATATATTTGAAAATTTCTTTGAGAAACCAGTAAACAGACGCGTAGATTCATATCAATAAATAAAAATTTATTTAATCATTTTTTTTTTTTTTTTCTTATAATCCCAAATTTTCGGTTTTATCAAACTATAATCATGGTAAACAGACATTGTATTTCTTCTTTTTTTTTTTTCCTGGTAAAAATCTGACGGCGTGGCCGAAGATTCACGATCTCCTCCGATCTTTTTGGGGAGTTTTTTTTTTTATATGTCCGATATTGTAGTGAAGGCCCTGGTTGGCCGAGGTGAATAATATAAGTGTTACTACAGTTTTAGAAGCGTCGTTATATATGTATTAATAAAATGGTGGAAACTACATAAATCATTCCATCATTATGTCTTTCATTTGTGTTACACCTCTGCATTGTATTTCTTTCTACAAATTACCTTTGTATACCCATTAAACAATGCTTCAAGCAAAGTACATTAGCAAAGTACATTAGACTCATAATATATATATAAATTCCCGAAACAGTTTTTCATGGTAAACAACTGATGATCCCTTAAAATAGTGTTAGAAACTAACTAATATAATAACTGTAAAAAATAAATTGACTTACATGAGTGATTTTCCACTGGAAGACTTGGGACTATAAGTTTTTTTAGTTTTTTATTTTTATTTATTTATTTTTTTTTATAGTTTTAATGGTTGAGAAACTTCCGAGACTATATATATATAGGTAAAAATAATTTAATATTATATAAAAATAATTTAATGTTATTTACTTAAAATTAATATTGTTATAAGCCCCTTTAATAAGATTAAAGTTGAGCCAAGTTTGGAGAGTTAAAAATAGACTGACATGTAGCTATAAGGCATATTCCGACAACGTTCGTAGAATCTTTAGTCAGTCTTTCTAGATATGCCGCCCTTCTGCATAAATAGAACTTAAATTCCCTTCTTGGCCTAATGGTTACAGCGCTTTCTTACGGAGTCTAGGTTGATTATGTGGCTGGGGTTCGAACCGTGTGACCGTCTGAGATTATCATCCCTGCACTGATGAGAGCGAAAGCTCGAAACGCTGGCGTATGTAGGTAAAAATAATTTAATATTATTTACTTAAAATTAATATTGTTATATATATATATATATATATATATACTAAAATAAATTAGTCATTTATACATGGAGAGAGAAAGAAAAAACAAAAAAAGGCAATATATATGTGTTCAACATTAATAATATAATGCAAGCCAAGACACCTCAAATTATATAGGCTATCCACAAGAACCGCATCCACAGAAACAGCCCCGACTGCTAACAATAGAGAAGCATTCCCCTCTTCCATATTCCTAGTTACAGCAGTATTATCCTAACACTAATCTATGGCCTCCGAGTTGTTTTAACTCTACCTCCTTGTTGTCTTATTTTTTTCGACCCTTTAAAGCCAAAACGCACACATACACAGAAAGAGAATCGCTATGACCAAACCAGAAGTAGTCTCTGGCAACCCATTACTTCTGTACTTTCTGTAAATACATACTCTTTTTTAACTCTACCTCTTTGATGTCTTATTTATTTTCAGCCGTTTAAGGCCACAACACACCCACACATACGTACATAAACATTTCGTTTTCTCCATTTGTCATGTGTAAGCGATCATAAGTATTCCTGAGATTTCATTCGGAAAAAACGACATCCAACAGCAACAACAACAAAAAAAAAATGTCAATATCAATGGTTTTTAATTAAACTCACCCGAAAGGCTCGACCCAATTTCAGTCAATTAGTCATGCGATCATTACAAATATTTAGATCGCTTGCACATATCAGAAAATTAAACAAAATACTAGTAGAAACACATCCAATAAAAGTCACCAATCGTGTGAAAATGTAATGTTCAACTGAACTGTATATTTTTCCTACCAGTATTTTGTCTAATTTTCGATTTTTTATCCTTCCATCTGCCTACCATCTGGTGGAATTTCCATGCAAGGGCTTTTCAACTGTGGAACACATTACCACGGGACTACTTCCCTGCTGATTACAACTTTGTCATCATCAAATCCAATGTCAGCAAATTCTTGTCCCATAAGTAAAAATCAGGTCAGGTGTGGTATTGGTAAGGGTTAGTGTTAGTATTGATAAGGGTTAGTATTGATAAGGGCTAGAGTTAGGGCTAGTATTGATAAGGGCTAGTGTTAGGGCTAGTATTGATAAGGGTTAGGGTTAGTGTTAGGGCTAGTATTGATAAGGGTTAGGGCTAGTATTGATAAGGGTTAGTGTTAGGGCTAGTATTGATAAGGGTTAGGGTTAGTGTTAGGGCTAGTATTAGTTAGGGTTAGGGCTAGTATTGATAAGGGCTAGTATTGATAAGGGTTAGTGCTAGTATTGATAAGGATTAGTGTTAGGGCTAGTATTGGTTAGGGTTAGGGCTAGTATTAATAAGGGTTAGTGTTAGGGCTAGTATTGATAAGGGTTAGGGCTAGGGCTACTATTGATAAGGGTTAGTGTTAGGGCTAGTATTGGTTAGGGCTAGTATTGATAAGGGTTAGTGTTAGGGCTAGTATTGGTTAGGGTTAGTGTTAGGGCTAGTATTGGTTAGGGTTAGGGCTAGTATTGATAAGGGTTAGTGTTAGGGCTAGTATTGATAAGGGTTAGGGCTAGTATTAATAAGGGTTAGTGTTAGGGCTAGTATTGGTTAGGGCTAGTATTGATAAGGGTTAGGGTTAGTGTTAGGGCTAGTATTGGTTAGGGTTAGGGCTAGTATTCATAAGGATTAGTGTTAGGGCTAGTATTGATAAGGGCTAGTATTGATAAGGGTTAGTGTTAGTGCTAGTATTCATAAGGGTTAGTGCTAGTATTGATAAGGGTTAGAGCTAGTATTGATAAGGGCTAGTATTGATAAGGATTAGTGTTAGGGCTAGTATTGATAAGGATTAGTGTTAGGGCTAGTATTGATAAGGGTTAGTGTTAGGGCTAGTATTGATAAGGGTTAGTGTTAGGGCTAGTATTGATAAGGGTTAGTGTTAGGGCTAGTATTGATAAGGGTTAGTGTTAGGGCTAGTATTGGTTAGGGCTAGTATTGATAAGGGTTAGTGTTAGGGCTAGTATTGGTTAGGGCTAGTATTGATAAGGGTTAGGGTTAGGGCTAGTATTGATAAGGATTAGTGTTAGGGCTAGTATTGATAAGGATTAGTGTTAGGGCTAGTATTGATAAGGGTTAGTGTTAGGGCTAGTATTGATAAGGGTTAGAGCTAGTATTGATAAGGGTTAGTGTTAGGGCTAGTATTGATTAGGGTTAGGGCTAGTATTGGTTAGGGTTAGGGCTAGTATTGATAAGGGTTAGTGTTAGGGCTAGTATTGATAAGGGTTAGGGTTAGGGCTAGTATTGATAAGGGTTAGTGTTAAGGCTAGTATTGATAAGGGCTAGTATTGATAAGGGTTAGAGCTAGTATTGATAAGGGCTAGGGTTAGGGCTAGTATTGATAAGGGCTAGTATTGATAAGGGTTAGTGTTAGGGCTAGTATTGATAAGGGCTAGTATTGATGAGGATTAGTGTTAGGGCTAGTATTGATAAGGGCTAGTATTGATAAGGGTTAGAGCTAGTATTGATAAGGGCTAGTATTGATAAGGGTTAGGGTTAGGGCTAGTATTGATAAGGGTTAGGGTTAGGGCTAGTATTGATAAGGGTTAGTGTTAGGGCTAGTATTGATAAGGGTTAGGGTTAGGGCTAGTATTGATAAGGATTAGTGTTAGGGCTAGTATTGATAAGGATTAGTGTTAGGGCTAGTATTGATAAGGGTTAGGGTTAGGGCTAGTATTGATAAGGGCTAGTATTAGGGCTAGTATTGATAAGGGTTAGAGCTAGTATTGATAAGGGCTAGTATTGGTTAGGGTTAGGATTGATGAGGATTAGTGTTAGGGCTAGTATTGATAAGGGCTAGTATTGATAAGGATTAGTGTTAGGGCTAGTATTGATAAGGGCTAGTATTGATAAGGATTAGTGTTAGGGCTAGTATTGATAAGGGCTAGTATTGATAAGGGTTAGTGTTAGGGCTAGTATTGATAAGGGCTAGTATTGATAAGGGTTAGTGTTAGGGCTAGTATTGATAAGGGTTAGGGTTAGGGCTAGTATTGGTTAGGGTTAGGGCTAGTATTGATAAGGGTTAGTGTTAGGGCTAGTATTGATAAGGGTATGGGTTAGTGTTAGGGCTAGTATTGATGAGGATTAGTGTTAGGGCTAGTATTGATAAGGGCTAGTATTGATGAGGATTAGTGTTAGGGCTAGTATTGATGAGGATTAGTGTTAGGGCTAGTATTGATAAGGGTTAGTGTTAGGGCTAGTATTGATAAGGGTTAGTGTTAGGGCTAGTATTGATAAGGGTTAGTGTTAGGGCTAGTATTGATAAGGGCTAGTATTGATAAGGGTTAGTGTTAGGGCTAGTATTGATAAGGGCTAGTATTGATAAGGGTTAGGGCTTTTATAGAAGCCAGTTTTTTAGTTGGGAACTTCCATAGAATTACTTACTTTTAAGAGATCTCCAAACGTTTCAATAAAATTATCCACACACCCACACACACTCATGGATTTTTACCCTTCAACTCTCTAAGGATTTCTTGTGTCCGAATTACTTAACCATCACGATGTTATATATGTATATATATTTAAATTTCTGCATGTCGGTACAGTCAGGGGAGCAGAGAGGGAGTTCCAAAGGCTGGCAGCTCGGGGAAAGAAGCTATTGAAGTAGGAACCTCTCCGGCATTTCGTGTTTGTGGTAAGGGGGGGTTGGGTGCAACTCAATTTTCTGTGGTACATGCAGTCAATAAAAAAAATAAAAAAAGAACATTTTTTTACTCATTCCGAATACGTACATTTTGTTGATAAACAAAATGTCAATAATATTTTCGTAAAGGCTTCATCAGTGTACATTTTTATCCGTCACAATCACGCCAAAGCAAAAAAACAAAATACAACAGTCAAAATTTCATTTAACTTAATTATCCCCTTTTTCTTTTTTTCTCAGACTAATATTATGGACAGAAGCAACGGGTATATGTTACGAGACTCAGCAGAGGCGCGAACGGGGTCCAAAAAAAGAACGAGAAAGGGTTTAAAAACATAAATTTGCAACAAGTGAAGTTGACCTACGACGAGAATAGATATTTTTCTACTTACCTATGTAATTTGTTTTTATTTTTACGTATTATAAATGGGTTTTCATTAGATGTAAAAAAAAAAAATGTCTTGTTTTTTTTTTCCAACGTTTTCACAATCGAAATATTTTTGAGTTATTATTATATTATATTTTGAGCTCTAGTCTTATTTTAGCTATTGAGCTACTACCCAAACTTTTGTGTAAACCTAAACAAATCTAACTTATATATAATATTTATAAATAGATATTAAATTATTTATACCCTACAGACACTAGCGTTTCAAGTTTAATGCTCTCATCAGTGCAGGAAAGTAACAATTTCAGACGGTCCGGAAACTGTCACGTGATTAATGGAAATTAAGATCTATATGTATCTAGAAGAAGGCACAGACAGAAGACTAATCGAGAGGGTTCGACGAACGTATTCGGAACTTTGCATTAGAGCTTTTTGATAGTCTATATATATATATATATATAATTAACTTGTTACAAATATCCAGGGGGTATAAATCCGAAGGAAGTTGAAACCGGGTTTATGAGAGTGCTCAATGAAAATTCAGAATTGAGGTCACGATGGCCCAGACACTAGAGATCACCCCACTCGACTTTTTGAATTATCACTTGTTGGGGTCTCCCCCCCCCTCCTCCCCTTTCATGTCCTCGCTATAGGCTGAGCCCCATCTCTGTCCCCCCTCCCTCTTATGCATCTTCAATTTCCGGTTGGGGTTGAATTTAAAATCTTAAGCATTTGGATTCCATTGTCGCTTGAAAAGTTGGCCTTCAGTATGGGCGCTAATGAAACAGCATATATTTTGTCGCAATTAATGGAATAATAAAATCACCAACAAAAAACAAAAAAAATATTTATATATATATATATATATAGTTTCGGAAGTTTCTCAACCATTAAAACTATATCAAAAAAAATTATATTAAAAAAAACAAAAAAAAACAAAAAACTTATAGTCTCAAGTCTTCCAGCGGAAAATCACTCATGTAAGTCAATTTATTTTTTACAGTTATTATATTAGTTAGTTTCTAACACTATTTTAAGGGATCATCAGTTGTTTACCATGAAAAACTGTTTCGGGAATTTATATATATATATTTATATATATATTTATATATATATATATATATATATATATATATATATATATATATATATATAAAATAGTAACTCTGTGGGTGTGTCCGCCTGATCTTTGTGTCTTATGTTCATTCAAACCGCTGGACAGAATTGCTTGCAAAATTGGCATGTCGACTATTGACCTGTCAGTGAAGGTCATAAGCTATATAAGAAATATATCACTTCAACGATGGGGGTCCCCGGGTGGCCCCCCCCCCCACACACACACACTTAAAACTGTTTTCTCTTAGATTCAAATGAAATTTAAACCATAGGTAAATGACCAAAAATAATGTCTATTCCGAAAATTTCAACAAGTTTTGATAATATTAAGAGGCCCCCGCCACCCCCCCTCCACACTGAAAACTGTTTTCTATTTGATTCAAATGAAATTTAAACCATAGGAAAATGACCAAAAATGATGTCTATCATCAAAATTTCAGCAAATTTTGATGATATTAAGGGGTCCCGGGGGGAGGGGGGGGGGCACAAGCCCCCCCCCCCACACACACACACACTGAAATTTAAACCATAGGTTCACCGAAAATTCAAATAGGTCCAATTTCAATGAAATGTATACCTTATTTAATACATATCAAATAAGGATGATTTATATTATATATATATATATATAAATGTCAAGCGAGAGCTATTGGGCGAAGCTAGCTAGTATGTGTATGTATGTATGTATATATATATATATATATATATATATATATATATATATAATTAATATCTCGTTCAAGTATCTTTCTTTGCTTTCTTTTTTCTTTTAAATTGTTTTTTTTGGTTGTTTTTCTCTTTTATGTCTTTTTTATTTTTAATAAAAAGATTTTTGTTTTAAATAAAAATTCTTTAAAAATATTTCTTTGTATTTAATTAAAGAATTTGTTTTTACTTTTTTCGTTTTTTCCATTGTTTTTCTTTTTCTCTTTTCATTTTCTTTTTTACATTTTTTTTAATTTCTCATTTTTCACTTTTTTCTTCCATTTTTTCCCCTTTCTCCATTTCTTTTTCATTTCTAATTTTTTCTTTCATTTTTTTTCTTTCTCCATTTTTTTAAATTTCTCATTTTTCACTTTTTTCTTCCATTTTTTTCCTTTTCTCCATTTTTTTTTTTTCTTTCATTTTTTTTTCTTTCTCCATTTTTTTTTCACACACGAAAAAATTGCCTTCGTCTTCTGCATAATTTGGCGACTGGTGCCAATGGCTTTCTTTTTTTATTCTTCTCTCTCTCTTCTTTTTTTTTTACTTTTCATGGCAAAACTGAATTTTTCAACAGTTATGAAAACAAGTTGAAATGGCTTTTTTCCCTCTCATTGCTACCCCCACCCTTTTTCCCCAGGACCCCAAGACCACTCGAGGGGGGGGGGGGGGGAATGTAAAAAAACCTGGTATGTTTGCCAATTCTGTGTAAGTAGGTCAGAAAATTAGCCTGGCTGGTTTTTCTCAAGAATTCGGTGCCAGATATGCTGACTTTCAGCCATGAAAACACACGCACGCACACATGCAGTGGCTTCAGTTTTTTTTTTAACCTACTGAAGTACAAGCTTTTAAAGCCAAATTTTACTAATGTGGCTTTTATAAAGCCAATTTTCACTGGCTTTTTAAAGCCAAATTTCACTGGCTTTTTTAAAACCAGATTTCACTGTGGATTTTTAAAAGCCAGATTTCACTAATTTGAACTTTTTTAAAAGCCAGATTTCACTAATTTGAACTTTTTTAAAAGCCAGATTTCACTAATTTGAACTTTTTTAAAGCCAGATTTCACTAATTTGACCTATTTAAAAGCCAGATTTCACTAATTTGACCTTTATTAAAAGCCAAATTTAATTAATTTGACCTTTATTAAAAGCTAAATTTGATTAATTTGACCTTTTATTAAAAGCCAAATTTAATTAATTTGACCTTTTATTAAAAGCCAAATTTAATTAATTTGACCTTTTTTAAAAGCCAAATTTCACTAATTTGACCTTTATTAAAAGCCAAATTTCACAAATTTGACTTTCATTTCAAGTAGTCTTGACATAACAAATTGTATTTGGCCTGTTTTTTTAATTATCATTTAACATAAATATTGGTAATTACGTAATTTCTACAGCAAAGGGGTGGGATTTAGCTGCTAGTCGGGTTCAGTCATAAATTACGAAGGAGTTACTTTTCAATGTACTTGTATATAAACCTGAAAACTGAATGATAGGTTTTTAATCAAAAACTTTTCTTTTTCTTTTCTTTTTCAGGTGAGTGAAATTCCTTAAGAATAGCCCAGTTTGGTGAGATTATTTCCTCTTCTTCTTTTTATTCACTATCTCTCCCCCCCCCCCTCCCTCTCTCTCTCTCTCTCTCTCTCTCTCTCTCTCTCTCTCTCTCTCTCTATATATATATATATATATATATATATATATATATAATCTTTATAGCCTCTCTCCCCCTTTCCAATAATTTTTCACTTCCCCAAGAAAGTTTCTTAGCACAGTGTGGTGAGATTGTTTCCTCTTCCTCTTTTCATTCCTCATCTTTATATCTATATAATAATATGCTAAGGCAATTTCATGCTCGTACGTACGTTATCACCCTCTACCTTTTACCTTTAAAGGATAGGGATTGCCTTTTACCGAAAATGCAATACAAAAAAATGATTTAAAAATTTTTTTCTTAAATACTTTTATTTCTATTTATTTGTCATCTCTTCCGAAAATAATGCAATTTAAACAATTAAAAAAAAAAATTTTTTTTTTATACAAACATTTATATATTAAACGACCCAAAACAGAAAGCCTTCTGAAGCCAGGCGATGATTGCCGAAAAATAGTCACCTGTATATTTCAGGTAGAAAATAATGACAAAGAAAATCAGGAAAATTTTTGTACTAATTTTTATTTTAAATAATTTATTTTCCAAAAATAAGTAGTCAAATAGGTGGTTAGATGTTTTGGTACTTCTGCAGTTTAAGGACCGTGCTGAAATAATAACTTTATTATTTAGAAAGTCATTATTAACATGAAGAAGGGGGGTTTGTTAACTATTCTGTACTTTCACCTAACGATTTTATAAATAAATTAATAAAACTTTGAAACTGAAACTCTCGTCGGAAGTTATATTACGGAGGAACTTTAATATCAGGAACTAAATCTGAGCGAACACCGTTTGCTGCTGAATTACTTCTAAACTGAGTTGCTTAATATTCCGGTTTGCCACATTTATTCAAATAGTTAATTCCATGAAAAATACCAGTATATACAAAAGCAAGGAAATTCCCAAATTTTTACACTTTTATTGTCATTAATTAAGGGTATGACTACATATCAACCAAACCATTTCATTATCACATCACTACAGTATAAATCTCTATGCATGAGTGGATGAAGTGTGTGAGGTGCGCTGAAGAAAAATTCCAACCAGTAAAATACATAGGCCTGTTGTGCTCGCATACCCTTAATGACAATAAAAGTGTAAAAATTTGGGAAGTTCCTTGCTTTTGTATATTTAGTGTATATGAATTTTCATCTTAACCCTATTAAGGGCATATGATTTCAGTATACTGGCATTTTCATGGAATGTCACTACTTTTGTAAAGACAATGCCTTCTCATAAGGTTTTTTGGAATTTTTTGGAAAACTAAGGTAGATGGTAAACTGAAATTAAAATGCCATCAACTAGACCCTAGAACCTCTATCTCTGCCAAAAATCAGCTGAATCAATCAAATAGTTGATGAGATACAGGGTGGCACGTACACACGTATGTACAGATAACATGATTTCATGATTGAACTTTCTGGATCTCTGGGTTGCTTTGACTAATGATGCTGAAATTCTACACACTTATAGAACCTATCAAATAAAAAATTGGTGCAAAGTTTTAACTAATTTGGTTTATTGGTTTTTGAGTTATGATTGATTAAAGAAATGAGATTTAAAGCATAGGCCATTCGTGAAGTCTATTAAGGGATAGAGCGCTCTCGCGCCTCCCTTTGATTAAAAAAAATGTTCTTTTTTTCAAAACCAATATGCAAATATCAGGAAGTTTCAGCAGATGTCCTGCTGACTTGGTAAGCCAAGAGCAGAGTCGAGGCGTTTCCACGAATAGTGCCGATGGAGAGACAATGGTCCCCAGTGTGGTGTGTCATTAACATTTATAAGGTGGACGAGTCCATTAGTTCTCCGTAGGTAGGTACGGCACCATAACACAGGCCAAGGCTGAATAAAAAGATTTAGCAAGAGAATGGTTCAAGTGTCGCTTACCGAAGTCAGAAAAAATGGGGAAAGAAAGAATGAAGACACAGAAGAAAGATAAAATAAAAAAATTGTATTGCTTCTGTTAAACTGAACAGTCTTACAAAACTAATTGTGTTTGCGGCTTTTAGAAGTCCAACTAATGAAAGAGTTCTTTAACGTCTAAAATAGATGGCCCCTTAAATTGTTCAGATTCTCAAGTCGTCGCATTCAAATTAAGGAGAAAAGGTTCTTTAGTAAGGGCTTTTTTGATTCAGCCCGCCAAAATTACGTGTTTGTTGATTGGTCAAGGAGAATCGTCTTGGCCAATCAAATAGGGTCTTTTCAGAATAGGAGGGGGTGTCGTGATGGACAAGAAAATAATCATTTATGGGGAGAAAGGGAGCTACCCCCTTTTTTATATGTTGGGAAAGTTGCGCATGATGTGGCGGGTCGTATCGCTCCACTCGTCTCGATGGCGATCAGTTGGAACACAAATAAGCTGAGAAAACGCGACATATTTTGATTGTTTGCGTTTTTTTGCTGATGCTGCTGCATGTCCAGGGTTTTTTTTTTACCGATTCTGTTACTGGCGAGGGCGCAAAAGTATCGATGCAAGTCGCATCCCATATAAGCGACTTGCCGTTTTTGCAAAGGGAAACACCATCTGGCTATGTCGAGTGCAACTTGTTCGAGAATTTTTTAAATTGAGATTCGTTTTATTTATTGAAAGAATATTGAACTGATATTTATCTTTATGGTACGAAAGAAGAGACGATTTACTTTGAAACGATTTAAATTGTAAAAATGAATAAATAAATAAATGAATAAATAAATGAATAAATAAATCAATCAATCTATAAATTAATAAATCAATCTATAAATTAATAAATCAATAAATTAATAAATCAATCAATAAATTAATAAATCAATCAATAAATTAATAAATAAATTAATAAATCAATCAATCAATTAATAAATAAATTAATAAATCAATCAATAAATTAATAAATAAATTAATTAATTAATCAATCAATAAATTAATAAATAAATAAATTAATTAATAAATCAATAAATAAATTAATCAATAAATTAATCAATAAATTAATCAATAAATTAATAAATAAATTAATAAATAAATTAATAAATAAATAAATTAATTAATAAATCAATGAATAAATTAATAAATAAATAAATTAGTAAATTAATAAATCAATCAATAAATTAATAAATAAATTAATTAATAAATCAATGAATAAATTAATAAATAAATAAATTAGTAAATTAATAAATCAATCAATAAATTAATAAATAAATCAATAAATAAAACGGTTAAAAATTTTTGTTTATTTAAAAGAAAATATTTAGTTTAGAATTGTTTTGGCAAATGGGCAGTTCAGTCGATCTTTCTGACTTTCTATTTAGAAATGCATTGGAGAAAAACGGTGTACGGTTGAGATCTCTCCCCAGTATTTTACTTCCGAAACGTCCCCGGAATATTTTACTCTGATAAAATCGTAAACGAAGTAATAGCCCCCCCCCCCCACCCACCCACCGCTGAACTGTGTTTTATTAATATATCATTAAAGTTATTGATTAAGGAAACTGATGACAATTTTAAAACATTGAGATAATTGGGTAGGGGCGTGGTCCCATGAATTGTTATAAAATGTTCGAAACAGTGTAAAAAAACAACAAAAAAAAAACAAGGGAAAATATGTAGGAATAAAAGATAAAAGAAGGAAGAATGTTTAAAGAAACACAATATTTATATACTAGCAGGACCCGTTGCCCGACGCTTCCCGAGATGAATATAAAAGAATGAATACAATATTTATACACATACAAAATACAACACATGGTGTTTATCGAGATGAGGTCGCAATTCTAAAACGCAATTCCAAATAAAGTCTTGTTTATACAATACACGTATTAGGAAAAAATTATAGTATACACAGGAAAAAATAGGAAAAATTATCGAGTAAACGCTTAATTACGTAAAAATCAATTTTATCGTATTTCTGAATCCACGCGTGAGACTTGTTAGGAGAATTAACCCCACCCCTGTTTTACCTAATTATTCCGAAGTGTAGTTTGCCCAATGTAAAATACGATAAAATTGATTTTTATGTTTAATTAAAAATCTACTCGATAATTTTTTCTATATTTTTCTGTGTATGCTAATTATTGTCTAATACGTAAGTATAAACAAGAGTTTTTATTTGGAATTGCGTTTTTCATATGTGACGTCATCTTGATAAGCACCCAATACATTAATTGTTTATTTTTAAATGTTCAGTTGAAGTAATAAAATGTTTATGCCTGTAATTTATGAGTGCGTATTTGAGTGAATATGTTTATTTACTCCTTCGCTAGTAGTTAGGCACAAGGCCAGTTTTATCTTACTCCCACAAGTAAGATGTGACCCAAGATCGGGTCGAGAAAGTGGGGTTTTAAAAGCCAGCGCCCGAGAGGTGAGCACTCTGGCCATTTAAAAATTGCCTGGGCAGCCCCGTCGGCATTCCCCGGTAGGGGCGCCTCAGACAGTAAGCAATAAACTTACTCCTCCCCAAAGAGGGGAGGCGAAGCCTGGGAGGGTGGACCTCCTAGAACTGCACAGGACAGGCGTGCAGTATCCATCGGAACAGATACTACACTTTGATCTTAGCCAAAAGGCCGAGGTTGAGTGAATATGTGTAAGTGGCGAAAGGATGAACTGAATAGTGGCAGCGGATCCCAAGTGCAAGACGGCGAGGGAGTCGTAATGTGGTCCTCTTGTTGACCGTGTGCTGATTTTTTTTTTTAACTCCCTCTTTCTCGACAAAAACTTGAGCGTCAATCACATTTCATCGGCTCCCAGCGCATGGTGTTATTTTACCGTAAAAACGGGATTTAAATTTTTTTGACGGATGTAAAATTGTTGTTTCATCGATCATGTTTTTTACAATATTCAGTTTATTTCATAAAACAAAACACAATTTATCGAAAATAAAATTAACGTTTAACTTTCCCAGTGAAAAAAAACAAACAAACATTTATTTGATTGATTTTCTTCGTCAAAACATCAATAAATTCTCATTAAAATAAACATACAGTGAATATTTTTCTTTCATTATTTTTTTCTGTTTAAAAGCTGCCTCGTTGTTGTTTTGATGTTGATTCGGCTTGATTCGGCTTGATTCGTCTCGATTCGGCTTGATTCGGCTGTTGACGTATTTTTTGCGTCGTCAAAATTCGGTTTTGTCTGCTTCAAAAGCTGTGCCAGAACCGTTTTTTTTTTTTCTTATTTATGATTTTTAGTGAGTAAATACTTATTTAAAACTATTTATTTTAAAACAGGATGGTGGTATGAACCCCTAGCTCCTATTTAAAACTATAGGGCTGGGAACCTATAAAAAAAAAAAAAAAAAGAAACTTTGCAAAATCGAAAATTAAAAAAATATTTATTTTAAAACATTGGTGGGTGGGTGATGCGGGGGGGGGGGGTATGAGCGCCTAGCTTCTATTTAAAATTATAGCGTTGGGAACCCCCCACCCCTCCCGGATTAAGTGGGGAGTTGTGCAGTGACATGCTTGTTCACATCACATTTAAGTTTCTGTATGTTGGTACAGTCGGGGGAGCAGGGAGGGAATTTCAAAGGAAAGAAGTTATTTGAGCAAAAAGCCTTTTTCTGTTTGTCGGGGGGGGGGGTATTTACGTTGAAGGGGCACAAGTGCATCAAGTTCGTCGAAGTACTTGTAGAACAAGCACAGGGACGCAACAGTGCGGCGATGATGACGACGACGATGACAATGGTGATGACGACGATGATGATGATGATGACAACGATGACGATGATGATGATGATGACAACGATGATGATGATGATGATGTTAAAATAACCAGAGCAGCAAGTTCATCGGAACACATTCCATTGAAATACTTGTAAAACAAGCAACAGTGCGGTGATGATGATGATGATGACAACGATGACGATGATGATGATGATGACAACAATGATGATGATGATGATGATGATGACAACGATGACGATGATGATGACGACGATGATGATGATGTTAAAATAACCAGAGCAGCAAGTTCATCGGAACACATTCCATTGAAGTACTTGTAAAACAAGCAACAGTGCTGTGATGATGATGATGATGACAACGATGACGATGATGATGATGATGACAACGATGATGATGATGACAACGATGATGATGATGACAACGATGACGATGATGATGACGACGATGATGATGATGTTAAAATAACCAGAGCAGCAAGTTCATCGGAGCACATTCCATTGAAGTACTTGTAAAACAAGCACAAAGGAAGCAACATTGCGGCGATGGGGCTGGAGCTTGGCGGATAGTGAGGGACCTATTAAGTTGGCGACTGTTTTTTGGATCTTGTCTAAGAGGGAGAGACTAGTTGATGATGCACCAATCCAGATGTGGCAAGGCAACAATATGCCATGCATGGGCGGAGTTGTGCGAGGAAAGAAGATATTAGAGTTGAAAGCCTTCCTGTATCGGAGAACCTCTACATTAAAGAGGTGGGATTTTGCTTCTAGTCACCTTTTTACGTTGAAGGGGGCACAAGTGTAGCAAGTTCGCCGGAGTACATTCTGTCAAAGTATTTGTGAAACAAGTACAGGGATGCAAAACTGTGGCGACGCGACAGGGGCTGGAGCTTGTTAGACAGTACGGGACATATTAGGCTAGAGGCTACTTTTCGTATTCTGTTCAAAAGGAAGAGCCCAGATGTGGCAACAATACTCCATGCATGGGCGAATGGTGGCTTTGTAGACGTATAGGATACTGGCAGGTGTGAGAATTTTCTAGCCCGGTAGAGGGAGTTTACCTTCTTTGCAGCAGACTTGGCAGCATCTTCATGTCCACTTCACTGCAGTCACCTCCCTCTTTGTAGTACCAGTTTAAATTATGATGTTCACAGTGCTAGCATTGGAGGTCCACGCTCCCCCCCCCCCTCCTCCCTCCCGCTCGCTAAATTTATGAAAACAATTGTCAGACAAGTTATATTTGTTTCATTCCGGCTTTTAATTTTTAAAGGAGTCACAGTTGATTGTGAAGAATAGTCATTTTTCTTATGTACTAAGGGGTCACCGCTTATAAGGGCCCAAAGTCCACTCGAGGATAAGGGTTAATGAGTTTATCTGGTGGACCGTGAGGATTGTTAACGATGGTTGAAACGGGGAAGAATTCGATTGTTTAAGAGGACGGCTCAACAAGAATTTGTTCTCATTGAACTTGAAAGCGACAATGTTGTAGTCAGCTGGGAAGTAGGCCCGTGGTATTGCGTTCCACAGACAGGTAGCTTTTGGAAAGAAACTTTGCTTATTGAAGTTCCGTTTAGTTTTAAGTACACAGAGGAAAAAAGGGAAATTATTTACAGCGGTTGTAGCTAGACGAGTTTTTGTTGTGAATTGAATGCTCCAGTTGTAATGGGGTGGGGGACGAGGGGAGGGTCGGGGGGGGTAGCCATAGAAATGTTCTCAGTCAGGTGCTTGTAGGCATTCGGCTGATTGTTGGGAGATTTCAGTGAACTAAATATAAAATGTCGTCTTGTGTTACAGCTGTTGCTGCTGTGACATATGTTCCATGGCTGCGGAGGGAGTCGGAGTCCCGGAGTCGGATAAAATGCATTCCTGTAGGAGGCAGAGCCGGACGTTTTAAAATCTCAAAAGCTGGAGTTGATCGTTGAGCTGTTTTAATCTATGAACAAAAAATGGTACTTCTTTACATTAGGACCCATGTTAACTTTGACCCCGTCGTTGAGGTTTAGGGTCATGGTCAAAGTTAATATGGGTCCTAATCTAACAAAGTACCCCCAAAAAAACAAACTGAAGTCTACGGATTTCTTTTTCTTCTTCTTTTTCTTCTTCTTCTTTTCCCCTTTTTCTTCTTTTCCCCTTTTTCTTCTTTTTCTTCTTTTTCTTTTCCTCTTCTTTTTCTTCGTCTTCTTCTTTTTCTTCGTCTTCTTTTTCTTCGTCTTCTTCCTCTTCGTCTTTTTCTTTTTCTTCGTCTTCTTCGTCTTTTTCTTTTTCTTCTTCTTCTTCGTCTTTTTCTTCCTCTTCGTCTTTTTCTTCTTCTTCTTCTTCGTCTTTTTCTTCGTCTTTTTCTTTTTCTTCTTCTTCTTCTTCGTCTTTTTCTTCGTCTTCTTCTTTTTCTTCGTCTTTTTCTTTGTCTTTTTCTTCTTTTTCTTTTTCTTCTTTTTCTTCGTCTTCTTTTTCTTCGTCTTCTTTTTCTTCGTCTTCTTCGTCTTTTTCTTCGTCTTTTTCTTCGTCTTTTTCTTCTTAGTCTTCGTCTTTGTTTTACATGCTGATATGTGTTGGATGGCGATAAACCAATCCTCCGCCTCCAAAAATAGGAGGTATTCCTGAAAGGATGACTTCGGGCCATCAGAAAACCAAACCTCCATGTCAGACAGAAACAGATACTACACTTTGTAAAAAAAAAAAAAAGAAGTGAACAATTTTTACAAATTAAGCACAAGTCCCTCATAAGTGTTGGGGGAGGGGAGTGGGGAGAACTGTGGTCATTCTCGGTCTATCCTACTCATAACTAGCCGCATTCCGACCCATTCGTCCAAGCATTGTTACTTTCATTCTTTCATCATTTGTCCATCACTTCAACTTCAGCAATCGCCAAAATACCACATTTACTCTCTGAACAATCCTACTTAAAATATCCCTAATGATTTAAAATCAATTATATTAATGAAAGATATTTACAATTGAATTGATTAATGATTGGGAGTGCGACA
This sequence comes from Sepiola atlantica, assembly GCA_963556195.1. Lineage (NCBI taxonomy): Eukaryota > Metazoa > Mollusca > Cephalopoda > Sepiida > Sepiolidae > Sepiola > Sepiola atlantica. The sequence continues at coordinate 6,035,874 of OY744553.1, forward strand.
ACAAAAGACACCCAGAAAAGAAAGAAAATTAGGGGCAGGTTAGTACGACAATTCCAACCCTTTCTGACAGTAGAACACCCACTGTTTTCCGGTTTGTTGAGAACCGAAAACTAGCAGGTAAATCTCTAAGTGGAAGTGGGACTTAAGTGGAAGTAAAATAAATAATGTTGGAGTTTTGAACTGTATGGTGTTCTTTCAAGATAAAAACAATTTTTTTTTTGGGGGGGGGGAGGCTAAACAAAAATAAAAGTGGGGAGTGGGCATCTTTGGGGGATATCTATTATCGAAAAATAAAAGGGGACAGGATTCACTCAACTAGCTAAAAGGCTACTTTCAGCACACAGAACCGTGTGCGCCACCCACAAGCTTTTAACTTATATCCATTTTTTGTTAAATTCTGTGAAATGTAATCTTAATCACAGCTAATTTTAACTTTAAGCTGATGCTCTAAGAATAAAATCAGATACCAATGATAGAAATATTCAACCATATGCAATCTCCATTTGGGGAGGTCTAAAGTAAAATAAAAGTGGGGAGTGGGCATCTTGGGAGATCTCTGTTATCGAAAAATAAAAAGGGAGGCAGGTCTCGCTCACACAACAAGCTCAGAAGCTATTTTAACCGGACTGGGTCCCAAAAGGACCCAGAACCGTGTGTGTGCGCCATTGAATGTGGGCGCATAAAAAAGGGGACAGGGCTCACTCACAGAATCAGCTAAGGGAAAAGGATTCTCCGGCAAGGAAATATGTACTCATATCTGACTCCCTTTCGTACGCGTACAACTTGTATCCACCTTTTGTTGACTTCAATAGAATACTACACTTTGATCGTGGAGATAATTGGACCGAGACATATTGAGTGAATACACATCCGTGGGGAGCGGCTTTGATCGTTAGAGTCAGCACTCACGGATTTCAACAGGACGCCTCCATTGTTATAGGAAAGGTGGTGTGTGTGTGTCTCTCTCCCCTTTTCTCTCTCTCTCCCCTTTTCTCTCTCTCTCCCCTTTTCTCTCTCTCACCCCTTTTCTCTCTCTCACCCCTTTTCTCTCTCTCACCCCTTTTCTCTCTCTCTCCTCTTTTCTCTCTCTCTCCCCTTTTCTCTCCTCTTTTCTCTCTCTCTCCCCTTTTCTCTCTCTCTCCCCTTTTCTCTCCCCTTTTCTCTCTCTCTCCCCTTTTCTCTCTCTCTCCCCTTTTCTCTCTCTCTCTCCCCTTTTCTCTCTCTCTCTCCCCTTTTCTCTCTCTCTCCCCTTTTCTCTCTCTTTCTCCCCTTTTCTCTCGCTCTCTCCTCTTCTCTCTCTCCCCTTTTCTCTCTCTCTCTCCCCTTTTCTCTCCCCGTTTCTCTCTCTCTCTTCCCGTTTCTCTCTCTCTCTTCCCGTTTCTCTCTCTCTCTCCCCGTTTCTCTCTCTCTCTCCCCGTTTCTCTCTCTCTCTCCCCGTTTCTCTCTCTCTCTCCCCGTTTCTCTCTCTCCCCTTTTCTCTCTCTCCCCTTTTCTCTCTCTCCCCTTTTCTCTCTCTCTCTCCCCTTTTCTCTCTCTCTCTCTCTTTTTCTCTCTCTCTCTGTCCCCTTTTCTCTCTGTCCCCTTTTCTCTCTGTCCCCTTTTCTCTCTCCCCCCTTTTCTCTCTCTTTGTTATGTACTAATGAGTCATCGCTTATCAAGGCCCAAAGGCCACTCGAGGATAAAGGTTAACGAGTTTGTCAAGTGGACGGTGAGCCAGCATTGTGAGGATTGGTAACGATGGTTGAAACTGGACATAATTTGATTATCTAAGAGGACGGCTCAACAAAAACTGGTTCTTTCTTTCTCTTTCCCTCCATTTTCTATCCCTCTTCTTTTATCTCCCTTCTTTCCTCTTTTTTGCTCTCTCTTTCTTCTTCCTCCTTTTTCCCCTCTCTCTCTCTCTCATATATATATATATATATATATATATATATGAAAGTCAGGTTCATATTATATTCCAATAACCATGTTTTTATTTTATTATTTTTATTTTTTCACATTTCCAAAAAACATAACATTTCTGTGAGATATATTTTTTACGGTCCGTTTCATTTGTCTTGTGCCAAACAACATTTTTATGTCAATAAAATCACAAAGAGTAAAAAGTTCTTGGATTAAAGTGTCTTGAAAAAACCTGCACTATACAGTGGTTCATTTTTGGGTGAAACCAAACAAAAAACAAAGAAAAGAGCAAACTCACACGTGGGAGAACCCACTAATACGCTATTTTTAATTTTTCGTTCAGAGCTAGTACATCCTAAAAGTTGTGGACATTTATAAATTTTAATTCAGTAATATTTCTTAAAATAGTTAATAAGTTCTATAATTTATTTATAAAAATTCTAATTCACTTACTTAGAAATTTACTACTTAAGTGAAGAATTCTGGGTAATTAATCTTATCTTAGTATTGATTTAAACGATTTATAAATAAATACTAAACATCTTCCACTAAACCACCGAAGTATAACAATCTTAATAATTGCTTGCATGGATGACTGAATCTATGAAACTGGCTCTAAACTGTTGAACTTAAAAGAGACCAGCTTCGTTGTTAGCTTCGTATCCAAATGACCTAAATAGACATCTGAGGGCTAATTGATGTAACTTTAGACAGTAAAAAAAAATTACCCTCAAGTGAATTAGAATTTTTATAATATATCTGGTGCTTATCCAGAAGTACAAAGACATTCGAAAAAAAAAACAAAAAAACAAACAAACTGAGAAATATCTGTTTGATGTATATACCTGTCACGGAATGAATATATCGTATGCTAAAAATCACGTAAATTAACCAAGTAGTTTTTATTTTATAAAAGAAAATTAAATTTTACCGATAAACGAATAAGGGAGAAATATCTCGGCCATGTTTATCATATTCAAGGGAGATAATTAAAAACTCTTGCGAAATAGAGAAATAAAGTCTTGAATTTTTTGTGTTATCTCCCTTTGCTACCTTGAATATAACCAAAAATGCTGCTGATATATCAACATTACCCATTTATCAGTAATTTTTTTTTTTTTTTAATAAAATAAAAATTATATTAATTTACGTGAATTTTGGTATAGGGTATATTAATTCCGTGACAGATACGTACATCAAACAGATATTTCTCAGTTTTTTTTTTTTTTTTTTTTTTTTCGAATGTCTCCGTGATTCTAGATAAGCACCATATATTTTTGGTGCTTCTTTCACGACATGAAAATATGTAAAGAAATGTATAAACTTTATGTACTTATGTGTTAGCTGAAAATAAGTCGGTACAGAAAAAATTACGCAAAGTCATCCAGTATTTATTAAATTATAAGAAAAAGAAGAAGAAAATAAACGATCTTACGTATCGGTAGACATAAATGTCTACAGATACGTATTAGGCAAGGGGAGATAATTAAAATTTTGTTTTCAGGAAAACTCAAAATGGCGTCCGATAGATAAAATCGTTTTTTTAAATTTTTAATTGAATAAATACTGGATGAATTTGCTTAATTTTTGGTGTACAGTCTTCTTTTCAGCTACCACGTAAGTACATAACAAAGTTTATACATTTCTTTAGCTATTTTTTTTTTTTTGTTAAGAGAGGCCTAACATGTCGTCGCGAAAGTAAAGGAGCACCATATCTTTTTTTTTCTCTCTTTCTCCTTTCTATCTGTTCTTTTCTCTTCCCCTTTCCCTTTCTTCTCTCCCCCTCTGTTCACCCTCTGTCTCTTCTCTCCCCCTCTCTTCTCTCCCCCTCTCTTCTCTCTCTCACACCTTTTCCGTTTCCACTTCCACTCCTAACTTGACCAATAAATCCTGTTTTGTCTGAACTCTTCTCCTCCCCAAACCCGACTTCCACAATCCAACCACTTTTTTCCCCTTTGACTGGTTTCGGCTGTTTATTTGGTTAATTTTAGCTCAAACACACAAACTCCCTCCTTACCCGGCGTTATCCGGGAGTCTGTTTACTTTCATTTGAATTTTTCATATATAATTTATTACTATCATTTCTGATGACCTAAAGAAAAAAAAAAAAAAAAAAAAAAACACCCACCGTTGGATTTCTTTCCAAATTTATTTCAGGTGGTAGGATTAGCCTGAGTTAGCTCCCCTCATCACTTGAAATTGTTTAGTCCGAGGGCTAGAAAAAGACAGTTTTTACTTGCTAATCAGGTACAGCATGCGACCTCCTGCATCAACTTAATAACACGCATGGATACCCCAGTCATGAGGGTGCATGGAAGACCACGGAAGGCCTGGCATACTAAGTGACACGACTGGTTTGAATCGGGACGCATGGAGAGCAGGCGTGAAACGTTGCTTGGCGTTCCCCAACCTGGGGTCCGGGACACTCACAGCACCTAAAATACCAATACATGATGATGATGATGATGATGATGATGGACTGTTGCATGATGGGATACAAGTAGATATGACATCTTGCTGCGCAGCTCCCAATTTAGGTTGACCCCCCCCCCCCAAACATTCTCCCTTTTTTTTCTCAGTGGCCCCCTTACGTCTACACCCTTATTTGGGGTGAACTATGCTAAAAAAAAAAAAATATTACTCAATAAGTCCCTGGTCTGACATACAGATGGCACCACTAATTAAAAAACTCCATAAAGTAGTACTAACCTTCAAATGTCACGTGTCAGAATTTGCGCCCAATCGGATTATTAGTTTACAAATTACAGTTATTCTTAAGTGAAGCTACTGTTTCCATTTTTTAAAACAATGAAAAAAATCTGAATTTCGTGTATTGATAAAGCATTACTTTCTGATGGGAAAATGTACTATTCAAGCAAACCAATGGCTTGACAAGTATTATTCGTACTCTTCTCTATCGGAAACAACGGTTAAGAGGTTGTATGCTGACTTGAAACGCGGTCGTACAGACACAAATGATGCTGAACGCTCAGGTCGCACAAATTCGAACGTTGCCCGAGAAAACGTTAAAAAAAAAGTCCACAAAATCGTTTTGGCCTATCGTAAATTGAAATTGCGTGCGATAGCCGAGGAGTTGAAGATATCAGAAGGCGAAGGTGCATTCACCATTTCACATGAACATTTGCCGATGAAAAGCGGTATTCAAAGTGGATGCCAAAAATTACTTTCTAATTTCTAGTTACGAGACTTCACAATCACTTTCAAATTTCGAAGGATAACGTTAATATAGTATATATACGTATACAATATATATAATTATTCTTATTTATACAGAAATGAACAAAAAGCCGCTACACTGGCATGTCGATGTTATTGATCATTAGTTATTAGAAACTAAGATCTCATCAGGCGGAAAAGTCTGGTCTTTCACTTAGATGTTCATATTGCAAAAGAATGAAAAGAAAGGCTATATATATATATATATTATAACAGATCATTCAATAAGTTCTGAACATGACATACAGATGGCGCTACTAGAATTAAACAATTTTTATAAAGTACTAACCTTCAAATGGTACGTATCAAAATTTGAGGCCAATCGGATTATACATAAGCAATATATAAAAAAATGGTGCGTCTATTGTTTAAATTTGAATGAACTTGATTACTGTTAGTAAAAGTATGGCAAAACTACATGAATTGCACTTTGAATTGCTTTTACTGTCAGTGTGAGAAATGGACCCAACTTTCGCATTTAGATAACGGTTCTTTGGTATGACAGAGGCGCGATCAAAAATGCATGTTTCTCTCTTGTCCACGAGCACAAATGAACCATAATACTTGATTTTGTGCTTGTATGCATTCAAATTCAAAAATTACTTTCTAATTACTAGTTACAAGACTTCACAATCATTTTCAAATTTTGAAGGATAACGTTAATATAGTATATATACGTATACAATATATATAATTATTCTTATTTATACAGACATTTACAAAAAGCCGCTACACTGGCATGTCGATGTTATTGATCATTAGTTATTAGAAACTAAGATCTCATCAGGCGGAAAAGTCTGGTCTTTCACTTAGATGTTCATATTGCAAAAGAATGAAAAGAAAGGTTATTTATATATATATATATATATATATATATATATATATATATGATAACACTCATTCAATAAGTCCTGGACCTTACATATAGATGGCGCCACTAATAATAAAAACAACCGTATTTTGTTTATCGATTACCTTACGAAAGAAATAACCATCAATAGTGAATATTATATAGCGTTATTGATGCGTTTGAAAGAAGAAATCTTAAAAATAATAAAACGGCTACAAATGAAGAAGAAAAAGTCTTCTTACACCAAGACAATGCACCATGTCACAAGTGAATCACAACGATGGCAAAACTACATGAATTGCACTTTGAATTGCTTTTACTGTTGGACCCAACTTTCGCATTTAGATAACGGTTCTTTGGTATGACAGAGGCACGATCAAAAATGCATGTTTCTCTCTTGTCCAGGAGCACAAATGAACCATAATACTTGATTTTGTGCTTCTATGCATTCAAGCTCAAAAATTACTTTCTAATTGCTAGTTACAAGACTTCACAATCACTTTCAAATTTTGAAAGATAACGTTAATATAGTATGTATACGTATACAATATATATAATTATTCTTATTTATACAGAAATGAACAAAAAGCCGCTACACTGGCATGTCGATGTTATTGTGACAATGGATGAAACATAGATACACGATTTCACTCCGGAGTCAAATCAGCAGTCAGCTGAGTGGACAACAGCAGGTAAAAGCCGTCCAAAGCAACCAAAGACGCAAACATCAGCAGGCAAGGTTTTGGCCTCCATATTTTGGAATGCACAATGTATTTTGTTCATCAATTATCTTGAAAGAAAAAAACAAATAAGAAAAACGGCCGCAAATGAAGAAGAAAAAAAATGCTCTTTCACCAAGACAGTGCACCGTGTCACTAATCGATCGCAGCGATAGAAAAACTACATGAATTTCACTGTGAATTGCTTCTGCATGCATCCTGTTCTCTAGATTTGGCCATCAGCAACTACTGGTTGTTTGCAGAGCTCAATAGAAGTGATGTCGAAAACCGAGACCTCCAAAAAATCGTTCTACAAAAACGGCATCGAATTGTTAGGAAAACGTTGGAATAAGTGTATCAACCTAGAAGAAGACTATGTTGATGAATAAAATCGAATTTTGCCTAAAAGTTGTTTTATTAGTAAGGCCCGAGAGTAATTTGTTATTATTCTCCCTGTGTATATAAAGTTATGTATGTGTAGTTGTTTATACATTTGTAACTGCTCCTACCAGATCAGGCTGTCTGAAGATACCGGCTGTCTGACCAAAAATGCACCAAACATTGATGTTATTGTTATTTTCCCCTTTCCCTTTGCAAAACTCAATCATGTTCTGCAAAACGAAACAACATAAATAAATATTTGAGCATATAAAGAGCTTGAAGCATAAAAACTTTAACCAAAATGACCGGATTTGCCATTAAATACCTCAAAAAGGGTTGATATGCCATAAAACAAAACGACCTGATAGATTTGTATGTACATAATTCACTCCTAAACTAATTAACCGATCATTATGAATTTTGGCACACAGCTGTGAGGCGTAATGGATCGAAATGTGGGCTATATCTATTTTATTTATTTTTACATAGTTCACCCCAAACAAGGCAGGTCGCATCTGTAAGGGGCTACTGAGAATTAGGGTGGAAGTTTAGGGGGTCATCCTAAGTTGGGAGCTGTGCAGCAAGATGTCTGTTTACATTAGTTTTATATTTCTGCATGTCGGTACAGTCGGGGGAAACAGGGAGGGAGTTCGAGAGTAGAGCATTTCGAAAGTTAAATAAACACTGGTACAGTCGACGCCAATTAATCAGCGTTTCAACGATCTTACATCTTATCAAGACTGTGGAAAAAGTCTTTTGGTTTTTCCAGTCTTGACAGTTTTATACAAAGGAGGTAAAAAGGAGACGGAAGCCCTTCGTGAAAATTAGCATACCTCTGATGTTTGTGAAATTGAAACACTAACTATTAGACATTAATTAATAAATATTTCCCAAATTTCAGTTCACTTTTAAAGGGGTTTTTGGGGGGCATAATATGGGCACAACCTCTCATTTGACAATTCAAATATTTCAGATTTGCATTAAATTTGATCCATAGTCATTAGACACCAATTAAACAAGATTCCGTGAATTTCAATTTCTTCTTAAGATCCCCTTAAGCTTAAGGCTTAAATTTTATACATTTTCTAGACTCAAAATGATGCAATAAGGATTCTAGACATAAGGTGTAGTATCATTATATCTAGATTTTAATAAAATTGATACAAAACTGTTCTGTTCGACGAATTAATTTTACCTGTCCTTGGTTATTATTAGTTGTTATTATTATTATTAGTTGTTATTATTATTAGTTATTATTATTATTAGTTGTTATTATTACTATTAGTTGTTGTTATTATTATTAGTTAATTGTTGTTATTATTATTAGTTGTTATTATTATTAGTTGTTGTTATTATTATTATTATTATTATTATTATTATTATTAGTTGTTATTATTATTATTATTAGTTGTTATTATTATTATTATTATTATTATTATTAGTTGTTATTATTATTATTAGTTGTTATTATTATTATTATTATTATTATTATTAGTTGTTATTATTATTATAAGTTGTTATTATTATTATTAGTAGTAGTTGTTATTATTATTATTATTAGTTGTTATTATTATTATTATTAGTTGTTATTATTATTATTATTATTATTATTAGTTGTTATTATTATTATTATTATTATTAGTTGTTATTATTATTATTATTATTAGTTGTTATTATTATTATTAGTTGTTATTATTATTATTAGTTGTTATTATTAGTTGTTATTATTATTATTATTAGTTGTTGTTATTATTATTATTATTAGTTGTTATTATTATTAGTTGTTAGTTGTTATTATTATTGTTATTATTATTATTATTAGTTATTATTATTAGTTGTTATTATTATTATTAGTTGTTATTATTATTATTATTATTATTATTATTATTATTATTATTATTAGTTGTTATTATTATTATTATTATTAGTTGTTATTATTATTATTAGTTGTTATTATTATTATTAGTTGTTATTATTATTATTAGTAGTAGTTGTTATTATTATTATTATTAGTTGTTATTATTATTATTATTAGTTGTTATTATTATTATTATTAGTTGTTGTTAGTTGTTATTATTATTATTATTATTAGTTGTTGTTATTATTATTATTATTAGTTGTTATTATTATTAGTTGTTAGTTGTTATTATTATTGTTATTATTATTATTATTATTAGTTGTTATTATTAGTTGTTATTATTATTATTATTATTAGTTGTTATTATTATTATTATTATTATTATTATTAGTTGTTATTATTATTATTATTATTATTATTAGTTGTTATTATTATTATTATTATTAGTTGTTATTATTATTATTATTATTATTAGTTATTATTATTATTATTAGTTGTTGTTATTATTATTATTAGTTGTTGTTATTATTAGTTGTTAGTTGTTATTATTATTGTTATAATTATTATTATTATTATTATTAGTTATTATTATTAGTTGTTATTATTAGTTGTTATTATTATTATTATTATTGTTATTATTATTATTAGTTGTTGTTATTGTTATTATTATTATTAGTTGTTGTTATTATTATTATTATTATTAGTTGTTATTATTATTATTATTATTATTATTATTATTATTAGTTGTTATTATTATTATTAGTTGTTATTATTATTATTATTATTATTATTAGTTGTTATTATTATTATTATTATTAGTTGTTATTATTATTATTATTATTATTAGTTATTATTATTATTATTAGTTGTTGTTATTATTATTATTAGTTGTTGTTATTATTAGTTGTTAGTTGTTATTATTATTGTTATAATTATTATTATTATTATTATTAGTTATTATTATTAGTTGTTATTATTAGTTGTTATTATTATTATTATTGTTATTATTATTATTAGTTGTTGTTATTGTTATTATTATTATTAGTTGTTGTTATTATTATTATTATTATTAGTTGTTATTATTAGTTGTTATTATTATTATTATTATTATTAGTTGTTATTATTATTATTATTATTATTATTATTATTATTAGTTGTTATTATTATTATTATTATTATTAGTTGTTATTATTATTATTAGTAGTAGTTGTTATTATTATTATTATTAGTTGTTGTTAGTTGTTATTATTATTATTATTATTAGTTGTTGTTATTATTATTATTAGTTGTTATTATTATTAGTTGTTAGTTGTTATTATTATTATTATTAGTTGTTATTATTATTATTATTAGTTGTTATTATTATTATTATTATTATTAGTTGTTATTATTATTATTATTATTAGTTGTTATTATTATTATTATTATTAGTTATTATTATTATTAGTTGTTATTATTATTATTATTAGCTGTTATTATTATTAGTTGTTATTATTATTATTATTATTATTATTGTTATTAGTTGTTATTATTAGTTATTATTATTATTATTAGTTGTTATTATTGTTTTTATTAGTTATTATTGTTATTATTATTATTAGTAGTAGTAGTTGTTATTATTATTATTAGTAGTAGTTGTTATTATTATTAGTTGTTGTTATTATTATTATTATTAGTTGTTATTATTATTATTAGTTATTATTAGTTGTTGTTGTTATTAGGTAAACGCTTGATGAATGTTAATTTTTAACAGCAGATCATATATAAATAATATAATATATAAATATAACATAAGTCATGGGAATTTAGCACCCCATTGTTTATATTATATATATATATATATATATATATATATATATATATATATATATATAAGTTAAATAAACACTGCTACAGTCGACGCCAATTAATCCACGTTTCAATGTTATTACATCTTATCAAAACTGTTGAAAAACCAAAAGACTTGTTTTTTTCCACAGTCTTGATAAGATGTAATAACATCGAAACGCGGATTAATTGGCGTCGACTGTACCAGTATTTAACTTTATAAATGCTAAATAAATTTTAAAAGAAAAAAAAAAACTATACACACATTTGAGATGTAAGGATTATAAATTATTTCGACCCGGTAGGTCTCATCAGATGCTTAATCAACCAGCTACATTTGGAAACTCCACCGGATTGAAATAATGTATAATGCGTGTATAGTTTTTTTGTTATTTATATATATATATATATATATATATATATATATATTAATAAATAAATAAATACTGACTCAACGGGTCATCTAGTTGTTCGTTTAACGTAGCATCATTAGCAATTCATTCTTTTGCGCAACTCTCGGGTACAATGGGGATGATCATCTTAACGAAACCTAATAGGTTCGATATTAATAAAAGTGCACGAATTATTATCACACTTCCGGGTCCATTGGGGAGTGCGTGAACTATTTCGTCTTGCGAAGTTTAAAATACCTGCTGACGTCTTTACGCACCGAGCCGCGACACGTGCCCCTTTTTCTTCCAACAGTGCAAAGTCGGTAATTGGAGAGAGACGATGACGGGACCGTTGGAGTGACAGTAAGAGTAGATGTTTACTGAAGGGGTAGGAGAAAGTAGGTGCGGTGGGAGTAGGCGTCATAATGCAATCAAGTCTGGTCGCTGCTGCTGCTGATATTTTCCCCTCGAGGTTGTCTTTATATCTTTCTTTCTTTATTTTTCTTCTCTTTCTTCTTCTTCGCAACTCTCTTTATATTTATTACCCTATCGCTATTTGTTTGGCCCTTGCTTCTTTTTAATTATAGTTTCTGCCTGTTTCTTTTTTTTCTTTCTCCCTCCCTCTCACTCGTTGGGTTACTACCTCTCTACACGCACTTTCTTCCGCTCGTCGGAGTTACGTTTTTGACGCAAGCCTGTATGGAAAGCTAAGTGGACCACATCTATATTCTAATGGCTGCCGCTACATTACCCTCTGAATATGTGTACATACCAGCACGCTGTTGTCGAAGGTAAATTATTATTAAAAAAAAAGAAAAGAAGAAAAACAACAAATTTATCCGACATATATATTCTTTTTACTTATCTAAAAAAACAAAGTTGGTGTCCTGCTCTTTAAAAAAAAAAAAAGATCTCAAAACACCGGGTCCCCATACGTATTATTATTCAATACCTCATCCGATTGTGTGTTTTTTTTAATATATATATATTTTAGACACACCCAGGGATACGAAATGGATATATACACAATTTTATAACCTTTTATTTTTTCAAATTTTAATATATAATTAATTGTATAACTTATTTGGCCGTCGACATAGCGAGGTTTCGACCAATGCCAAAATATTTGTTAATTTTTTTTTTTTTTATAGAATCACTCCCGTCTCTAATCGGGTAGATTTTAAATGTTTTTTGTGTGTGGTTTTGTTTTGAATACCCTGAGAATAATTTTGACATCTACCGAAGCGAGGATTTTAATAACATATTCGTTTTTACGTATTTTACGTCGCAAAAAAAACCCCAACCAAACAAAAAACACAACACAAAAAAGAGATTTGGAAACGGGAGCGGTTCTATAAAAAAAATACCGATTATAGAACTTCTGAAGAACTTGAATGTAACTATTTTTTTAAAACCCCTAAACTAACCCTAACCTAAGTTTTAGGTTTAGTTCGGCAAAAATCGGTTTGGTTCAGTTCAAATTCTGTAGAAACACCCAGATGTTTTACCCCTGAAGAAGACTATTATAGTCGAAACCTAGGCACGCCAATGAAAACCAAAATAACTTCTAACAAAAGATAGTTGCTCTACCAAATAGCAAATTTACTATTGAGCACTGTCGATTCGGATATATACGAACTTCATTACTGTATAAAATTTTGAATCGATCTACATGCGCAGTCGATAGATAGTATCTATTAGATACTCTGTCGATAAAAATGATCGAGTTTCGATCCTAGCTTGAAGCACCAGAGTGTCTAGCCACACTGAAGAGCTGTGATACAGCGAAACAGTGCCTGTAGATGACCACACAGGTATATGTATATATATATATTACTCTTTCATATACGTAATATATTGAGATAATATATTACGTAGTGTATATGTTTGTTTCTGTATTTTTACTTAAACGGTGCTCGATAAACGAACTCGGTAGTAGGACAGGATTATACTTATGGCAAGTGAGCTACACACATGTTTGTGTTTCATTCTCGAAGGAAATCTTCAGGCTAAATGCATTTAGCCTGAAGAATACGCTTTCCTCATATTGAGCATTTTTTTAAGTAAAAAAAAAAATAGACAAAAATTATATACGCAATATTTTATATGTGTGCGGACGGTCCTCCACATACTGTTTCGCTGTATCACAGCTCTACAGTATGGATTGATGGGCAAGTGCTTCAAGTTGAGATTGAGATCTGACCGTTTTATCGACAGTCGGAGTATATGTTTTTTTTTTTGTCTCCTTTTTTTTCTGTTTTATATTTTATATATAAGTTACTCCTACAGAATTTGAACCGAACCAAACCGACTTTTGCCGAACTTAAAACGTAGGTTAGGGTAAAAAATCAAAAAAAAATCCGGTTCGTTCCAAAAATTCTATAAGCACTCCTTAATTTTACGTTTAGTCCAGCGGAAGTCGGTTTTGTTCGGTTCAAATTCTGTAGAAGCACCATACATAATTTCAAATGTATTTCTAATGATAGTTGCCATTATTAATCATGCCATGGCTAGTCCTAGGACGATCTTAGTAAACGAGTACAACTACTGGCATTTTATTTGTATTTTTTAGATAAAAGTAAAGAATTTATTTTTATTCAAGGAATTATCTTTCAAATAGTGTTTAATTTAAACACAGTCACTTTTAAGAATGTTGAATAAATACATTCGTTTGAGAGCCCCCCCCCCCTCTCAAATGAATGTATATTTATATATTGCCCCAGAATCCGTCGGTACAGATGGCTAATCAACACACACAATTATATATATATATATATATATATATATATATATATATATATATATATATATATATTAGTAAGCAATGAAAATATATATTGCAATCAAGCTATACAGAGGCTCCCGTGTTTCATCCCCGGGGAGAATCGTCAGGCTAAATGTGTAGCTGTGTAGCTTGATTGCCATATATATTTTCATTGCTTACTACCTAGCTCTACTTACGTATCGAGCACTGTTGAAGTAAATACTGAAAACTGACACATAAAAAATTATATCTCCTTATAATATTTTATGTGGATACATGAAGTACTAATATATATATATATACATACACATCTCTCTCTCTCTCTGTCTACACACACATCTCTCTCTCTCTCTCTCTACACACATCTCTCTCTCTCTCTCTCTACACACATCTCTCTCTCTCTACACACATCTCTCTCTATATATTATGTATATATATATGTATATATTATATACACACATCTCTCTCTATATATATACACACATCTCTCTCTATATATATACACACATCTCTCTCTATATATACACACATCTCTCTCTATATATATATATACCCACATCTCTCTCTCTATATATATACACACACACACACATCTCTCTCTCTCTCTATATATATATATATATACACACACACATCTCTCTCTATATATACACATACATCTCTCTCTCTATATATATACATCTCTCTTTCTCTCCTCCCTCTCTCTCTCCCTCTCTATTTCTCTCTCTATCTCCCCCTCTTTCTCTCTCTCTCTTGCTCTCTAGTAAGTCAAAAATAATAACTATATCAAAATTGAAATAGCCCATTGTAAACAAAAGGAACTATCATCACAAATAGTAATACTATTAAACAAGTAGCTGAAGAGGAAAAGAGGGACTGACGAATTTTGCTTACTATTTTATTTAACTGGCTTTTCAAACTCACTTTTTAAAAATTCAAACTATCTGACTCGAGCTACATGTTTGTAGCTGTATTTAATCTGGCGTTGCCCGGGTGAAGACATATTGCTTGGCAAAGGAAAAATAATTAAAAATAAAGTAATATTTACATTTTTTTTCTTTTTTTTTTTCTAAATAAGATTAAAAAATTTTTTTTAGTTTTCCTTTTATTTATTTTTAGTTCAATAAATATTCGATAGTAAATAATTCAATGCGTACATATAGGCGAGAAACTCAGACCGAACATCTTGCTTGATAAAGATAGTAATGGCGGAAATTCGGAATAGAGGCCGCAAACCCCTTTTCTTTCTTTCTTTTTTTTTTTTTTTTTTTTTAGCGGTTAAAAAAAATCCCTTTAAAATAAACTGAAAATTCTTTTTACATACACGTTTAGAGAACTCTTGGCCTTTTGGCTAAGATCAAAGTGTAGTATCTGCTCCGATGGATACTGCACCCCATAGACTGGTATTGTCTTGGCCTTCGGGGCTTGATTTACGCCGGTCTATTGGTCCCTCCTGTGCAGTTCTAGGAGGGCTACCCTCCCAGGCTTCGCCTCCCCTCTTTGAGGAGGAGTAAGTTTATTGCTTACTGCCTGAGGCGCCCCTACCGGGGAATGCCGACGGGGCTGCCCAGGCAATTTTTAAACCCCACTTTCCCGACCCGACCTTGGGTCACATCTTACTTGTGGGAGTAAGATAAAAACTGGCCTTGTGCCTAACTCCTGGAGAGGAGTAAATCAATACACGTTTAGAGAACTATTATTGAACAAATATTTGGGTACAAGTTTTTCTTTGGTGTCCTAAACTCCATATTGCCGAAAAAATCAAAAATTCAAGATGGCGACATTAGCATTATTAATTTACTATTTCGCAGTGGAATCGGTACAATTGGTGCCCCTCTAAAAAATAAAACGAAAAGTAATTTTTTATTTTATTTATTCATTTTTTTTTTTTTGCTACTTACAAGAAAAAAAAAAAAAGAAACACTAAATTAACCCAACGACTAACCCTAAGTACGGCGTGGCAATACGCCGCTCAATACTTAGGGGTCGTGTTTGTGAAGTGAACCAATTGTACCGATTTCATATCCGGTTTCGCGGCAGTATAGTAGACTTTGGAGTTTAGAACCCTAAAGTAAACATTTAGTAAAATATATATTTTTCATACACGTGGAGGAGAGGGTACAGTTCTATTCTAATATACTTTCATAGTAAAATTGACACGTTTTTTTTTTGGGGGGGGGGGCTTGGACTTCGTCTTAAATTAGGGTTCATGGTTGAGTTCCAGTGCTTTTTACCCCCCCCCCCCAAAAAAAAATAACCACCCGATTACGGTGATTTAATAAATTTCTCCCCTTTCTTTTGAATTGAAAAAAAAAAAAAGTCCAAAGAACTTTAAGAAAAAAAAAACTTTGCCCTTAAGTGTAGGAAAATAAATAGGGGACTTATTGAAATAAACTTTTTTTAATTCCGTGCAATTTTTTTTTTTTTTTTTACATATATATTTTTATTATTAAAACCAAGTAAAAGAAAAAATATATAAAATATTTCGAAGATAGCTATAGCAATTATAAAAATGTAACTTAAAAAATTTATTTAATTATCTGTAAGTCTTGATTGCTACTTCAATCGTTGTGCATGGGTAAAGATATAAATAAATACGCAATCTACACAGAAAATTAAAAAATATATATATATGTGCATCAGGGTGTTCTTAATTGGCATAATGGATAGATTCACGTCCTCTCCGTGATTGTTATAGTTTTATTTACGCAGTAAATGAAAGAATATTGAGAAAAGCATAAACCCCAATTTATTCCCAGCACCACTAATTGTAATTGATCGTTTATAATATTATTTTTTAGTTATTAAATAACTAAAAAAAAGGGTTGATATCCCGTAAAAAAAATAAAATTATCGAACATTTTACGTATAACAATCATAAAAAACAATTTTTTATTTATTATTACAATCAAAGGTACTGGTAATGAATAAGCATCCAGAGAATATCCGTATGTGTCCCGAAGCAGTTTGAAATTTGAAAGCAGCGAAAAAATATAAAAGGACATGACACTAAGCATGCTAAGGGTTAAAAGTTAGGGTTAGGGTTAAAAAAATATATATTTAATCCCCTAAAAAAAAAAATGAAGTTGAAGAAAACTTCCGAAAAAAACAATCGTTTTCAAATCGTGTTTGGCCATTTCCGGGACTGAAACCGGATTCTCCGTCGATAGTCAGGATGAACTAAGCAAGTACTGAAATTCTATGAGCAAAAACAGATATGTTCTTGTTTGATAGGTAACATTATTACTCCTGTGAACACGATTCGAACTCTCTTCTTCCGATGTAATCAGAATTACAAAAAAAAAAAAAAAACGAAAATATATATTTTAAGATCGAACGTATATTTAACATTATTTACCTCTTTACCAGGAGGTCAGACACAAGGTCATGTGTGCTTTTGGGAAACAGTACACTACGATACACAGTAACACATACTGGCCTACAAAAATGTCTGAGTAGCCTCGTCGGCATTTCCCGGTAGGGGCGCCTCTGACGATTACCAATAAACTAACCCCTTCTCAGAGAGAAGGCAAGGCCTGGGATGATGTACCTCATTGGACTGAATAGAAAACCAGTTCAACAGCAATAAAGCCACTATCCGACTGATTTGTAAAAAAAAAAAAAAATATGCACTTATTTGATAACATTACTACCATGAACGCGATTCGAACTCGGTTCCTAGGATTTTATCAAAATTGTAGATAAAAATAAAATTAATTTCTTGCTAATTAAATTGTGTTCAAGGTTGTTTTCGTATTTAAATATTTATTCAATCTCAAGTTTTAAGTTGAGGAAATGAATTATTATTATCATCCATATGATGATGATGATGCTTATTATTTCGATAAAAATAACCGTGATCATCATCATCGCATACATATCGTTTGTGTCATCATGGCAACGACCACGAGGTGCGCGTACACATGGGCCACAAACGTGTGTGACATATTTACATATGGGTCACATGGAGGTCAGTGGAGCCGGCGGCCAGTCACACACACACACGTTTAATACGACTCCCTCTCACGCATACAACATTCATTACACCTACTCACACACATACCCATAATATACCCACAGTAATTACATTGTATACACATTGCTTATTCACATCAGCAGAGATGCTGGAGTGGGTTCTGCAACCCTTGCTTCACTATACTCTCCATGCAGGCACCTTTATAAGGTGTATCCATTCTCTCGAAACTGAAAGGAGGTATATATATATATATATATATATATATATATATATATATTTGAAAACTCATGAGTTAAGGACTTTAAAGAACTTTGCCCGAACATTGAACTGTAACAAAATTTGATTCGCACCTTATTCTATTCTTTCACGTGATCTATTGATATATATATATATATATATATATATATATATATATATATATATATTATATACATAATGAGTAAGATAATACTTTAAACATATAAATAACTTTAGCTAGTAATGTGTATACAATGTAAGTATTGTGGGTCCTCTGAGAAGATTTTCTTTGAAAACTCATGAGTTAAGGACGCAGTATCTCTCCTTATTCTCATTTTATTATGTCATTCAATTAATATATATATATATATACACACACGCACTTACTCAACCATACATTGTTCCTTCACACACATATACACACTACTCACACATTGTGACATATACACACTGTTAAGTAAACGCACATAGTTGGATACTCCACCAGACTGGATGAATTCTTGTCCTGGAGTCCGGTAAAACCGAGAGACCACAGGAAAGATATACTATAACATGGTTTATTAGTCAATTGTAGGCGGGGGGGGGGATGGGGTCTGTTGTTCTTCATTTATTTAGTAACTCAACGTTGGAGAGATACAGGAGAACTTTAATAGAATATTCGAATATCTATTTATCTCATATAGAGATCAAGTGTTAGCCCCAGGAAGGGGGCCTTTGATTTCTGAGAACTTCAACTGAAGTAAAATGAAACAAGAGAAACACTTTACACATTTACCCATTCACACATGATTAGGTTGAGGACATGCGTTGCATGGAGATAAATGATACGATGGATGTGTAATGTAAGTCTTAAAGACATGCTTAGATCTGATGACCTCAGAGGAAGATTACATCTGGATGGGATAGGGAGATGTGGGTAGAAGAGTAGACGTTGATGGTATGGCCACGTTGAAAGAATGGATGAAAGTTCTTATGTTAGTAGCTGGGGTAGCAGGTTCTGTTCACAGGAAAACATGGCAGGAAATGATAAAAATGGCTCTGAGGGATAAATAAAGACCTGGTCAGAGATAGGTTAGTTTAGAAGTCAATTTCTAAAAGCTGTCCAACACATGCCAGCATGTAAAACAGATGTTAAACCAACCAAATATGATAACGATGACACATACAGGATAGTTGTGTGTGTGTGTATATATATATGTATATGCGTGTGTGTCACACTACGTCACACTTATACACACTCTTTCTACTTCCCACTCACACACAATATATTACTCACATACATATAACACATGGCACACACGCACCTCCTTTTCGTAGCCATAAAAACGTCGTCGTATTTCAGTTTCAGGAAGTCCCCCCCCCCTATGTTTTGCATTTTGATTCTTGTTTGCTCCTCATTGTCGCTATCTTGTGCCAGACATGCCCAATTAATAATGGCAATGGAACCTTCTAATAAAAGGTTCAGAAAATTCAAATGAAAATATTTAAAACTGAAAACCTTTTTCTTGACAATTTCATATTCTAAAAAAACACTTTATTTTAACTGTGAATCTATCAGAATTTATTTGTTTTCAATTTTTAGGTACGTGCAAAATCTCTGGCCGATTCCCAAAATGAAAAAACATTTTGACCCCCCCTTTACTTAAAAATACACTAAAATTCAGGAAATCAACCAATTTTACTGAAATTTTCAATATTTATTAATCAACAATCACGGAATATAATGAAACCATTATTTTTTTTAAAATCTTAGTGAAAATGAATTATTTTTTAAAAAGAAAATATACCTTTACTAAAGTTATATTTTTATATATTAATAAAAAAAATGCATGATTTTTTAACTGTTACTTATGTAAATAAAGGATCGTAGATGTTAACAATTAAATTTTTTTCTCAAAATATTTCGTATATATTACGAAATAGGCCAGTAAATACCGTGTTAATAAAATCACTATAACTCGAAGAAAAATTAATTTTTTGAATTAGCGATATTATTATTGAATAAAGCATTGTTTAATCAATATTTTCACCAAAAAAATAATATAATTGCAAAAAATATTTCATGTGATTTTAATGATTAGAGTTTTTGGAAAAATAAAAAATGCGACATAATTATATTTCTCTTTTATAGAGGAACGTGGCATCATCAGCGCAAGAAATTTTTTTTATAATCTTGAAAATAAACCAAAAATTGACAAATTTGAGATCCAGGAACTTAACGAAAAAAAGAATTTTAAAAATTGAATAATTTCTACTAACGATGAACTTTCATTAGTATGGTAGCCCCGTTCTGTAATAACCAGGTGGGATTAGCAATCACTCACTTTTACAGCGCAAATTTTTTAAATTTTTTTTAGAGATTCAACAATTTCGTTCATTTCACAATTCATCGTCAATTATTTGGAAAGATTTGTATTTGTTTTGTCTTTTTTTCATTAATAAATATTTAAGTTAAAAACAATTATTTATTAATAAATAAAGAGAATTCAAACATCACATTTTCTTTCAAAATTGAATTCTGTTTATCAATAAATAACTGTTTTAACTTTTTTTTCAATGAATAAATTGTCAGTGTAGTCATTGACTTTAATATACTTTTTCACACTTAAAATAAAAAAAATAAAAACACTTTATTTTTAAAAGAATCAATGTAATTTATCGTTACAACACGTTAAGAATAAATCGAGTAACTAAAGTTTTAAATCATGTAAAAAAAAATTGATAAAATTGACGCAGTTCGTAACGTAAAAATATTTTAACATTTAAAAAATAGTTTTATTTCAAATTCTAAGGAAAAACATTGGTAAAAACAGACGTCATCAATAATTTCAGAGTATTACTAAATTAAAAACTGAACCTTTTCAGTTAAAAATAATTGCGTACACTCACAAATAATTAAATAAGCATTTCCTTTTTTTATTATAAAAAATAAGGGTACTTAAATTTGTTTATAACCTTAAAAAGAATAAAGAAATTAATGGATAATAATTTTTCAACTTCTATAAACTATTATTACATTTTTATATATAAAGTTAAAATTGATAAATTATGACATTTTTTGTCTTCCATATATTTGGCATAGTATAGTCATTTTGTAAACAACGTCCTTTTCCGATGAAGTTATGGAGGATTATACTCATTTATCACATTTGAAGGCATAATTTTGCTAATTTTTAGTCAAACTTGGGATTTATTTATTTTTAATTCAGTGTCTTATGACTTTAATTTAATAATTAGCTTTGAAATAGTTCTCAAAAACTTATATTTATCTTTTAAGGGATTTTTACAAGTAATTTTTTCAAAGTTCAAAATTCATTGAATTTTGGGGGGTTTTGACCGTCGTAATTACATATTTTATTATAATTTATTTTTCACACGTAAATATGCAGTTTTTTTCATTTAGATATTAAGTTTAGGCTTTTATCTTTCAAACACAATCAAAGTTTACACGGAAACTAATTAAATAATTAATGATAAGCGCTTTTTAATAAGCATAGGCCGTACAAGAGACGGCCATTTTTGCACGTACCTATCAATTTTGAATAATCTAAAATTTACGTATTTTCTTTTAAAATAAAGCAAAATTTAAATTTAAAAAAATCTAAAAACCAACTTTTTTGTGTAAAAAAAAAAAAATCTGAATTAAAAAAAGAAAGAAAAGAAATTGTTAAATATAAAAAATATTTCTAAAACTTCGTTCCATCCCAATTTTTGTTTAAAAGTTTTTTTTCCGTTTTTTTTCTTTTCTTAAAATTTTTAATGTTATTTTTTAAATTTAAATTTTTACTTAAATGAAAAAACATAAAACGAATATACTTGTATTAATTTAATAATAATTGTAATTATCAAAATTATTTTTCAAATATTTCTTACGTTTCTAGTTTTAACAAAAACCTCGTTTCGGTTTCGTTTCGTCTCATTTTAATTTTGATCCTTTAGTTTTAAAACTTAAAATGAAATAAATGAACCAATATCTACATTAAAGATTTTTGAAGGATAGCATTTATTTTGAGTTTAAATTCATTTAATTGCTCAGTTGATCATTGTCTAAAAAAAAATGGTAATCTTGAACTTTTAAGCTTTAAGATGGCTACCATTGAAAAAAAATATATAACAAAATTAGTTCTATTTTTCTAACAGTTTGGTTCAATTATAATATAGCCATCTTAAAGCTGAAAAGTTCAAGATAACCAAAAATGAACATTTAATAAATCTTTTTAAAACAACATCCAGTTTAGATCGTTTAATGTTTTCATGTTGCTAGGAAATGTTTTTCACTTATGGGCTAATCTCTTTTGTGCGTTTCTCGCTTGTACCTTACTTGGATAGATAGAAGAAAAAATGTTTTTAATTTACTATTAAATCGAATATTTATTTTTAAAAAAGAAAGGGAGACACTTCGGTAGTTTAGATGTGAGTCAATGAATCAAAAATCAAAATTGAAGAGTTCCATTCACTCAACCCAATCAACCGGAAGTGGCTTAGACTTTGAATTGTTTTTTTATCCCAAAATCCATCTGAATGACCTCAATCTGCGGCTTCTTGGCCTTTTGGCTAAGATCAAAGTGTAGTATCTGTTCCGATGGATACTGCACGCCTGTCCTGTGCAGTTCTAGGAGGTCTACCCTCCCAGGCTTTGCCTCCCCTCTTTGGGGAGGAGTAAGTTTATTGCTTACTGTCTGAGGCGCCCCTACCGGGGAATGCCGACGGGGCTGCCCAGGCAATTTTTAAATGGCCAGAGTGCTCACCTCTCGAGCGCTGGCTTTTCAAACCCCACTTTCTCGACCCGATCTTGGGTCACATCTTACTTGTGGGAGTAAGATAAAACTGGCCTTGTGCCTAACTCCTGGGGAGGAGTAAATAAAACCTCAATCTGCGAGAGATATTGGTACTTCAATCAGCGAGACCCCCCCCCCAAAAAAAAACAGTTTTTGTAAAGTTTTGAATTATACCGTACAAATGATAAATGTTCGTTTTATAAGGTTTTAAATTATACCAATAAAAAAGATCACTATTGACTGTTTTTAGAAAGTTTTAATTTCTACAAAAAAAAAAAAAATCACTATTGCTCATTCGTTTTATAAGATTTTACATTATTAAAAAACAATGTTATAAAGTTTAAGATTATACTAATTAAAAAAAAAAAATTTGAATAAATTTTTACATTATTAAATGATTAAAAAAAAACACTGTTCGCTGTTATTATTGTTAGCTTTATTGATTATTTTTGGATAAAAACTTTTAATTCTATGTTACTTCCGGTTGATTGTCTGCCCCTGTCTTAAAGGAAAGCAAATCAATTGTGATTCACAGCTAAACTACATATTTCTTTGGCACTTCTGTGAATCAAAATGTATTTGTTTCAATTTTAAAAACAGGGGCAGACAATCAACCGGAAGTAATATAGAATTTAATCAATAAAGAGAAACAATAATAACAGCGAATAGTGTTTTTTTAATTTTTTTTATTAAATAATGTAAAATTTTATAAAACGAATAGTCAACCGTGATTTTGTTTTGGTATAATTTAAAACTTTATAAAAACGAAGATTTTGTCTAATTTTTTTATTTTTTTATCAAACCATCAGTCAACGTTGATTTTTTGTTTTCTTGTGTATTATTTAAAACTTTATGAAACAAAAAGTTATTTAAAAATAATCTAAAGTCTGAATTACTTCCAGTTGATTGGGTTAGGAGTGAATATAACTCTTCAAAATTGATTTCTGATTCACAGCTAAACTAAAGAAGTTCCGTTTATTTGTGTTTCAACTTATTTTAAAGCGGTGTTTTTTTTTCTTTCTTTTGGTGAAAACCGTGTTCAGTTAGAACGTCAACGAATAACAAGATGGCGTCGAGAAGCAATGCACGTGTGCCCCTGATAATCGCTCAAAAATCGAAAATTAAACAAATACTGTTAGAACGTTACATTTTCGCACGGTTGGTGACATTTATTAGATATGTTTCTAACAGTATTGTTTAATTTTCGATTTTTGAGCGATTATCAGGGTCTATTGATGGCGACTTGCTGTTGTGAATTCGGAATAGCGGTATACTGACTACGGGTCGCCCGTTCTCCCGACACGCCATGCAGAGTGCCCCCTTTTGGGGGAGCTAGATTCTTTCTACATTAAAAACCGACTTAGTGTAACTTTGCCCTCGCGAGGAGGGGGTCAAGTAAATAAGGATCTTAAAATCATCATCATCATCAATCGGTACACTCATATTCGTCAAAATGTATTACTTATTTTTAAAAATCTTTTTTTAAATATTAAAGTTTGGTAAAAGTTTAAATTGTAAACTTTCTTTCTCGGTAAAACTGCATAACGCAGACCCCCTAGCTGTGCGCATGAGCCAACGAACGGAAGCGCAAAAATGAAGCCTTCATAATACGAATAGCTGCCTATATCGATCATATTTTTACTTTTTAAAAAATAATTTTAAAAAACTAATAAAAATATTAAAAAAATAAAAATATCGACAATGGCAGTTATTCGTATTATGAAGGCTTCATTTTTTTGCTCTTCCGTTTGTTGGCGCATGCGCACAGCCAGGGGGTCTGTGTTATACAGTTATACCTCTTTTTTTCAACGTAACGTGAAAATAATTTTTACTGCTTGTATTTTTAATTTTATCAACGCTTTTTAATATTTTTCTTTGATATAAGCCCCTTGACTTTATGAAACACGACCATCTGCGCGCATTTCTACTTCCTCATACAGACGCCCCCTCCGAGACATCGTGTCCTCCATTTTAACTTTTTTTTTATACTTATTTGTCAATAGCGAAGTTCTTTACTTTCAGAGTTTCTTCATTTTTTTTTTTTTTGCTTCTATAGATATTTTAAATTTGTTAAAAAAAAAAATTAAAAAAATTAAGCAAGTCGGAGAGAAATTATTTCTTCTTAATAATAGTTATATTAACTTTTATTTGGGATGTTTAATGGGTTTGTTAATTGTTTCACCCATTAACATTTTCAAATTAGTAAATAGTGTTTGAAATTAACGGGCATTTATAACGATAGCTAACAGAACGAAAAAGGTGGTGAAAAACAAATAAATGTTACCAAAGGCAAGATAATTTACTCTTCTACGTATCTGGATAAGTTTGTGCTTTAACTCATTTTAAAGAGTTTTTGGGTATATGTTACGAGACTCAGCAGAGTAAAAACGCAAAAAAAAACAAATTACAACAAATAAAAGTAACTGTAAGCTGTAAAAGTTAGTTTCAAACTTGCATGTGATATTTGTTTGTATTTTAAACCCGTTTGAAGTGCTATTTATTAGAAATCAATAGTTTTGAAAGCGTAATTTCGAAAAACAACATGGCCGATTACTAACGAAATCACTAGGAGCAACCATATTGTTTTCGTGAAAACGTTGGAAAAAAAAACAAGCCATTTTTTTTTTTTACATCTAATGAAAACCCATTTATAATACGTAAAAGTAAAAACAAATTACATAGGCAAGTAGAAAAATATCTATTCTCGTCGTAGGTCAACTTCACTTGTTGCAAATTTATGTTTTTAAACCCTTTCTCGTTCTTTTTTTGGACCCCGTTCGCGCCTCTGCTGAGTCTCGTAACATATACCCATTTCTTCTTAATAATAGTTATATTAACTTTTATTTGGGATGTTTAATGGGTTTGTTAATTGTTTCACCCATTAACATTTTCAAATTAGTAAATAGTGTTTGAAATTAACGGGCATTTATAACGATAGCTAACAGAACGAAAAAGGTGGTAAAAAAACAACAAATAAATGTTACCAAAGGCAAGATAATTTACTCTTCTACTTATCTGGATAAGTTTGTGTTTTAACTCATTTTAAAGAGTTTTTTTTTTTTACTTCGATTGAAAAGTAGTATCGAGACGCCATGTTAGAATTGAAAACAACAAATGACCGTATTTGATCACGTGACATCGACACTAGTTTTAAATCGAACTAAAAAAAAAAACGCTTTAAAAAAAGTTAAAAACGCAAATCAACTTATCCGGGTAGGTAGAATAGTAACTTATCTTGCCTTTGGTAACATTTGTTTGTTTTTTTCACCCTTTTTTCGTTATGTTATCGTTATAAGTGGCCAAGTTAACTAATTTGTTAGGCTTTTTCTTGGCTCAAATCATATTGACATAGCAGAAAAGTTATTTAATTTTGTATTTATTCATTTTAGATTTAAAAAAATTTCGGGTATATGTTACGAGACTCAGCAGAGGCGCGAACGGGGTCCAAAAAAAGAACGAGAAAGGGTTTAAAAACATAAATTTGCAACAAGTGAAGTTGACCTACGACGAGAATAGATATTTTTCTACTTACCTATGTAATTTGTTTTTATTTTTACGTATTATAAATGGGTTTTCATTAGATGTAAAAAAAAAAAAATTCTTTTTTTTCCCCACCGTTTTCACAAAAACAATATGGCGCTCCTAGTGCATTTGTTAGTAATCCCCCCCCAAATCGGCCATGTTTTTTTTTTCGAAGATACGGTGTCAAAACTATTGATTTCTAATAAATAGCACTTCAAACGGGTTTAAAATACAAACAAATAGCACATGCAAGTTTGAAACTAACTTTTACAGCTTACAGTTACTTTTATTTGTTGTAATTTGTTTTTTTTTGCGTTTTTACTCTGCTGAGTCTCGTAAAAGATTCCCAAAATTTCAATTTAAAAACAAAAAAAAATATGAAAAAAAAAATCAAACTGACTGTTCTATCCCGGTATTTTAAAAGTAATATTTAATTATTAATGTATCGTCCGGTCATTAAATAAATAATTAATTAAACCAAAATGTATCACTAATTGTTAGGTAATGTTGTTCTAAAAATGGATGCATGTAAATAACTTTCATAACTTTTACTCTTTTAATTAAATAAGAATTTGCTTACAATTTTCAAATTCGACCGTTTAAAAAAAATAAAATAAATAAAAATAAAAAGACAGGGAACGGCGGATCGATATAGCTCGTCAC
>OY744553.1:6067979-6085479 GCA_963556195.1 Sepiola atlantica
TAATATAAATTGCTGTTTTTTCGAAAGTGATTTTGAAGCCTTTAAACTGGTGGTTAGAACGTACTTCCTGGCTTGAATTAAAGTTTAAAGACAAAAAACGTCAAGTATTATTGTTCATTTGTGCGAATCAGGGGGTTGAGCTGAGACTGCGCCCCTGTCGTATGAAAGAACCCTTTTATTTTTAATGGAAAAATAGATTTATTCTATAGGCTATTTGTGTGTGTGTGTACATATATTTATAGTGTGTATATTTCTTTGTTTCTTTGATACAACGGAGACGCGTTCAAAACCCAGTTTTTCTTTGTTTTATTGTTTTGTTTTTTTTTGATAAAAAAAACAAAAAAAAACAATCGTCTCTTTTTTAATCTTTAATTCAACCGAAACATTGGTTATGTTGAAGTTTTTAGCTTTAAAATGGCTGCCATTGGAACATCATCTTAACCAAATTAGTTGTATAACAGACTTTGGTTTAATTAATAATTCAATGCCGAAACAATTCCTTAATAATATAAGCAAATTGTTTAGTCATTAAATTATTAATTGAATCAAATTGTTATAAAACTGAAAGTAATTTATTTAAGATAATGTTGTTTCAATGGCAGCCATGTTAAAGCTGATATATTCAATATAAACCAAACATCCTCTTATTCTCTCTGGTTAAAAAGGATTTGAGGATAACTTTCGAAGAGTCACGGTATAAACGCACGTCTGCCATTTTAAAATGTGATATATTTATCGGTAATGGGTTTCGAAAATAATTTTTATTTTATGGTAAAATGCAAAAAAAAAGAAGTCAATCATCGTAGTTCATTTGTGCTTATAACACTAAGGAAAGCATGGGTTTTGATGAGTGCGCCCCTGTCGTATCATTGAACCATTTATTTTTAAAGGAAAATACATTCTTTATGTATAATTTGAATTCTATATATTGAAATCAAATACATGATTTCGACTTATATATCTGCATAAAATATATATTTATGTTCATAATGATTTCGATTTTTGCATAGATATATTTATTTATATAAATAAATTGAACTCTTATACACAAAACACAAGATTTCGCTTTGTTGTTGGCTGTTTTTATTTTTTATTTTTATTTATTTATTTTTATATTTTTCAAGTGTCAAAGAAAGAAAAAAAAAAAAAGGATCTTTTCATGTTTGAAAGCTGAAAAAGAAAAAAGAATTGCAAATGTCGTTTTTGTGTTATTATTTTTCTCTTGGCTTTTTCACATCTTCTTCTTTGGCTTTTCTCACCCCAAATTAACACCCAACTCTTCTTCATCTTCTTCCCAGCATCTTCTTTGGTATTTAGTGAATGTCTAAAACTCGGTATATTTATATTTACTTATCTGTTCTTTTTTTTTTTTTTTTTTTTTCAAACGATTCACTTGCACACAGAAACAAACACCCAGAATCTCTTGCTTGATTTTCTACTTGAAATATATATATATATATATATATATATATATATATATATATATATATATGTGTGTGTGTGTGTTTAACATAGTTCACCTCAAACAAGGCAGGCCACCACTGTAGACGTAAGGGGCTACTGAGAAAAAGGGGGAGTTTAAAAAAAAGGGGAGGGGGTCAACCTGTGCAACGAGATATATATGTATATTAGATAGATAAATAGACATACAGATATATAGATAAATAGACATACAGATAGATAGATAGATGTATAGACATACAGATAGATAGATGTATAGACATACAGATAGATAGATGTATAGACATACAGATAGATAGATGTATAGACATACAGATAGATAGATGTATAGACATACAGATAGATAGATAGATGTATAGACATACAGATAGATAGATAGATGTATAGACATACAGATAGATAGATAGATGTATAGACATACAGATAGATAGATAGATGTATAGACATACATATAGATAGATGTATAGACATACATATAGATAGATGTATAGACATACAGATAGATAGATGTATAGACATACAGATAGATAGATGTATAGACATACAGATAGATAGATGTATAGACATACAGATAGATAGATGTATAGACATACAGATAGATAGATGTATAGACATACAGATAGATAGATGTATAGACATACAGATAGATAGATGTATAGACATACAGATAGATAGATGTATAGACATACAGATAGATAGATGTATAGACATACAGATAGATAGATGTATAGACATACAGATAGATAGATATATAGACATACAGATAGGTAGATAGATGTATAGACATACAGATAGGTAGATAGATGTATAGACATACAGATAGGTAGATAGATGTATAGACATACAGATAGATAGATAGATGTATAGACATACAGATAGATAGATATATAGACATACAGACAGATAGATATATAGACATACAGACAGATAGATATATAGACATACAGACAGATAGATATATAGACATACAGACAGATAGATATATAGACATACAGACAGATAGATATATAGACATACAGACAGATAGATATATAGACATACAGACAGATAGATATATAGACATACAGACAGATAGATGTATAGACATACAGACAGATAGATAGATAGATGTATAGACATACAGATAGATAGATGTATAGACATACAGATAGATAGATAGATAGATGTATAGACATACAGATAGATAGATAGATGTATAGACATACAGATAGATAGATAGATAGATGTATAGACATACAGATAGATAGATAGATGTATAGACATACAGATAGATAGATAGATGTATAGACATACAGATAGATAGATAGATATATAGACATACAGATAGATAGATAGATGTATAGACATACAGATAGATAGATAGATGTATAGACATACAGATAGATAGATAGATGTATAGACATACAGATAGATAGATAGATGTATAGACATACAGATAGATAGATAGATAGATGTATAGACATATAGATAGATAGATAGATGTATAGACATACAGATAGATAGATGTATAGACATACAGATAGATAGATGTATAGACAGATAGATAGATAGATGTATAGACATACAGATAGATAGATAGATGTATAGACATACAGATAGATTGATAGATGTATAGACATACAGATAGATTGATAGATGTATAGACATACAGATAGATTGATAGATGTATAGACATACAGATAGATAGATAGATGTATAGACATACAGATAGATAGATAGATGTATAGACATACAGATAGATAGATAGACATACAGATAGATAGATAGATAGATGTATAGACATACAGATAGATAGATAGATAGATGTATAGACATACAGATAGATAGATAGATGTATAGACATACAGATAGATAGATAGATGTATAGACATACAGATAGATAGATAGATAGATGTATAGACATACAGATAGATAGATAGATGTATAGACATACATATAGATAGATAGATAGATGTATAGACATACAGATAGATAGATAGATGTATAGACATACAGATAGATAGATAGATGTATAGACATACAGATAGATAGATAGATGTATAGACATACAGATAGATAGATAGATGTATAGACATACAGATAGATAGATAGATGTATAGACATACAGATAGATAGATAGATGTATAGACATACAGATAGATAGATAGATGTATAGACATACAGATAGATAGATAGATGTATAGACATACAGATAGATAGATAGATGTATAGACATACAGATAGATAGATAGATGTATAGACATACAGATAGATAGATAGATATATAGACATACAGATAGATAGATGTATAGACATACAGATAGATAGATAGATGTATAGACAGATAGATAGATGTATAGACATACAGATAGATAGATGTATAGACATACAGATAGATAGATGTATAGACATACAGATAGATAGATGTATAGACATACAGATAGATAGATGTATAGACATACAGATAGATAGATGTATAGACATACAGATAGATAGATGTATAGACATACAGATAGATAGATAGATGTATAGACATACAGATAGATGTATAGACATACAGATAGATGTATAGACATACAGATAGATGTATAGACATACAGATAGATGTATAGACATACAGATAGATGTATAGACATACAGATAGATGTATAGACATACAGATAGATGTATAGACATACAGATAGATGTATAGACATACAGATAGATGTATAGACATACAGATAGATGTATAGACATACAGATAGATGTATAGACATACAGATAGATGTATAGACATACAGATAGATGTATAGACATACAGATAGATGTATAGACATACAGATAGATGTATAGACATACAGATAGATAGATAGACATACAGATAGATAGATAGATAGACATATAGATAGATAGATAGACATACAGATAGATAGATATATAGACATACAGATAGATAGATAGATATATAGACATACAGATAGATAGATAGATAGATACAGATAGATGAATATAACAATATTCTTTTTTTTTCAATATTCATTTTTTTCAATATTCATTTTTTTTAATATATAAATTTTACTTCACTTTAACTTATGTTTTTAATATTTTAAGTAATTATCACATTAATAAATTCCAATTCATTAATTCCCTAATATTTTAATACATTTAAATTTTAAATAACACTATTTAATTAATGGCCTTTTGACTAGGAACAAAGTGTAGCATCTGTTTTAATGCTTCATTAAGTCTTTTCAGTCGTAGCTCAGTGAAGATTTCCTTGTTCCATCCAGAGTGTCCCCTTTTTTTTTGGGGGGGGGGGTAGCTGGATTTTCCCCCACTTTGAAAACCGACCTTGTGTCTAACTCTGCTTTCGTGGGGAGGCAAGTAAAAAGGAACACTATTTGATGCTTGTTCTTATAATTTCATTTTTTCATTAAAAACTTCTTTTTTTTTTAGTTTTTAAATAGTTTTTTCATCTTTATAAAATTTCATGAATTTTAATTTAATCTTTTTTTTTTTTATCTTCACCCCCTAAAATTAGAAAGTTTTGTTTATTAAAAAGGGATGCGAATAATCTCATTTTTATATTAATAAAATCTATTTAATTAAAATTTCTAATTTTAACGTGTTATAAAAATTATGATCAATGCTTAGTGTTTTTTTGTTTTTGTTTTCTTTTGGTTTTTAGCTTTTATTTTTTTGTTTTTAATTTCGAATTAAAATAAATCCTTACATTTTAAATCATTTTTAGGACATTTAACATGTTCTAAACGTCTGAGTATATATATATATTGTTTGCATAACATGTTTATTTTTTGCAAATAATTCCCTCATCTTGAACGTCGTTTCTCAAAGAATTACTTTTTTAAAAAATAATTTTTAAAGTTTTTACATTCTTCGTATTTCAAATACAATTAGACTTAAAAAAAATTTTTTTTAATTGTATTTTTTTAATATTCTCGTTTTTTTTAATTAAAAAAAACAACTTTTTGTTTGATCCAAGGCTTTTTGTTGTTGTTATTTCTTGATAAAAGTTATATAAAACCCTAAAATAATCCGAAAAGGGTTGATATGCCGTAAAACAACCAATCCACTTAAAATAATGTTTTGTTTTTTTTAGGGGTGGGGTCGTGATTTTAATAGGTTCATCTGAATAATCTTGACCCCATTAAAATATTCAATTAGTTAATGCTCGTGTCTTGTTTTCTATGTAAGCTTATTTGTTCATGTGAAATCCACTTTCTTGGGTTATTTTTTATTATTCGAGGCATTTTTGTTGATATTTCTTGATAAATGTTAAAACCCTAAAAAAATATTTAACTTTTTGGAAATCTTGTGATTTAAATCTGAAAATTCTTGTGAATATGACCCCCCTCCCCTTCCCCCATTAAAATAATTAATTAATCGCCATTAATTTAATTAATCGCTTTTTTTTGTTTTGGTCTCGTTTTTTTTTTTCTTCATATCTACAACCACCCCTTTTTCCCCCTTAAAAGTCGTGTTTTCTGGTTTCTATTTTGTGATAATTTCTAGTCTTGATTATTTTTTCTTTTTCATTAATAAAAATTGTGTGACCTCTTCTCGTGTGTTTGTGTTTTTCGTCTCTACGTGACTTGCACGTTATTTATTTATTATTAAACGATTATTACTTATCAACATTGCATTTTTTAAATTTAAATTTCAATAAGTACTAAACGAAATGCGTATTAAAAACAATAATTAGACAATTAAATCTACCAGAATGCATTTTGTTTTTGTAAACAAGTTATTTTTATAAAAGTTAAAAAAAAAAAAACGAACCTATTAAAAAAGGCAACTCCCTGACAACGCCAGATAACTACTGCTAGTTTTTGATAAAATTAGTTGTTTTTTCTTGAAGTTTTTAGGATTATTTTAAAAAGAGCATTTGATTCGATCTTTTATTCTTCCGATTTGCTTTTAATCGTTTTTGTTTTTTAATTTTAAATTTTATTTTAAGCAAAAACAAACTTTCTTTTGTAAAAATTCGATTTCATTTTTAAGATACATACATTTTTATTAAAAAAAATTGTTAATTCAATGTTTTTTTTTAATTTAATAAAAAAAATCTTTAAATCTACCTAAATACATTTCGGTTTCTTTGTAAACAAGTTATTTTTTAAATAGAAAAAAAAAAATTACTTCGTAACCTTTTGTTCTTTTCAATCTTTTTTTTTTTTTTTTAAACCAAACGAACATTTTTCTCGAAATTCGATTTTTTTCTGTTATTAAAACCGATAGCCATTCTTTGCCCCCTAAAAAAACAAAGAAACTGAAATATTTCCTTCTTTTTCTATTAATAAACAACAACAAAAAACAATTATTATTTTTGTTTGTTTTTGCAACATGACAGTCTTACTTTACTGGCTGTATTTCTACCTAGCTATTTACTTTTCAAAATAAATAATTAAAAGAACATGGGGGGGGGGTTATACTTCGCCAGTGTTCACACTAGTATTCATATAAAATAACGTCAGGGTAGTTAAAAAAAAGAAATAAGAAAAACATCTCAAACTGGAAAGTAAAAAAAAAAACGTATTAATCGGTAGAGAAATGAAAAAATAAAATGTCTCATTATGGAAACAGAGTGAATGATTTCTTTCCGATTTTATTTCATCAAGGGAGAAGGGATTGCTGTTTGCATTCTTCCTTTCCTTAATTACTTAAAATTGTTTCGTCAGACACTTTTTTTACTCACTAACTTTTGTGTGACAGGACGAATATATATGATATATATAAATATATAAATAAATATATATATATATAAATATATATATATATAAATATATATATATAAATATATATATATATATATAAATATATATATATATATCATATAAATATATATATATATATATATCATATAAATATATATATATATCATATCATATAAATATATATATATATCATATCATATAAATATATATATATATCATATCATATAAATATATATATATATCATATCATATAAATATATATATATATCATATCATATAAATATATATATATATCATATCATATAAATATATATATATATATCATATATATAAATATATATATATATATCATATAAATATATATATATATCATATATATAAATATATATATATATCATATAAATATATATATATATCATATAAATATATATATATATCATATATATAAATATATATATATCATATATATAAATATATATATATATCATATATATAAATATATATATATCATATAAATATATATATATATATACATATATAATATATCATATATCATATATCATATCATATATATATACATATATAAATATATATATCATATATATATACATATATAATATCATATCATATATATCATATATATATACATATATCATATATATATACATATATCATATCATATATCTATCATGTATATATATCATATATATATATCTATCATGTATATATATCATATATATATATCTATCATGTATATATATCATATATATATATCATATATCTTTATTTTCCTTTTCTTTTATAACTGGAAACTAAAGATATGACGTATATCTTTAAAGTAGAACCTATCATGAATAATTGATGCTCAAAATAGAGCAATTACATAAGCAAGTAAAAGATGAGAATAAAGATTTTAGAAAAACTGATGACGTAATAGATATTGTATTTTATACAATCTTTATTCTCATCTTTTACGTGTTTATATATATATATATATATATATATATATATATATATATATATATATACACAAATAAATTATGGAAATCAAGTGTTAGCCTCAAGATCCCCCCCTTGATCTCTAGATAAACTGAATTAAAATGATAAAAAAAAAATGGATGTTATAGAGTGGCGGATATTCCACACGAATTTCGTCTATAATACTAAACCTTATTTACCAATATTTCACCTGTGAGTAAAAAGACTCCAAATATAAATCGAACTCCATTCTCTACCATCGTTCACTCAGTTGTGTACGTTGTTTGCTGATTAGTTCTTTAATGTCAAACTTGGGAATATTTCAATCTCTTAACATGTCGCCAGGCTTTCATTTTTATTTCATTCGACAAAATAAATAATATACACGAGTTAAACGTAACTATTTACGAATTAAAACATATATGGAGCCGTGTTGTTGTGATTGTGCAACCCTTGCTTCACTGTAGACTTCTGCCCTGTAAGCACCCTTACAGTGAGTGTTGTCCTTTAAGACTGAAGAAGGGGGGAGGGGGGATATATGTATATAATAAATTATTATTGTGTATAGCTTACAGTGACAACACCAAGTATTTGACCTTATGGTCTCCTCAGAGCCAAATCTCATACTATATTTAGACTTATGATTTTATTGACAAATCAGCGCTATGTTCCTTGGCCTTTAAGCGTATCTTAGCATTTTGACGAGGAGCAAAGTGCAGTATCTGTTCTGATACTACACTGTATATTTCTAGACTTTTTTGAAAGCTGGATATTCCCCCCATATTAAAAACCTATTGTCTAACTCTGCCCTCGTGGGGAGTCAAGTAAATACAAACACATCGGCACAATGTATACAAATGATTAAATCTTTTACTTTTAAATGAATAGATTCAGTTTAATGTAATAATTTAATAATAATAATAATTTAATAATAATAAATAATAAAAAATAATAATAGAAATCTACTAATAATGGAGATTCCGTGTCTGTCTGAAGCCGAAACTATACTATTTAAGACTATCGTACTTAGTCTGAAATAGTAGAGGGGATGATAGTGTAGCATCTGTTCTCTTGTCATGATGGATTGGTAAGAAAATAATGTCGATAAAATACCTTCAGTTGAAAACTTTCTTCGGAGAGAATGTCAACGTTTTGTTTTCGAAAATCATGAAATTAAAAATAATAGTTCACATTACTATTCACTTAACGTAAAATATGTGTAAAATTTATGTAATATGTATTTTAACAGACAAACTATGCGACCGAAGGAACATATGTTTATAATAATAATAATAATAATTTCTCTATTCATCAGAGTATCAGTTTAGATTCAGTACAAACCACTTATCAAATTTACTGCAAACTGACAAATTTGGTAATATCATTCGTGTATGTGTATATATATATATATATATATTAGCATGAATATGATCTCTCTTTCTTTCCGTGCCCCCCCCCCCCCCCCGCCTTCCGAAACCCCACTAATAATAACATTCATGTAATTTAATAAGCAACCCCTTTCTTCTCCCTCGGGCTAAAAAGCAGCCGGAGCCCAGCTGCTGCTGCTTCTGCTTCATTTCCTCTTAGAATAAATCGTGTTCAAATATTGAGTCAAGTTATTTAGGAAAAAAAAAAAAAATAACATGTGACTCAAACCAAATATACCCCCTCCCCCCGTTTAAATATGACATAATTTCAAATATGCTTTTTGGCATATTTTCATAATGGATTTGAAAAAAAAATGTAAAATGTACAAAACAAATATATATATATATATATATATATATGTTCAGCATACAGAATAGTGGATAAGCATGGAAACAGACGAGTAAAAATAATACTAGACACATCTTTTACACCAACATATATTTCGGTCGATTCAAACGACCTTAATCTTTGGTGTAAAATTATTCTATTGACAAGAAACGAATGTCTTTAGACAGCAAATAGTCAAAGACGATTTGAAAATAGGGTAGAGAGTGAGGGAAATGAGAGGCTGTGATTATAATAACATTGAAGAGTCTGAAAAATACTTTACGGGCTGTTTCCGTGAAACCGAAGGTATCGATAAATGATCAGACTAATGTATCGTGTTCTTTGAAATAAAACAATATATGCTCTTGTGTAATTGATTTATTTATCTACCTCCCACAAGGTAAGATGTGACACAAGGTCGGGAAAGTGGGATTAGATAAGCCAACGCTCGAGAGGTGAGCACTCTGGCCATTTAAAAATTGCCTGGGCAGCCCCGTCGGCATTCCCCGGTAGAGGCGCCTCAGACAGTAAGCAATAAACTTACTCCTCCCCAAAGAGGGGAGGCAAAGCCTGGGAGGTGCACCTCCTAGAACTGCACAAGACCGGCAACCCCAATAGATCGTCGTAAATCCAGACCCAAAGGCCTGGACGATACCGGTTTATTAGGCGGGGTAAAAACCCCTGGCTGAACTTGTGTAATTGAGCACTCTGGTTATTTCTCTTCTACTAAAAACAATATTACAATAAATATATATATATATATATATAATGTATTACATGTTGGGCATTTTATTGCACTGAGATTTAAAAGCCAACTTCATATTCGCAATAAAACGACATCTTTCTAAAATGCTGATCAACCGCGTCACATTAACTAATTCATAAACTGTTTTGCAAAAGGACGTTTTATTAATTAACTATCCATTCTTATTTTTTTCTGATTGGATAAAGGCTGAGCATTTTGGGTGAAAGACTCTTTTCAGTCAATTTACTTCTGAGGGTTTACGATTCTTGGTTTCCTAAATTTTCCCGGGCAATTTCACGACACATCATGCTAATATATATTTATATGTATTATATATTATTCAAAGCGCACTTGTTCGTATGTATGTATGTTGAGCTAAAAGTTTTAAAAAAAAAAAAAATTTACAAAACAGCAAAGTTGGTATATTCTTGATCAGCATTGCCCTGGGGGAATAATATCTAAAATTTAGAAAAAAATATTAATTTTTTAAAACTCTAAACTGCTGTAGATTTCGTTGTGTGTGGATGTTCGATTTTCCAGATATTTTATGTACTAAAGGGAAGTAACTCTAATTTTTTTATCAAAGAGTTACTTCCCTTATCTTATGCTGATTCATTCCTCCAAGAATCTATATAAAGGAGAGTTCTATGTTCAGAGAGAGGGGGAGGTAAAAGGAAAACGGGGTACGGGGCAAGAGATTGGTTACACTTTTGACCTGGGCAACGCCGGGTAGCCCTGCTCATATGTGTGTATATGTGTATGTATATATATATATGTGTGTGTGTGAGTTTTATCCCATCTGAAGATGATGGGAGCACATGAAACCATGGTAGCGCTATATTAAAAACACAATCTATTAAAAGTATTATTCAGCTCTGCCTGAGAAGGTAGCGAGCACTGTATGCAAATGCAGATCAAAACCTCTGAACCGACCAAAAAAGACTATTCGCGCAGCTATAAATCAATGTATATAAATGCGTTTTTACTTACATCTTATACACTTAAGCGTCTATTTCAAGGATTCCGGTTTCACATCTCTGGAATCGATGGAGATTTTATTAAAAATTAGAAACAAAAACAAAATATCTAACAACGGCTAGGATGATCATCAGCCTCTCACTGGATGTGGTTTTGGAAAACAAAGTATCTAACAAAGGCTAGGATGATCATCAGCCTCTCACTGGATGCGGTTTTGGAAAACAAAGTATCTAACAAAGGCTAGGATGATCATCAGCCTCTCACTGGATGTGGTTTTGGAAAACAAAGTATCTAACAAAGGCTAGGATGATCATCAGCCTCTCACTGGATGTGGCTTTGGAAAATTCATATGAGTAGTGTCCAGTGAGAGGCTGACAACCGTCTTCGTTAAGATTTAGGTTGACCTCCCTAACTGTATCCCTTTTTCTCAGTAGCCCCTTACGTCTATAGTGGCGGCCTGCCTTGTTTGGGGTGAACTATGTTTAAAAAAAAAAAAAGAAGTTAGCTGAAAAAAGAATAAAGTGCTCGATTGTAAGTTCTACAAGAGGTAATATAAATTATTTTATTTTAAAACTATACATTAGTGTCTGTTGGGTGTACCTGGGTTTCATCTATCTGGTCATGCTGGATTTGGGCTGAAATCCGGTTGGTCAATTCGGATCGATTCATCAGCATCGTTCTGTTGTCAAAAATTCTGAGGGGTGGGGGACTGATAAGACTCGCCGAAAAAATGGAATGTTTTTTATTCGGAATCTTCGACAAC
Organism: Sepiola atlantica; assembly: GCA_963556195.1. Taxonomy (NCBI): domain Eukaryota; kingdom Metazoa; phylum Mollusca; class Cephalopoda; order Sepiida; family Sepiolidae; genus Sepiola; species Sepiola atlantica. Next base: position 6,080,353 of record OY744553.1, read on the forward strand.
AGAGGGCGCTGACGAATCGATTTTCTTGTATAATTAATCATTATTTATGCTATTTTTTGTTGATGTTTGCTGTTGTCGATGTTATGGAAACGAGAGAATTGTTGACAAAATTGAATATTACATATTTCCACTTGACTAAAATATAAGCCTCGCGTAAACATAAATACTGTAAAAGTTATGAGACTTGACCACCGACGAGATTTGGAATCTGATATCAAATTTTATCCTTTGGCCTCCAACGCTGTCGGATATTGTCGAAAAATTAAATCAGATTTGATGTCTTTTATTTGTTTTTTTTTTTGTTTTTTTTTTTTCATTCGATTTGCTGCTGGACCCTATTCTCATAATACATGCTGTGCTCACACGGACTTACATTCTACACGCCCCCCCCCCTTGTTTTCCGTGTACATAACAGACATATATCAGCCATGAATCACTCTGAATTGGTCCGCACACAACCCAACATTTAGAACACGCAAGGTTACCTTGTGTTGTTTTTTTTTTGTTTGTTTTTTCTTTTTGTCCAAATTGACGATCTCAGCAAAAGTGACAAAACTTTTGGACCATTTTTATCTTAGAACCCAACCCTCATTATTGCTTTCAAAATTTTAATATCCCCCCCCCCCCCCAAAAAAAAAAGAATTTCCCACATTTCATATAAACAGTTGGCCCCTTATTTTTAGTGTAATAATCATTTATTTATTTCTTTAAGTAATATATATATATATATATATATATAGATTTAGATTTTTCACTTAGAAAATAGTTTATTCAGTAAAGACCGGGATTAGTCCAATAAAAATAAGCTCGATGAAACTCGATTACAGGGTACAGAGCATTTATATGTGTAAACCTTTAAAAACACACACACACACACACACACACATATATATATATATATATATATATATATATATATATGTGTGTGTGTGAAGATTCACTTCGATGAAGCTATTATTTAAATGTGAGGTAATCAGCGTTTGTTTCCTTAAGGTTTTTTTTAATATATACTTTAATTAGCAGGGAGACCCAATGTGGCTCGGGATTTAATGGCCTTTTTTCACTCTGCTCATAACACCATATGACTTTATTTTGAAAAAAAAATTTTTTTTTTCCCCATTTCAGCCTAAAATATTGTTAGAAGAAACTAAAATATAAAAAAATTCTCTGAATTAGCGTCTTATACATATGGCTTAAGTTTCATTAAAATCGGATGTACGTATTTTAAGTTGTAAAATGAAGAAAGGAAAGCCAACAACTATGGGATTTATGTATTCATCAACGTTTCGTCTTTATTGAAAGACTTCCTCAGGATGAAGAAAGCAATGTAGAAAAATCATACAGAATATTAATTTTGATTTTAAAACAATCAAGTGAAATCTGTACATATGAAAAGTTAGTTGAAATTGGTATTTAAAAAACCCACCTTCTAACTAGGCTACTGTGCCTGTTAGTTAAACAATTATCGATTAATAATAATAGGTTAATATAATTATTATTATTATGTCTAGATTAATAACACGTTTTCATTCTGTGCAAAAATTATAGTAAAATATTAACTACCTCTGCAGGTAATAATTTTTACGTGCATTCATGGGTGTGTCACATGGACAGTCAAATTACTAGACGGACCCATTTGCATAAAACTAAAACTAAATATAGCCCATATTGCCAAGTCTTATGCTTAGCAGCTATGTTCCAAAATTCATAATGATCGTTTTATTAGTTTAGGTGTGAATCCTGTATATAGATATATAAATATATGTACATACCTAACTTTTATATAATATATATATATATATGTATACTTAGACAGCAAGTCATCCAAGCAAGCGTTGTTGAACGTCACGGAACTTTCTCGTTTGTAAATCTTCTTCGTGAGGTTCTCAAACCGTCGAGCTATCCTTCTGGTTTCAGGTGGCAATCCGTAGAGTATTTCCCCGATTGTTCTTAATTCGGACATTTTTTTTTTTTTTTTTCCCCGAGCGCTTTCGACTTTGAGTCGTCTTTAGGATATATATATTTCATGATTTTTTGAGTAGTACAAAATGTTATTATCGGAAGCATGAAGGGAATACAAATTCTATCGTTCATGATTAAAAGTTAATCAAGAAAAAAAAAATGCCAGCCGACCGGTTTCGCCCTCTCTTGACAAAGGCTGTATCGAGGGATTAAAGAAACAAAAACGAGGGATTTAAAAAAGGGGTGAAAAGAGAGAGTACAGAAAATAAAATAGCGTTATTGTATATGTACAATGGAGGATTAATCTTAGAGACTGATCACATCTAGTCCCAACAGACATTCCCTTTGCTTACAAAGAAGGGACATTTAATTATTTCATGTATCCACATAAAATGTTATAACGAGATATGATGTTTTATGTATCAATTTTCAGTATTTACTTCAACAGTGCTCAATATGTAAGCAGAGCCAGGCAGTAAGTTATGAAAATATATTTATGACAATTAAGCTACACAGAGGCTTCCGCGTTTACTTAATTTCGTCAGGCGAAAATGCATGGAGATTGTGTTGCCGGGTGTTTTTATATATACATGTGATTTTTAGTCTAGCTAGTTAACCGATTGGATTCTTTGTTATTCTCGTAGCCAATCATTGGGCTTCTCACAAACAAAGGTTCAGTTGATTTTACTTCCTATTCTATTGTTCTGTTTTCCATAGGGTGGCCCATCCCTGTTTCTTTGTTGTGTCGAAATAATGGGTGACCTGTTGTCATCTTTCGGAAATGTGAAGTCGCGTGTCACTCTCGTATGGACACGTTATTTGCTTAGAGTGTGATCTATGTTTGTTTAAATTTTGTGTAAGGAAGGTTTAATAAGGTTTGAAAAAAGGGGAAGGGTGAAAATTAACAGTTGAGATTTAAAGCGGAGAAGATTTTAAGAGATATAAAAAATTAAAAAAATATTTCTATATAAATCCCGTGAGCCAATATTTATAAGTAGCGTATATTTGGCCGTTACTGTTTTGGGGTTTAATGATGTGTATTCTAAAGGAATTAGAGAGAGAAAATGGGTTTTAGGATTATACTTATGAAGAGATAAAAAGGTTAAAGGAACAACATTAATTAAGTTTAAGTTTAAATCCTGGATTAAAAGACTCTAAATAAATCCTAAAGGAATTTAAATAAAGATATCATCCGGGCGGTCTAAGGGCAGTAACTCTGCAGGGTTTTTGAACGATAACATGTTCAAACGAGAGTGACACGTGACTTCACATTTCCGAAACAGATGACAACAGAAGCTGAAGAGAGCTGGATGGCTAAGTCCTTGTGTGCTTGAAACCGACGGTACGAATATTGTACTAATTTTTCTATACCAAAATAAATAAATATTACGCTCTTAATTTTTAATTTTAATTCTTAATCGAGCACTCTGCTGGGATTTTTCCTGCTACATTACAAAGAAGTTATATATGTATATGTATATGTATATATATATATATGTATATGTATATATATGTATATATATATATTACACAATATTAATTTAAGTAAATATTAAATTATTTTTACCTACATACGCTGATGTTTCAAGCTTTCGCTCTTATCAGTTTGGGGAATAATGATCTCAGACGGTTGCAAGATTCGAACCTGGTTACAGAATCACCCTAGATGCAAGCATCATAACCAAACGGCCACAAGACATTACCACGTCAAGAAGGGGAATTTAAGTTCTACTTATGCGAAAGAGGCACATATGGAAAGACTGTCTAGAGTGTTCGACGAATGTTGTCGGATATATATGTGTAAATCTATAAGAAATTAATCTTCTAAAATAGAAATGAATGACTAATTAGATTCTCATGGCTGGCTCTGCTCTTGAGGAGAAATCGACTCTGAAACTTCTTGGTCTTTCTCTCTCATCAAATCTTTCTTGGAAATAATACATTAGATCCATTGCTCTTTCTGCTTCTCGTAAAATCGGTTCTCTCTATCGCCCCAAACACTTTCTCACACCCGAGACTATTCTCTATCTCTACAAATCCACAATCAGACTATGTATGGAGTACTGTTGTCATATTTGGAATGGTGAATCTCTGTCCTATTTGAGGATTCTTGATAAGATGCAGAAACGTATCTGTAATTGGATTGGCCCTACCCTTTGTAACAATCTTCCTAACCGGAATTTTTTTTTTTCAAACAAATTGAAGCCAAAAATATTTTGGTATTGTAAAAAATATACTAGAAAGAAAACAAAAATGGTTAGGCCGAATCAAATATCGATGTGTCAGATGTGATGTTATTTTGGTTTAAATTCTAAAATCTGACAAGATAATTTCATAGGTTAAAAGTAAAAAAAAAAAAAATGGGTGAGGAACAAAGTAAAATGATAATGCATATGTTACGGGTAGGTGAGAAACACACGTACACACAAACACGTGAAGTGGTCACTAAATGTTATTAATATAGAGAAGAGATGGAAAAAAATGCTCAATAATAAATCAAATAATGTAAGGGAAATGAATCATATTTTAAGCCGCAAATATTTATCGTTGTTTAATTCATTAAGATTATCGCCATCTTACCAATCTTCCTAACTGGAATAATTTTTGAAACCTTTGGAATTCCCTCCCTGTTTCCCCCGACTGTACCAACATGCAGCGATTTCGATCTAATGTCAACAAACATCTCGCTGCACTAGTCTCTACTTATAAATCTGGCCCCTAATTCACAGTAGCCCTTACGTCTCAGTGGCAGTGTGCCGTGTTTTGGGGTGAAAAAAGGTCGAAACCATCTAGATAAAACCCGTTTATTATTTCCGACTAATGCAACCATTAAAATAACTCCTTTTCTAAATTATTGCCCCCCCCCCCCCACCCTCTTCAGTCTAAAAAGGTTTTCGACAAAAAAAACTTCAGTATTCCCATGGGTTACCCACTCAGAGTTCTAGCTTGCAATTTTCTAGAATTTCAAGAATCTGCCCCTTTTTATATCGGTTACCAAAAATTCTACGTATTTCTTATGACCTACTCTTTGTTTCCTAAAAACAGTAACAGTTCAAATGTCAGAAATTAAATAAAGTAAAACCCATCGTAAAATATATATATATATATATATATATATATATATATATATATATATCAGGTCCAGCGGGACAGTTATGAAAGTGT
>OY744553.1:6090479-6122979 GCA_963556195.1 Sepiola atlantica
GATGAATTTTCGAATGAAATTACAGTAAGAAAAAATGGGAGCTTCTGCTTTTCTACAATCACATGAAAATATTTAAAGAAAATGTATAAAATTCCTTATATATTTATGTGTTAACTGAAAATAAGTTTGTACGGAAAAAATTACGCAAATCCATCCAGTATTTATTAAATTATAAGAAAAAGAAAGAAAAAAAAACGATCTTACGTATCGGTAGACATTTCAGCTTATTAAATAGGCAAGGGAGATAACTCGATTTTTTTTTATCGGAAAAAGTCAAAATATAAGAAAAATGGCGACATAGCTAAAACCGTTTAAAAAATTTTTTAATTAGATAAATACTGGATGAATTTGCGTAATTTTTGGTGTACAGTCTTCTTTTCAGCTACCACGTAAGTACATAACAAAGTTTATACATTTCTTTAGCTGTTTTTTTTTTTTTTTAAGAAAGGCCTAACATGTCATTGTGAAACAGCAGAAGCGCCAGAAATGATAGTGATTGTGACTCAACGGGGCACTGGTATGTCTAGTATATTAATGTTGATGCAATGTTATGCGTTTGTGAGAATAAGACCATGAATTTATATTTAACAGTGGGTTAGTCGCCTAGTATATATATATATATAATGTACACACACACACACACACACACACACGAGTGTTTATATATTCATCACATCTGACTACTCCTCGCCACTAAACTGGCTGGCCTCAATGAGATTAGCCACACGCGTGTGGTGTGCGTCTGTTCTCTTTTCTTTGACTGGCCTACTTTATAGTACAACAACAACAACAACTCGACCAAAGCAGCCAGCATATTTTTCAGGCAGTATTACTCTTCCTCTCTCCCCCCCTCTCTCCTCCTCCTCTCTCTCTCTCTCTGCCTCCTCCTCTCTCTCTCTGCCTCCTCCTCTCTCTCTCTGCCTCCTCCTCACTCCCTCTTCATGTTTGACAGCGAAGCACATGCTTTTTTTTCCTCCCAGTTATTCAGCCTCCACCACCTTATCCCAAAATCCCGACCCAGTGAATCCATTTAGAATCTGACTTCACTTTTCAAAATCTACACACATACACACACACACATACACACACACAACTAGCAGGAAAACACGGCGTTGTCCGGGATTGAATAAGGACTCCTGCCCATAACCCCATGTTATTTGTTTTGATTATTGCTATTTGTGCATGTTAATTTCTGTAAATTTATCGTCTTTAATCTCGTTGAAGACCCCCCCCCCGTCCTTCTCGCCTCCGTGAATAAACGTATTTGAAGTTTTGAAGGGCCCTACCTCTATAGCTCACTTATGGGGGGAAACTTAGAGATTCGGGACTTATTCTATTGTCTTTCCTCGTAAAATTTTATGATTTAAATTTCATCAAAATGTATTTATTTATTTTAACTTGTTTCGTCCCAAACAATAGGAAATATTTGAAGGTTCAGGGGGGTTCTACCCCAATAACTTCGAGGGTGGGGTGGGGGGCTTCCATTGTCTTTCCCGGAAAAAGTTATATATGAATACACTTTTAGTTTTTTTTATGTAGATTCCCTAACCTTTCGTTCTGTAGAGAACACACATTGCCATTGTGTGTGTGTGTGTATAAATTATTTATAAATTAAATTTTTCGGTACTGTTATAGATGACGCGCCTGATTTCCGTGACTTCGCGTCGACAACGATCGGGCAGGTCGCGGAAGCGCCCGAGCGATGACGGAATAATATCATTTTTTTCTTTCTTTTATCTTATAAAAACATTGACAAAATTTTACCCCCCCCCCCCCAAAAAAAAATAACCCCATTATTTTCACAAAAAATAAAACTGATTTTAATTTATGTATTTTTTCTTTAAATTTATTCGTCTTATATTAGCGTCTGCCAATCTTCCAGTTAGAGCTTGGCAGTTTGATGCAGGGCTTGGCTATCACTAAGAACGGGAACCCTAAACCCTAAACCCTAACCCTACACCCAAACCCATTTTCTTTCTTTCTTTGATGTTAGCAAGAAAAAAAAACAGCGAAACAAATGAAAAAGTAAACATTGACGACCCCCCCCCCAATTATTTCTAAACATTTGATTGAAAATGGTTCACTTACCCCCCCCCCCCCCCTCCATCCTACAGTTTGTTCGTTTTTTTATCTAAGTATTTTTTCTTTGAATTTATTCGTCTTATATTATCGCCTGCAAGTCTTCCATTAACGCTTGGCGTTTTCGTCTCGGCAACTCTCGGGCGCTTCCGCGACCTGCCCGATCGTTGCCGACGCGAAGTCACGAAAATCAGGCGTGTCATCTATAACAGCACCGGTGCTTCTTTAGTTTTCGCTACGACATGAAAATATTTAAAGAAATGTATAAAACTTTGTTATGTACTTACGTGTTAGCTGAAAATAAGATTGTACAGAAAAAAATTACGTAAATTTATCCAGTATTAAAAAAAACGATTTTACGTATCGCTAGACATTTTTTTTACCCAGTTCAGCTTACTGATTATAATAGCACTTATTTTTCAAATAGAGAGATCAAATGAAGTTTGATCTCATATTCAATCTTTCCGAAATTTCATATTAAATATGTTAAAATTAAGAATGATCCGAATTCAGAATTATCTCGCACGAAGATATAAACATAAACACAAAACATATAAACACATAAACACATAAACATAAACACATAATATTGATTTGCAGTTTAGTTACAGATTCAATCCGAATGGAAAACTGAGTTGAGTATCAAATTATGTAAATCTATAAAAATAGATATCAAACGTCATATTTCCGACTTGAGAGCTCAGTGTTTTTAACGTACAGAACAAATATTTAAGAATAAACAACAAAATTCCACACATACCAGGCAATAGGTTATTTCGACCATAACTGGTCTCTTTCATGTCTGAGAATAAGGATATTAAAAAAAAAAAAAATTTTTTTCATTCTCTTTTATTACAAATTCATCAGATATAAAACGCTTGATAAACCTCTTCACCTTTTTAACCTCTGACCAGTGTTAGCCACTGAGAAAAGTGGACACGAGAAAAAAACAGAATATGCAAAAATGATAAAAAGGAGAAAAAATAGACAAAGAATAGATATAGATAGGTATAGATATGTGTATGTTAGAGTGAAATAAATTCCAGAAGGAAATCCGAGTATGAGAGCTCAATGTAATAAACAGAGCAAGAATAAAATAAAGTAAAGTAACACGGAATCACATAATACCTGGTGCAATAATTTATTTTGACCCTATGATCTTTTCAAGAATCCAAACGAGGTGATTATATTTTTGAAAATGAAAAAAGAGAAACTCGCACTCACTATTCAAAACACATATAGAGAGAGCGACAACATATTTAATACATATATGGAGAGAGGGGGAGATGAACTATTTGACGTATATTGAATGGGAGGAGAGTGACAACATATTTAATATACAGGGTGGGCAAAAATAAGGGTCCTATTTTTAAAAATTCATAACTTTTTTATTTATTGATTTTTTTTAAATTTTTTTTTAGAATAAGTAAAGGACCCCTTTCGAAGCAAGCATGAGCCGTATTAGCCCTAAGGAACGTACCCTCATTTAGAAAACATTATTTTTGCTTAAAAAACTCAAAACAGTGTAAAAAACAATACTTTAGTTTTTGTAAGTTTTAAGAAGTGTTTTTCGGCTAAAATTTGTTTTGTTTATTTCAAAAAATTTCGGAAGGGTTAGTCTACACACACATAAAGTTTGGTGAGTTTAACTTTTATTTTGTGGAAGTTATTCAAATTCAAGTTATTCAAATTTAAAGATAGGACCCTTATTTTGGCCCACCCTGTATATATAGAGAGAGGAGACGGGGGATTGTACGATTTATAACAGAAGGCAATACAGTGAGGTGGAAAGAGAGCAATAAATATATATAGAGAGGGGGAAATTGTATGATTTACCACGGAGTGGGGAAGGAAGTTGAGGTGTCCGAAACGAGGTCAGCTTGTCTAGGTCCCCGCCCAACGCCATGTTCCTTCAAATCGTCTCTGAAAGCCGGAAATTCAATATATATATATATATATATATATATATATATATATATATATATATATATATATATATATATATATGAAGCCTGAAGAGAAAGAAAAAAGGCCATCCTCCACTCCCGGCTCTTTGGTTTTTTTTTCTTAAGCTGAAACACCCATTTTTTTTTTTGAGATATTTTAAGAAAAAAATAAATATATATAAAAAAAACCCCAACCTTTTTCCACAAGTTCCTTCATAAACCACATTTAGATGTGCAGAAGTAGCATAGTGGATACGATCACGGACTTTGGGATCTATTGTGCCAAGTTCAGATCTTATTGGATCCATTATGCTCAGCTGCTCATGGAAAAGCTATGGGTAAACTTCTGACTTATATTCACCTAATCGTATACTATGTGCGTTTCTTCAGCATTAAGGCCACTCAGATATTTTCTAAATGTGACCCACAAAAGAATGAATGTTACAGAAAATAAATGTGACTATATTTTGTCCGAAGCAATGCTGAAAAAGAATATATCAACCATTGTGGGTGTGTCTTGTGTAGTTTCTGACTCACACACATACAGACAAACCTTAAGATTTCAATCATTCCAGTTATCATAGGGGCCACTGGGCTCATGAAAAAGAACTTGAATAAAATAAATAAATAAATCTGGCGAATATACCCGGTGGACCAAGTGCAGGAGAGATCAAAACAATTGCAATTAAAGGGACGGTTAGGATCCTAAAAAGATCTCTCGGTTGGAATAGTGAGTATATGTCTTGTATCCGGTAGGATACCTCAGCAAAAACAAAGACCCCCCCCCCCCCAAAAAAAGAGAACTGAAATTATCGTAAAATGGACAACCGTGTGCAATACTAGTAAATGTTCCTTCAAAACAACAACAACAACAAAGATTCTCGTTTTGGTGAAAATAGAAGAAAAGAAGAAAAAAAGGTTCGGCTCGGCCTTCCCATTTCTAAGTGCTAAACTAAGCCGAGACTTGTGGATGCCAATCAAGGAAATAAAGCTGAAAGCAACTCTGGCAGGTGCATTAACTGATCAAAATGCTATATTTGTTTCTTAAGGAGAAAGCGTATATAGAGACCGTACATAGGTGTATATCTGCTCTGGAAATAGTCTTTCTTTTCTTTCTTTCTTTTTCTTTTTTTTTTCTTTTCTTTTTTTTCTTGTCTTTTCTTTTTTTTTTCTTTTCCCTTTTTCCTTTTTTTTCCCTTTTTTCTTTTCTTTTTTTTCTTTTCCTTTTTTCTTTTTTTTCTTTTTTTTAATGCTAGAGATGGTTCGGTGGTTAACGTTACTATTGGTGACATAAAAGATTTGAAAGGAAATACAGTTAGAAAGTTAGTCGAAAAGAATTCATATTAGTTTACCTATTTATTTGTGACATATTTGCATTAAAAGCAATTTAATAGAAAAAAAATCAGCATGTGAAGTTATGGTTAGTTTACGACTGGACCGGAAGGGTTTAAATTTAAATAAGGGGTCCCGTCATATCAAAGAACACACTTTTAAATTGAATTAATTTTTTTTTTTTTTATATTAATCGCTTGAATTAAAGTTTAAAATTTAGAACTAGGTATTTGTCCCTTGTCTTACAATTAAACCCTTCCGGTCCCGTCGTAACCCTAACTTCCGGAAGAAATAACATGGCCAACGGATGATTACCTACTCACGACCACTTGGCCTTTTGGCTAAGATCAAAGTGTAGTATCTGTTCCGATGGATACTACACCCCATAGACTGGTATTGTCTTGGCCTTCGGGGCTTGATTTACGCCGGTCTATGGGTCTGTCCTGTGCAGTTCTAGGAGGTCCACCCTCCCAGGCTTCGCCCCCCCCCCTCTTTGGGGAGGAGTAAGTTTATTGCTTACTGCCTGAGGCGCCCCTACCGGGGAATGCCGACGGAGCTGCCCAGGCAATTTTTAAACCCCACTTTCCCGAGCCGACCTTGGGTCACATCTTGTGGGAGTAAGATAAAAACTGGCCTTGTGCCTAACTCCTGGAGAGGAGTAAATCAATACTCACGACCAATATTAACATAACTTGATATGTTTAATTTTTATATTAATTTTTTTTACGCAAATAGGTCACAAATGAGTGGGTAAAGCAAAATAAATTGTTTTTGACCAATTTTCCAACTGTTTCCATTAAAATCTTTCATGTAGCCAATCATTTATCGCAATTTTTGTTAAGGTTGGAAGTCAATCTGCTTTCTGAAAACTTAAAAGAAAAAAAAAAAAGAATAAAATTCAGTCAACTCGTCGCCTCTGAGGTTAAGAGTTAGGGATCAGCAATTTCTGCGATCAAAGTGTAGTATCTGTTCTTGGTCAAAAAGGAGGAAAAATCCTTCGTGAATGGGGCAATTTTAATTTTTGTCCCATCCAGAGTTCCCCTTTGTGGAGAGCGGGATATCTCCCCCCCCCCTCTCTCAAATAATTTTTAAAAAAAAGAAAAGATCTCCCCCCCCCCCCCAATAATAATTTAAAAACTACCCTGTGTAACTTTGCCCTTGTCTGGAGGCAAGTAAAAAAATAAAAAAAACAAAAAACACCTCCACCTAGTTTATTGCTAATTGCCTGAAGCGCCCTTACCGGGTAATGTCGACGGGCTGCTCAGGAACTTTTTGTAAGCCAAAGTACACTTAGCCTAGTGCACTGGCTTCTCAAAACCACACCTCACTTTGTGTCTAACCTCCCCTTGGAGAGGGGTGAGGTAAATAACATGATGTCGCTGTAGCCTTGTTTCTTTTATTCGCTCATATCTCCCCCCACCCCCCCACCCATTTTTTTTTTTACGGGGGAGAGGGTGGGGGTAATTTCACTTCGACTACCCCCCCTCCCCCTCCCCACCTTAGTTGTGGTGAGTGTTTTTGTCTCAAGTCAACACCTACTTCGGCTAGTCCATATTGATGCTGCTGGTTGATAGTGTACACTGTACTGCTACCTCTACCACTCGAATACCACCAGGATCGCACTCCACCTACTAATTTTCACTTTCTATTTTAGCCTTTGAAAAAGTTATTTTTTTTGTGTATTTTTTTGTACTTTTGATTAATTTCAAGCTACAAGTTGCACTCATTTCTTCGGCCATCGTAACTCCCAGGTCACTTGGTGCATGCCTTGACTACCCCCCCCCCCCTTCCCAATCCTTCTCACCCCATCCCAACCCCATTAGTCACACATTTATTTCTCACACCTACAGATCCGTCTCCGGGGGTTGAGGGGGGGAGGGGGAGGAACACTTGCCATTGGAAAGTTTTCCTTTTTAAGTTTTGTCTGTCTCTGTCTGTTTGTCTCTCTCTCTCTCTGTCTGTCTCTCTCTCTTTGTTTCTCTTTCTTTGTTTCTCTTTCTTTGTTTCTCTTTCTTTGTTTCTCTTTCTTTGTTTCTCTCTTTCTTTGTTTCTCTCTTTCTTTGTTTCTCTCTTTCTTTGTTTCTCTCTTTCTTTGTTTCTCTCTTTCTTTGTTTCTCTCTTTCTTTGTTTCTCTCTTTCTTTGTTTCTTTTTCTTTCTAACTATAAAAATAATCCCCCCCCCCCCCCCGCTCATTTCTTCACAAAACCTTTAATTTCTTTTTCTATTTAAAATACACAGAAATATTTACATCATTTCTCTTTGGACTATTCTTATCAACATCGATGACATTTCTATTTATATAACACTAACTGACCTCTCCGGCATCCCCCCCCCCCCCCCGGATGTGAAATAGATTGAACAGAAATTGATTTTTTTTTTACATATTAGCTGTCTCTTCCCATCATTATCCAGTGGTAGTGGTTTTAGTTAGTTATTGCCAATTCAAGTTTTAAAAAAATATTTTTTGTGCTAACCAATGAGAACTAACTCTATATTGAAGAATAGTTACATCCCTTTTTTTTGAAAGATGGCGTTCGTGTGAAAATAATTCCGACAATGTCCGATAGTATTTTCCGTACGAAATACATAGAGATGTTTCATGCTATTGTTACAAATGTGAAACGGGGGGGGGGGGTGACCTTTAACAGAGATACATTTCTCAACCTGTCCCACCATGTTAAAGTCATGAGGTGTGTTTAGGTCATCAAGGATGAAGAGTTGTAAGAAAAATTTGTTTTTTTTTTCCCTCCCTTTTCATTCTGCGTCTGCGTTTTCCATCAGAAGTCTACAAAACTTTTGATTGTTTGTTTCTTTTGTCTTTTTTTTATCCTCGTTAATTTTAATTTAGCAAATTAACGAGATACAAGCAACGTCTGTGTGGGTGTAAAATTAATCCTGACGTGAGGTTTTCTGCCACAAGATGGCATGCTTGCTTCCTTCCGTATTTCAGGGATTTTGCAACATCATACCTTTTCTACAAAAGTACCCAGTTATGTTTTACTGATTTTTTTTTTTTTTGTTGTAAATTTATTTAATCAAATTAATAAGATAAAAACAACGATCAGATGGATATACAATGTTGGGAGATGCTGAATATACCAAAGCTTTATGAATTCCGGACGATCAGCTGGCTACGTTTGTTTTACCATGTTGAGAGGAACGACTCTTGGATGAGAAAATGCAGAGATCTTGAGGTGGAAGTCAGGAGGAAAGTTTGAGGAGCCAAGAAAACTTCGATGCAAACTATCAATAAGAATCTTCGACAATAGAATTTGAACAGAATCAATCCGCAAGATCGTCCAGATTGAGATTGCAGGCTGCCAGAAAATGTCGGACCCCTGCTCAAGGCAAATAAGATGGTAAAATGGATGCTGATGATGAGCAAAGTGTGTGTGGTGTGAGAGAGAGAGAGAGATACAAAGAGAGAGAGAGAGATACAAAGAGAGAGAGAGAGAGATATACAAAGAGAGATACAGAGAGATAGAGAGAGATACAAAGAGAGAGAGAGAGAGATACAAAGAGAGATAGAGAGAGATACAGAGAGATATATATATATAGAGAGATAGATATAGAGAGATAGATATAGATATAGAGAGAGAGAGATAGATATATAGAGAGAGAGATAGAGATAGATAGAGAGATAGATAGGTAGAGAGAGGTAGAGATAGGTAGAGGTAGAGAGAGGTAGAGGTAGAGAGAGGTAGAGGTAGAGAGAGATGGAAGTAGAGAGAGATAGAGAGAAAAGAAAATTTTTTTTTTTCAAATGAATGAATGATCTTGCCACAAGATGTGTCCTTAGTCGTGTTATTCTTGTTTCCTTATTATTAAGTGCTTCCGGGATTTCTAAATCTCATAGTACCCAGTTCTGAGACTGATAGGCTGGATGTGTAATGAGCCTTTAAGATAGGCTTAGATCTGATGACCTCAGAGGAAGATTACATCTGGACAGTATAAGGAGATGTGTGCAAAAAAAAAAAACTTTGTTGTTTTGGTCACATTGAAAAAATGGATGAGAGTGCTTAGGTTATGTGTAGAACAGTTGAGGTAGCAGTCAGTTGACAAGGGAAGGCCAAAGGAAACATGGGAGGAAGCGATAAGGATACACTTGAGAAAAAAGAGGGATGAATAAAACATCGACCAGATAGGTTAGTTTGGAAGTTGATTTCTAAAAGCCGTCCACCACATGCCAGCATGTAAAATAGACGTTAAACCGTTTAATTGTTGGCAGTTTCTATCTCTGTTATGTAACTCGGTAGAATACACAATTTATGACATATTTTGTAATCATGCTCGAAAAATTCACCATCAACAAATATTGTTGTGTACATATGTTTCAGAAATCTTGTTGTGTACATATGTTTCAGAAATCTTATTGTGTACATATGTTTCAGAAATCTTATTGTGTACATATGTTTCAGAAATCTTATTGTGTACATATGTTTCAGAAATCCTATTGTGTACATATGTTTCAGAAATCCTATTGTGTACATGTTTCAGAAATCCTATTGTGTACATGTTTCAGAAATCTTATTGTGTACATGTTTCAGAAATCTTATTGTGTACATATGTTTCAGAAATCTTATTGTGTACATATGTTTCAGAAATCTTATTGTGTACATATGTTTCAGAAATCTCATTGTGTACATATGTTTCAGAAATCTTATTGTGTACATATGTTTCAGAAATCTTATTGTGTACATATGTTTCAGAAATCTCATTGTGTACATATGTTTCAGAAATCTCATTGTGTACATATGTTTCAGAAATCTTGTTGTGTACATATGTTTCAGAAATCTTATTGTGTACATATGTTTCAGAAATCTTATGGTGTACATATGTTTCAGAAATCTTATTGTGTACATATGTTTCAGAAATCTCATTGTGTACATATGTTTCAGAAATCTCATTGTGTACATATGTTTCAGAAATCTCATTGTGTACATATGTTTCAGAAATCTTGTTGTGTACATATGTTTCAGAAATCTTATTGTGTACATATGTTTCAGAAATCTTATGGTGTACATATGTTTCAGAAATCTTATGGTGTACATATGTTTCAGAAATCTTATTGTGTACATATGTTTCAGAAATCTCATTGTGTACATATGTTTCAGAAATCTCATTGTGTACATATGTTTCAGAAATCTCGTTGTGTACATATGTTTCAGAAATCTTGTTGTGTACATATGTTTCAGAAATCTTATTGTGTACATATGTTTCAGAAATCTTATGGTGTACATATGTTTCAGAAATCTTATTGTGTACATATGTTTCAGAAATCTTATTGTGTACATATGTTTCAGAGATCTTATTGTGTACATATGTTTCAGAAATCTTATTGTGTACATATGTTTCAGAAATCTTATTGTGTATATATGTTTCAGAAATCTTATGGTGTACATATGTTTCAGAAATCTTATGGTGTACATATGTTTCAGAAATCTTATGGTGTACATATGTTTCAGAAATCTTATTGTGTACATATGTTTCAGAAATCTTATTGTGTACATATGTTTCAGAAATCTTATTGTGTACATATGTTTCAGAAATCTTATTGTGTACATATGTTTCAGAAATCTTATTGTGTACATATGTTTCAGAAATCTTATTGTGTACATATGTTTCAGAAATCTTATTGTGTACATATGTTTCAGAAATCTTATTGTGTACATGTTTCAGAAATCTTATTGTGTATATATGTTTCAGAAATCATATTTGTTCTCGCACACCCGTGATCGCGTACGTATAGTGGCTCTTTACTATTATCTTTCTGTTAATGTTATAACTACTTATATTTTAAATCTTATTATTTCTATTAGTTCATGGCTGCCAGTAGTTGCCCTTTTGTATCAGTACATTATTGATGAGATATCACGATGCAAATATGTTCCATAATACACCATATGATTTAATTATAAAAACAATTTCTGAAACATATGTACACAATAATATTTGTTGATGTTGACATTTTTTTTCAAGGGGAACTTTTCCATACGTGCTGCGCCTTCCTAACTAAACTAGTATATTAATTTTTCAGTCCTTACCACTCGATAATCGTGCCAAAAACTTAATTTGTATTTGAATATAACATAATGTTTCTCATTTGTAATCTCACATTTCTATTTGCGTCCTGACAAAGAGTAATTTGTGCTTACTTATTTTATTATAAAAACAATTTCTGAAACATATGTACACAATAATATTTGTTGATGGTGAAGTTTTGGAGCATGATTACAAAATATTATATCCTAAATTTTGTATTCTACCGAGTTATATATATCAGCTCTGTTTGACTTAATGTCCTAATCATTGAGCTAAATTTCACCTGCAGTATTCACTGGTATTATAAAGATTTGAAATGTTGCATTTTTTAAATTTATCTAATTAAATCGATTTTTTTTTCTTCTTATGATACAACTAAAGTTATGTTTGAACTTGACTTTCGAGTTACTCGAGTCCAGGGTTCAAATCATTCGACCAACAGTACAGTTATATAAGCCACACTGATGATTGTGAGTGGACATGAAACATGTCTGTGGATAATAAATAATTATATATATACATATGTAAAAATAAAAATGGAATAAAGAATAAGCAATTCAACAACTAACAAAAATAAACTAAAAAACTCATGTTGTAACGTTCTACCGAGATATATCGGTCGTTAAGATACGACCATTTTCGTTCGGTTGGTAAACTTTATTTATTATGGAAATAAAGTTTAACAACCGAACGAAAATGGTCGTATCTTGACGACCGAAATATCTCGGTAGAACTTTACAACATGAGTTTTTGAGTTTATTTTTGTTAGTTGTTGAATTGCTTATTCTTTATTCCATTTTTATTTTTACATATTGTCTGAAACATTGTTTCTTTTTTCTCATATATATATATATATATAAACTCTGAGGGTCTGGTTCCTTTAAGTTGTGTAAGTCAACTTTTTCTCTTTCTCTCCAATTTGCTAATGATGAAATACATTTTTTTGATTCTTGTTAAAAATCTACAAAAAATATAACTTTTATTAACTTAGACATTTTGTTCGCATTTTCCTCCCGCTTTTTCCCAGACGTCTGAATGTCGGTATCTAGTTGTCGCCATTATATTGTTTCAACGGGAAATGAATGGATTAAAAATAATTATATATGCGTAATGTATTTTTGGGAACAGATTTATACATGCACAAAAAGGCCTTTCGGCTTGGAGAAAAGTGTAGTATCTGTTCTGTCCTCGATCACTGAAAGAGAAATCCTTCTAGACTGGAACAGTATTTTTATTTGTTTTTGTTCTTCAAACAAAATTGCCTCAGTCTAGAAGGATTTCTTAAGCGGAATAAAAAAAAAAAAATTCTTTAGGATCTTCTGTATTGGCTACGTTATTAAAATCCTATTTTAATAACCTAAATTACTAACAGCGAAATGGGTTCTTTTTCTATTTTTTATTTTTTTTAATGATATATACTCTATTATTAAAACTCTTATTTTAATAAAATCAGTATTTATATTTTCGTGGGGACACTGGTCCTGCTGGTTTAAAATAAAATTGTGCAGATTTTTGTGGAAATTGTTGGAGATGGGACAAATCCTTATATGGTATAAACATTGAATAAAACAATTTCTGCACTCTCAACTTGTGGTGCATATTATGTGGCCGTAATAGATGCTACGACGTAGAGTGTAGAGATTGTTCGCCAGGTGCAGTTGTTTATCTGCGATGATTGACGGGAGGATGAACTTACGTCGGCCAGGACAGCGCCTTAAGTCGGTTGCTCAAACTGTCAACTTCAGAAATTTTAAACGGCCCCAGTTTCAGGAATCTTCTTTTTCCGCTTGTAATAATCTAATATATAAAGGGCAGTTGTCTGTTTGTGTCTGTCCAGCTCTTCTGTGGAACGTTGGTGCATGTTCTTAACAAGAAACAAATGTATTTTGATTCAATTTCTGTAAAAAATAAATTAATCCAACTTAGAAAATTAAAAAAATGGGCACATTTTTCAATAATGACCTAGATAGCAGCAGCAGCAGCAGCGAGTGCAATTAAAAAAAATGCTTAGCATTAAAAGATATATAGCCAACATAAATAGCTCAGTCAGGAGACATCTCAATGTAACCATTGCAATCAAGGACTAACAATAAAACATTAATAAGTATTAGTAAAGACTTCCACTGTATAGAATGCATTTACATTTTGTAATTTGAACCGGTTTCTGAAACCAGTAAAATGCAGAGGTTTTTTTTTGTTTTTTTTTCAAAAACCGGTTCAAATTACAAAATTTAAATGCACTCTATACAGTGGAACTCTTACTAATACTTTTTCTTTTCTTTAACATGATTCACCCCAAACAAGGCAGGCCGCCACTGTAGACGTAAGGGACTACTGAGAAAAAAGAGAAGGGGATAAGGTTTGGGGGGTCAGCCTAAATTGGGATCTGAGCAGCGAGATGTCTGTTTACATTAGTTTTAAATTTCTGCATGTCAGTACTTATAATGTGCGATCAGAGCACACACACCACTTGTGGACATTATTACACAACGAGCTTCGTTAACAACTGAAGCACAAGATCAAGTGACACCATGTCGTTAAAAAAAAGAGGAAGAAAAAAATATTGTCTATTATCCTGATGAAGATTGTTAGGCTTCCCCAAGGAAGTAACACTAACCACACCTTAGTTGTGAGAAGCCCAACGATTGGCTGGGAGAACAAAGAATCTGATTGGGTAACTAACTAGCCGTGTATATAAAAACACCCGGCAACAATAACTCCATGCATTTTAGCCTGAAGATTCCCCCCCCCCCCTCCCCGGGGATGAAACGCAGGAGCCTCTGTGTAGCTTAATTGCCATAAATATATTTTCATAACTTATATATATATAAATATGTTTAAATTTTTCGTTTAAGTTCTCGTCTCCCCCCCTCTTCTCGTCTCCCCCCCCCTCTTCTCGTCTCCCCCCCCTCTTCTCGTCTCCCCCCCCCCCTCTTCTCGGCTCTCAAGCTTGAAGTTAGACGTTTCGTGAATGACTTCCAACTTTTCCTGTCTGTTGCCGTTTCGCTTGTGCCGCCCGTCAAGATCAGGTCGTCATCAACTGATCCTCTCCATGTCTTGAGCGGCCTACCATGTGGCTTATATATATATATATATATATATATATGTATGTATATACTAGCCGTATTTGCTGACTCGCTTCACAAAATTTTCTACTTGAAACATTAATTTCAAATAAAAAAAAAAACATTTCATTCATAACTTTGTTGTAAACACGAAACAAAACCTTTCTCATTTATTCATATATTCATTCGTTTTGATAATTTCGATACAAATTTATCTTTTCAATGTGACCGCAATGAATAATCACTTTGCCTTTTCACTTGCGATTTAGAAATAGATGGCAACGTGTTGAAAATCAAGTTGGTCCGTCTAAAGAAAAAGGAACGTTTGAACACGATTATTTCTCTTTGGACTATTATTCTTATCAACATCGATGACATTTCTATTTATATAACACAAACTGACCTCTCCGGCATTTCCCGGATGTGAAATAGGTTGAACAGAAATTGATATTTTTTTTTTTTACATAATAGCTGTTCCTTTCCAGCGTTGCCCGGTAGTATTTGTCCAGCAAAAAAAAAAAAAAATTGCGAATCAGAACTATTTATATTAAGATGAAAACAATGATTGGATTAAAAAAAAAAGGATAACAAATAATAGTTAATTAATAAAATGTCCTTTTTCAAAACCAATATGCAAATTAGTTAACTTTGCGACTAATATCGCATATACATCAGCAGTATATAAAAAGATGGTGTGTTTATTCTGTAGAGTTAAATTAATTTGAAACAGGACTTTAACCGTTGGTGTGAGAAATGGGCCCAACTTTCGCATATATTTATTAAAATTAGTTTTACTTATATTTTGTTCTATAATTTACGTAATTTACAGAAAATTAAAACTCCCAGGCGATGGCGAATAGTCCTGCTGCTAGTGTCATCTAAAAACGTTGAATTCAAGTTTTTCATTTTTGCCAATTTAGTCTTTTCAAATGATACAGTTCTGCAATACATAGTTAGTTTTAATTATTTTGTCGTTATTGCTTAGTTTTATTCAATTAAAACAAGGTTGTTAAATATTAACAAACAGTTGGGAGTGCTTTAGAATGGAGATCTAAAGGTACCGGTTTCAATCACGCGTCTCAGCATCTGATTTATTTTTTTAATTTAATTTTTTTTTTTTTTTTAATTTAATTTTTTTTTTTAAATTTAATTTTTTTTTTTTTAATTTAATTTTTTTTTTTTAATTTAATTTTTTTTTTTTAATTTAATTTTTTTTTTTTAATTTAATTTTTTTTTTTAATTTAATTTTTTATTTAATTTAATTTTTTTTTTTTAATTTAATTTTTTTTTTTTTTAAATTTTTACTCAATTCACTCCAAACAAGCCACATTGCCCCTTAGGCGTAAGGGGCTATTGTTTATAAGGGGCCAGGTTTATAGGGGGCATCCTAAGTGGGGAGTTGTGCAAAGAGATATTTGTTTACATTTAAATTTCTGCATGTTGGTACAGTCAGGGGAGCAGGAAGGGAATTCCAGTTCGAGGAAATAAACTATTAGAATAGAAAGTCCTCCAGCCCACAGGCGTTTTTATTTATTTATTTATTTTTTAAATTTGTTATTTACTATTAATATAGTTTTTATGTAAATAAAAAGTGTAAAGTAGTAAAACCTATGTATTTCTGATTCTTTTCAAACAAGTTAGCTTTTATAATATTTTGTTATTAGTTGAAATAAAAAGATAGGAACAGACACGTTTTTGATGTTCATCGCGAGAACCGGGAATGGCCGAAATATGCCGAGGATTTTTTTTTTTTTTTCTTGGCCTTTTGGCTAAGATCAAAGTGTAGTATCTGTTCCGATGGATACTGCACGCCTGTCCTGTGCAGTTCTAGGAGGTCCACCCTCCCAGGCTTTGCCTCCCCTCTTTGGGGAGGAGTAAGTTTATTGCTTACTGTCTGAGGCGCCCCTACCAAGGAATGCCGACAGGGCTGCCCAGGCAATTTTTAAATGGCTAGAGTGCTCACCTCTCGAGCGCTGGCTTTTCAAACCCCACTTTCTCGACCCGATCTTGGGTCACATCTTACTTGTGGGAGTAAGATAAAACTGGCCTTGTGCCTAACTCCTGGGGAGGAGTAAATAAAACTCAGCCACAACTCAGCTGCCGATCGGTGAATTCATTTGGAGCCGACTCGACCGTGACCTTCGTAAATAAGGTCACGGCTCAACTCACCCCGGGTGAATACAGTTTCAGGTACAAAAATAAAAAGACTAAATTTAAAAAAAAAAAAAAAAATTAATTACGAAACAATATTTAAATTTTAACATTTTGCGGGTATTTTGGAATAATCTAGGTTTATTTTATTTAAATATTAGTGTCTCCT
Organism: Sepiola atlantica; assembly: GCA_963556195.1. NCBI lineage: Eukaryota > Metazoa > Mollusca > Cephalopoda > Sepiida > Sepiolidae > Sepiola > Sepiola atlantica. The sequence continues at coordinate 6,107,265 of OY744553.1, forward strand.
TTTAAGCCAGTTGTCTAATTTCTGTCATCTACGAAAATTAGATCCCCGGACGATGCCGGATAGCCCTGCTCGTGATATCTAAATACGTTGAATTGAAGTAGTTCATTTTCATACGCCAATTTAGTCTCTTCAAATAATATAATTTCTCCCTTTTTAAATAGCGGCAGTTTGCGCAATACATAAAGTTAAATGATTTAAAAAAAATAAAAATTATTCATTTATTTCGTCTCATTTTATTTTTAGTAAATTAAAAAAAATTTTTTCTGTTTTAATGAAGCAATACTTTTGCACAATTTCATTTTTAGTCAAAACTAGAAAAAAAAATACTTGAAACTTTTCATCTTTCAAAGCTGCGGAAACATTTTCGTTCCTGCATTGAATGACTCCAGATAAAGAGGCTAGAAAATTGGAAATGATGTTTCGGGATTTTTCCGATGAGGATTGATAATTTGGATTTTTTGGAAACATTTTTCGTTCCTGCATTGAATGACTCCAGATAAAGAGGCTAGAAAATTGGAAATTATGTTTCGGGATTTTTCCGATGAGGATTGATAATTTGGATTTTTTGGAAACATTTTTCGTTCCTGCATTGAATGACTGCAGATAAAGAGGCTAGAAAATTGGAAATGATGTTTCGGGATTTTTCCGATGAGGATTGATAATTTGGATTTTTTGGAAACATTTTCCGTTTCTGCATTGAATGACTCCAGATAAAGAGGCTAGAAAATTGGAAATGATGTTTCGGGATTTTTCCGATGAGGATTGATAATTTGGATTTTTTGGAAACATTTTTCGTTCCTGCATTGAATGACTCCAGATAAAGAGGCTAGAAAATTGGAAATTATGTTTCGGGATTTTTCCGATGAGGATTGATAATTTGGATTTTTTGGAAACATTTTTCGTTCCTGCATTGAATGACTGCAGATAAAGAGGCTAGAAAATTGGAAATGATGTTTCGGGATTTTTCCGATGAGGATTGATAATTTGGATTTTTTGGAAACATTTTCCGTTTCTGCATTGAATGACTCCAGATAAAGAGGCTAGAAAATTGGAAATGATGTTTCGGGATTTTTCCGATGAGGATTGATAATTTGGATTTTTTGGAAACATTTTTCGTTTCTGCATTGAATGACTCCAGATAAAGAGGCTAGAAAATTGGAAATTATGTTTCGGGATTTTTCCGATGAGGATTGATAATTTGGATTTTTTGGAAACATTTTCCGTTTCTGCATTGAATGACTCCAGATAAAGAGGCTAGAAAATTGGAAATGATGTTTCAGGATTTTTCCGATGAGGATTGATAATTTGGATTTTTTGGAAACAATTTTCTTTTTGTAAAGTGGAATTTTTTTTTTTTTAATTTTGTTACAAATAACACATGAGAATGATAGAATATAATGTGAGTCTTAAAGACAGGCTTAGACCTGATGACCTCAGAGGAAGATTAAATCTGGACAGTATAGGGAGATGTATGCAGAACAGGAGACTTTGTTGGTTTGGTCACGTTGAAAGAAATGGATTGGAGTTTTTGGGTTAGTAGATGTAGAACAGTTGAGTTCACAGGGGAAGGCCAATGAAAACATGGAAGTGATAAGGATGGATTTGGAAGATAGAGGGTTAAATGAAGACCTGGTCAGAAATAGATGAGTTTGGAAGTAAATTTCTAAAAGCCGTCCAACACATGCCAGCATGTATAATAGACGTTAAACCGATGATGATGATGGGTGAAAATGAGTATTTTGCTTGATCGTTTGCTATGAAATAAAACTATCATTTAAAATTTTTCCGTTTTTATATTTGAACCCCTTTCAAAAAATTGAACTTAATGAAGAAAAAAAAATACCATGGAATTACTACAGGATAACGTTAGTTATTATTTAGTAATACGATGATGATGATGCTACATTTAAATGTTTTTCTTAGAGATTATTCTTTGTTTAATATGGGAGAGAGGAACAACAACAACAACAAAAATAAAGGGACCCTTATTGGGTTCCCTTTTTCAAAAAGATATTGTAAAATTGTTTGTTCATTTAGAAATTTTTTTTAAAGTCCCCTTTTTTACTTTGTGATTATCATAGGATTATGTTCAATGTCACCCCCCAGCCCCTCCTCGCCTTTTTTTTCTGGGTTCAGTTAACTCTTAAATGTCTGGATCTTCCCCTTTCTTTCTCCCACCCCAAAATAAATTTACCCCCCCCCCCCTTTTTTTTATCTCTCCCTTCCAAAATGAATTAATTCCCTTTTCTCTTCCCCCCCCCCACAATAAATTGATCCATTCCCCCCTCCTCCCCAAAATGAACTGATATACTTTTTTTCAAACCTCCTCCCTTACAATAAATTGATCCCTTTTTACTCCCCCTCCTCTCCATAATGAACTGATACCCTTTATTCTCTACTCCCCATAATAAATGTATCTCTGTTCTTTCTCATCCTACCTTTCGTTTTCCTTCTCCCAACAATGGATTGATCCCCTTTTTTCTGACCACAATAAATTGATCCCCTTTTTCTTCCCATAATAAATTGACCTCCTTTCTTTTTCCTCCTCCCCACAATGAATTGTTCCGTTTTCCTTCCCAGAATAGATTGATGCTCTTTTTTTATTTCTCTCCCTATTAAATTGATCTCCCCTATTCTTTCTCCTTCTCCCCACAATGAACTGATCCCCTTTCCTCCTCTTCGTTATCTCATTTTGTCTTTTTAACAAAATTATTTTTCTGATTATGAATTTAATCACGAAACAACTCCCTCTCTTCTCGTCTCCCCTCTCTTCTCGTCTCCCCTCTCTTCTCGTCTCCCCTCTCTTCTCGTCTCCCCTCTCTTCTCGTCTCCCCTCTCTTCTCGTCTCCCCTCTCTTCTCGTCTCCCCTCTCTTCTCGTCTCCCCTCTCTTCTCGTCTCCCCTCTCTTCTCGTCTCCCCTCTCTTCTCGTCTCCCCTCTCTTCTCGTCTCCCCTCTCTTCTCGTCTCCCCCTCTCTTCTCGTCTCCCCCTCTCTTCTCGTCTCCCCCTCTCTTCTCGTATCCCCCTCTCTTCTCGTATCCCCCTCTCTTCTCGTCTCCCCCTCTCTTCTCGTCTCTCCCCCCCTCTTCTCGTCTCTCCCCCTCTCTTCTCGTCTCTCCCCCCTCTTCTCGTCTCTCCCCCCCTCTTCTCGTCTCTCCCCCCTCTTCTCGTCTCTCCCCCCTCTTCTCGTCTCTCCCCCCCTCTTCTCGTCTCTCTCCCCCCCTCTTCTCGTCTCTCTCCCCCCCTCTTCTCGTCTCTCCCCCCCCCCCTCTTCTCGTCTCTCCCCCCCCTCTTCTCGTCTCTCCCCCCCTCTTCTCGTCTCTCCCCCCCTCTTCTCGTCTCTCCCCCCCTCTTCTCGTCTCTCCCCCCCTCTTCTCGTCTCTCCCCCCCTCTTCTCGTCTCTCCCCCCCTCTTCTCGTCTCTCCCCCCCTCTTCTCGTCTCTCCCCCCCTCTTCTCGTCTCTCCCCCCCCTCTTCTCGTCTCTCCCCCCCTCTTCTCGTCTCTCCCCCCTCTTCTCGTCTCTCCCCCCCTCTTCTCGTCTCTCCCCCCCTCTTCTCGTCTCTCCCCCCTCTTCTCGTCTCTCCCCCCTCTTCTCGTCTCTCCCCCCTCTTCTCGTCTCTCCCCCCTCTTCTCGTCTCTCCCCCCTCTTCTCGTCTCTCCCCCCTCTTCTCGTCTCTCCCCCCTCTTCTCGTCTCTCCCCCCTCTTCTCGTCTCCCCCCCTCTTCTCGTCTCCCCCCCTCTTCTCGTCTCCCCTCCTCTTCTCGTCTCCCCCCCTCTTCTCGTCTCCCCCCCTCTTCTCGTCTCCCCCCCTCTTCTCGCCCCCCCCCTTCTCGTCTCTCCCCCCCCTCTTCTCGTCTCCCCCCCCTTCTCGTCTCCCCCCCCTCTTCTCGTCTCCCCCCCCTCTTCCCGCCCCCCCCCCTCTTCCCGGCTCCCTTCTCTTCTCGTCTCCCAAATTAAACATGGCTGAATTCCTCATAGAAAAGGCTTGATCTTTTTAAAAATCACTTAATTCACTTTTCTTTCACTTTTCTTTCATTTTTGAAGCGATGAAAAGTCAATCTGGCTGCTTCTCTGATGTTCCCTTCCACCTATTCTACCCCTAATTTGAGCCTCCCCCCCCCCCGATAAAACCCGTGTCTAATCAGCCTTAGTTCCCACTTTTCAAATTAATTTTATTCTTACATCCAATTATCACAAAATCAACCGACCAACTTTCAAATCACATTATTCTAAAATTATCCCCTCCCCCCCTTTTTTTTTTCGAAAATGTAATTTATTATTTGCTTTCTAATATGCACACGAGTGGAGCGAGTGACAGTGCAGTCGTTACATGCGCACAATGTGAACTCTGCGTGCTGGGTTCGAATTCTGGGCTATTTCTTGCATCGCTTTCACTAATGTTTTTGGGGAAATGTATGAATCTATCTGATCTCTCTCGCAGCTACAAGTTAAATAGTAGAATAGACAGGACTCTCAAGCCTTGTTGGAGCAACTAATCGATCTGTTGCTTTTAGTTTGCACTTTTCTTTTACAGTCTGTTTAGGCTAGTTATATATATATATTTATATATATATATATATTAATAATGATTGTCCACAGATACTTCTGTTGTAAGATGTTATTGTATGAAATAAATAACAAAACCAAGTCACTTACAGATAGCTGCAACTCATCGTTTTTTTTCTTTTAGTCCTCACATTTCACGTGATGTTTTTGACAAAGGTGGAAGAATTGCTGCTTTCTGAGTCAGAATCTATCCATCTAACACTTATTGTTGGCTGAGTTTGACCTTAAAGTATTTTTTATTTATTTTTTTTTTTAGCTCCTTACATCAAGTGGCTTCATGCCTTGTCTGGAGCGATTTCCATTAAAAAAAACAAAAAACAATACAGTTAAGACCAATTTTTCAACAATGTAGTGTCATTCTTGCATGTGTTTTCTTAAATAACAGCATTTCTCGACTAATTTTCATAATTTTATATTTGGTTGAAAAAGCCGACAGGAGTTGGCGAAAATTTCAAATCCCGCAATGGGAAAAAGAAAAAAAGAAGTAATACATATATATTGTTAAATATATAGTTTTATCATACTTTTAAAATAAGTTTGATCAAACACCAGTGGGAGTTCATAAACGAAACGATGAGTTGCAGTTATCTGTAAGTGACTGGTTTTTATTTATTTCCTACAACACATACACATATATATATATATATATATATTCAGGTATCCACATAAAATGTTATAAGGGGATATAATTTTTTATGCATCAATTTTCAGTATTTACTTCAACAGTGGTCAATACGTGAGTAGAGCTAGGTAGTAAGTTATGAAAATATATTTATAACAAAAATATATTTTCATAACTTACTATATATATATATATATATATATATATATATATATATATAGTATGTGTATATATACAGAGGTGTCCATGCAAGAAATAATCATGCAAATTTAGCCTGATGATTTTCTGCGGGAATGAAACATGGATGCCTCTGTGTAGCTTACTTGCCATAGGTATATTTTCATACTACTATTAAGCACTACTCACTGTTTTGAGCACTGTTGAAGAAGTAAATACAGCAACTATATAGGCATAATATAACATATCACCTTATAATAATAATATTATGATGATGGGTATACAGTAAATAGCAAATGCCACCTGGCCCAAATCTTTGTCATTGTGCGCCGACGACGACATCCAGCTGTCAATCAACATGTTACCTTGCAGCTCTGAATTCTTATATCACCTAAACTGGGATGCTTCACTTGAAGCGATCCGTGGGGGTTGGGATGAGAGGTAGGTCTCTAATAGTATCATTATTATCTTGTGAATGGTTGTACTCACCGCCCAACCTTTGTCATTTAATTCCTATAACAGCTGCTTTTTTTTTTTTTTTTTTTTAAATTTTCACTGTTCTTTTTGCATCGACTTGTTTAATCCTTCTCGGAGGTTTTACTTTAGAAATGGCAGGTTTTAAGCAGCATTAGGGTAGAAGTAGCTTCAGTCATTGTGCATCAACAGACCAATTGAGGTTTCGCGATTTATTTAAATTATATATATATATATATATAAAATGAAAAAAGGAAAGCCAAAATCTATGTGATTTATGTATTCGTCAACGTTTCGTCTTTATTGAAAGACTTCCTTAGGATGAAGAAAGCAATGTAGAAAAATCATACAGACTATTAATTTTGTTTTGTCATATATATATATATATGGAGTAAGGTGCACGATAAGTCATGAAAATGAAATGCTGTGGTAGACAAAATGTGTGAAAAAAAAAACAAACAGAAAACAGGTTAAAATGCAGGAGAAAAACAAAAACGATGGATTTGACCGGTTTCTGAAGACGTTCGTTAATACGAACGAAACCGGTCAAATCTCTCGTTTTTGTTTTTCTCCTGCATTTTAACCTGTTTTCCGTTTGTGTGTTTTTTCGCGCGCACACACACATATATGAGGCGATTCCAATGCAGAGATGTATGGGATATAAGCGGATTGAAAGCAAAATTGGACGGATATAAGAGTGAAATGAGATTTTCGGTTCCTTCCCTTTTATTATTATGAGGATATTTTTTTTTATAAATACAAACTTGCTCTCAAAGTAGGGTCCGTATATATATATATATATATATTATAATATAAAATGAAGTAATAAAATAAGGTGTCAATCAAATTTTATTAGAATTCAAAGTTCAAGCAAAGTATCTTAAAGTCCTTAGCTCATGAGTTTTCAAAGATAATTCTTCTCTTCAGAGGACCATTACCGCAGTTATACCACTACAGGTAATAAAATTAAACTTTGAAAATATATAAAAATATATACACAAATACATAAAAATACATAACATCAAATATATCAACCCAAAAACATACTTTTTTGTTGAATCTATACAATCCATCCAGGTCATACTATTTGAAAAACATAATCAGGAAAGATATCCAGAAGGTTGACTGAAGATTAATCCAAGTTATAAATAGCAGTCCAAAATACGAGAAATTGAAGGAGCTGACGAAGTTATCGAGTCGCGAAATTTGTCAATAATCGATGAGGTGAAAAGTATCAAATGTTTATGTTAATTATTACGATAAATAAATCAAATCAAATAATATAGAAGTCCTCTGAAGAGAAGAATTATCTTTGAAAACTCATGAGCTAAGGACTTTAAGATACTTTGCTTGAACTTTGAATTCTAATAAAATTTGATTGACACCTTATTTTATTACTTCATTTTATATTATAATATTAATGCTCTATTCAGTATATTGAGCTTCAGTTTTTATCCGGATGTTTCACTAATTATAAGATATTAGTTGATGCTTATATCTTTTGTTGGATTGCTTCATATATATATATATATATATATACAGGGTGGGCCAAAATAAGGGTCCTATCTTTAAATTTGAATAACTTGAATTTGAATAACTTCCACAAAATAAAAGTTAAACTCACCAAACTTTATGTGTGTGTAGACTGACCCTTCCGAGATTTTTTGAAATAAACAAAACAAATTTTAGCCGAAAAAACACTTCTTAAAACTTACAAAAACTAAAGTATTGTTTTTTACACTGTTTTGAGTTTTTTAAGCAAAAATAATGTTTCTAAATGAGGGTACGTTCCTTAGGGCTAATACGGCTCATGCTTGCTTCGGAACGGGTCCTTTACTTATTCTAAAAAAAAAATTTTTTTAAATCAATAAATAAAAAAGTTATGAATTTTTAAAAATAGGACCCTTATTTTTGCCCACCCTGTATATATATATACATATATATATACTAGAATACTCATCACAGGATCGTTAAGATTAATTTCCATTGCACCACTTTATGTGTGTGTGTATATATATATATATATATATATATTCACACGCACACACACACATTTAAAAAAAGATTTAAGTCATTTATACATGAAAAAAGATTCAACCTTAATATAATGGAAGCAACAAAAAAAAACAATTTATGTAGGCCATCCACAAGAAATAACCTCCACTGCTAACAATGAAGAAACATTGCCCTCTTCTGTATTTCTAGTGACCGCGGTACTGTCCTAAAACTAATATACAGCCTCCAAGAGGTTTGAACTGTAGGGATACGAACTAAATCTGCATATTGCAGACTTAAAACTTGTATAAGCTGATGTTCACCACTGAACAATTCACCAAATACTAAGGTATCAATCAAAATTCACCTTCTATGACGAAATGTTGACATAATTTAGTTATTTCAGCTCAGAGCAAGATTACAGTTAACCATCATACCAGAAACAGCAGCATGAAAGAATGACAGAAATTGAAAAGCCAAACCATACATATATATAAATATAGTATAATAATTTAATAAATGTTGCAAATTTATTTTAAAAAAACAACAAAAATACATTTTTATTCATACAATTGTTTCTGCCCATTTTCAAAATATGCTTTTTCCCTTTTTAACGTCATTTCAAAAGACTTCAAAAGTGAATGGTTTCCATCAAATTTAGCAAAAGAAAAAAAAAAAAAAATGACCGTTAATATTAAAATTTTAATTCATTTTACTGATGTATCTTTTTTTTTGCAGTAGACCAATGAAAATTTTTTTTTTTTACATCCTTATGTAGGTACATATCAAAAATTAGTATCATAAGACATTAGAAAAAAATTATCTTATTTTCTTTCTTAATCAAGAGACTAATGGAAGACATTAATATTATTTATTTTAATTTGTTTATTGAAAAACAGGAATTTGGCTCGATAACTTTTTGGAAGATTAATTTAGTTCTGCTTAACCAGTTTCCCAAAGATTTATCTAATTACGTACCTTTATTAATGCTGACACATATATATATATATATATATATATATATATATATATATATATATATATATATATAGTGTTTATTTAATCAAATTCCTGTATTAACTTCCTTACGTTTCCTTTTAGGAAAAACTAAAATTGTAATTTTTATTTCCTTTTCAATTATTGTAACATATGTCAATTTCCTTTTGCAAAAAGAAAAACTGAAATGGCTAAATTTATTTTCCGCGACTAAGCAAGTCTCAATTCTAAGTTGATTAAATAGCGTGTACATACATGTATGCTTGTGTCAGTGTGCGTTCATTGCACAGGCCGTGATCGTCCATTTGTTGTCCTCGTCCGAAGTCAGTTCTCGATTCGACTCAGGTCGCAGTGTCAATCGTGTGATCTAATTCAGTGCTGTAACGGAAGGATTCCCCCTCCAAACAAAGTTACGACTCCAGTTTAAAACAAGTAACAAAGTTTTATTTTTAGAGACGTTACAACAATACTTCTCCACCGAACGACAGACTTGCAATAGGAACTCTGACCCCGGCCAAATTAAAATATAAGTCCAACCGAGCACAGTCAATCAGCTTAGGGCGAGAACCATAGAAACTCAACTGACCCTTTCTGACAGAATATATATATATAATCACTTGGACCACCCGATATTATTAGCTGTTAATATATGGACATAAAAAACTGACTTACTATGAAGTTCATAATCTGGTATGAACATTATATTTGGAAAGTCTCAAGTGGGGTATAATCACCTCGTATTCCAGAAGATATTACTATTTCAAAGGTCAGCACATTTCTTGGGTGATATTTCTTTTAGCTAAATATTTCTCCCATTACAGGCCTGTCGTCTGCATGCAATGCAACTATGCACACCTCTAAACATGCTACCTTGGCCAGTGAGGGTTGAGGACATGCATTGCATGGAGAAAAATTATATGAGAAAGACAGGCTTAGATCTGATGACCCCAGAGGAAGATAAAATCTGGACAGTATAGAGAAATGTGTGCAGAATCCGAGACTTTGATGGTATAGCCACATTGAAAGAATAGATGAGAGTTCTTGGGTTAAATGTAGAAGAGTTTAGGTAGCAGGTCTCAGGGGAAGGGCCGAGGAAAATGTAAAAAGACACGAGAAAAATGGAATTGAGAAAAACGAGGGATAAATAAATACCTGACCAGAGATAAGTTACTTTGGAAGTCAATTTCTGAAAATCGTCCAATTCATACCATTATTTAAAACGGACGTTAAACCGATTATTATTATTATTATTATTATTATTATTATTATTATTATTATTATTATATATGGTGGCTTAAACCATATAATATTTCGTTTTCATTTTGTGTTTTTGGAGTAAATTCTAGTTCAATTTTATCTATTTTTAGTGCGATTTCATCTGATTTTGCTCTGTCAAATATTGATTTATTTGAAAGAATCGGCTAACCTTCTCTGGTTATAGATTTTGGAATTTGTTTTGTAAAAGATGGAGTTAACTGGAAAACACATTGATGTAGAAAGGTGGATTATGATTTTCTTTGCGGTATTCATGTTTTTATTTTTACATTTTAAATTCACTTTTAGTTGTGTTTATATCTCTGGTTATAGATTTCTGTGCATGATTCACTCCTAAAATAATTAACCAATCATTATGAATTTTAGAACACAGCTCCTAGACATAAGGGTGAGTAATGTGGACTATATTTAGTTTTATTTAGTTTTATGCAAAGGAGACAAAGAGGTGGTGCATACTCTTTGTGAAAATTCAGATATCTCGATTTGTGCGCAACTTTAACAATAAATATTCCCCAAATTTCAGTCTCTTTAGGGGAGCATTTTAAAAGGTTTTTAAGAGAACAACCTCCCGTTTGAAAATTTAAATATTTCAGATTTGCATTAAATTTGATCCATAGTTATTAGACACCAATTAAGCAAGATTCTCTGAATTTCAATTTTCTTAGGCTCCCTTAAACTTAAGCTTTAAAATTAAGACATTTTGTAGAATCAAAACGTATTTTGATTAAAATTGGAATAAGGATTCTAGACATAAGGTTTAGTATCATATCTTTATTTTAATCTTTGTAAGGGGGGGGGGACATAAAAGTGGTGCATAACTGTTCTGCAAATTAATTTTTACCTATCCTTCGATAGGTATTCGTCTATTATATACTGGGTGTGAAGGGAAGTCAGTTATAACAACCTGGATTGCCCGGTAATGCCGTCGACTTCTCCAGAAACATATGTAAAGCTTATTTTGTTCAAAAAAATTGTCATTAAATCAGTGATATAACCATAATTTAATATATATGTAAATATCACGGATATGAGTTTTTAAGAAAGAAAAAAAACTAATTTTCCTTCCTATGACAGTTCTCTCTGAAAACTGAAAACGTTAATTTTGCCGTGAAGGTTAAGACTTCACGCAATTTCTGAAGGGGGGTAGGAGAGGTAGATGACTTTTGTTTCATCAAAGAATGGCTTCCTGTTCCTTTCTCCCACATGCGCATACGGTGTCTTTCTCTTGATTTCGACTTTCTTAGTTGAAACTGATTTAAGTTGTTTCGAAAAAAACAGTTTTCTTTGTGCGCTACCCTCTCTCTCTCTCTCTCTCTCTGTCTCTCTCTCTCTCTCTCTCTCTCTGTCTCTCTCTCTCTCTGTCTCTCTCTCTCTCTGTCTCTCTCTCTCTCTGTCTCTCTCTCTCTCTCTCTGTCTCTCTCTCTCTCTCTCTGTCTCTCTCTCTCTCTCTGTCTCTCTCTCTCTGTCTCTCTCTCTCTGTCTCTCTCTCTCTCTCTCTCTGTCTCTCTCTCTCTCTCTCTCTCTCTCTCTCTGTGTCTCTCTCTCCCCACACACAAAAGGGGTCGTGCCCCCCCCTCCATTTAGGTTGGGAAATTCATCTTGATTTCAGCTTTTTTTTTTTTTTTTATCGACTACTCACATACCTGATATATGTATTTATATGCATGCATGTGTGTGTATGTATATATATATATATATATGTATATTATTTGTTTATCAACATGCGTATACGTTTCATCCTTCCGGAATCGTCAGTGTAGATATAATTATTCTTCAAGCTGGTCGCCTGATTCGAAAACCCGGAACAAATCATGTTTATAACTGAATTTCCGACGTCTTAACCCTCATGGCTATCATGAACAACTACATGAACTGTGAGAGTTTTAAACCTATTGTAAGCAGCCGACGTCAACAGTGTTCAACTTATGGAGGAACATGCATTAAAGCTTATAATTTTTACAGCTGTATTAATACTACTCACTACAGTGCCCAACCTAAATTGGAAGCGGCATATATATATATATATATATATATATATATATATATATATATATAAAATTTACTTTTGATCCATTTTAATTAAATGTTCAATAGATTCAATTTAATTCATGTTAACAAAAAAAAAAGAATATTTATCGAACCAAGAGCATCTGTTACAGCAATGTACGAATTTTTTTATTTTTTTTAATTTTTGTTATTTTCTTATTTTCTACGCATGTGAAATGGATCATTGTGTGACGTCGATTCATTCTCTCTTGTTTAGTCCAACACATGTGACTGCGCGTGGTCACAGAGCGCGACTGAACTCTATTGTGTCTCAGTCCTTTTGTTACCGCCGCCGCCTCCTCCTCCTCTTCCCCCCCACCTCTCCTCTTCTCCCACCTTCAAACGACAGCCTTGCTTCAAGGTCTATATTTACTTATGTATATGACGAGGCTTTGGTGCAAGCTGTTCGTCCCAATAAAACTCGTTTTATACGAAAGGTGGCTGCGTACAAATACAGTTATTAAAATGTTCGTTTATACATCTGTGCTTTTTTAATATGTATTGTCTCCAGACCAGAGGTCGGGGGGGGGGGGGTCACCTGAGGGAGTCATTGGAGGGGGGGGGGGGGTGACTTCAGAGCAGTGGTGTGCAGAGTTCTGGTGAGGCCAACTCCTTGATTGTTTATTATATAAAGGGCAGTTGTGTGTGTGTCCAGATAAAAGTCAAAAACTGCACAAGACACACCCATAAAGCTGATATATTCGTTTTCGGCATTGCCTCGGGCAAAATATAGGCACTTTTAAAAAAAAAAAAATTTTTATTTTTTATTTTTTATATTGTTTTGGGAATTAGCAGGAACGGAGTTAAGGGGAGTGGTAAATATTTAGAACCATTTTTTAATGTTATTATGTAGTAATTTGTCAACGCTTTCTTTTATTTATTTTAAAAAAATTTTTTTTTTAGTTGCGAGCAAGAGAGGTAGAGATGTTTTAAAAGAAAGATACTGCACACATGTTTTTATTTTGTTTCTGAGTTTTTGAGATGAGGATCGATAATTTTGGTCATTTGGACTACTGTTCTCATCTTGAGTGTTATTCTTACAACGTTCCCACCAATGTCACCTTCGACCTTCTTCAGGTGTATCTTGTCGAACTCGGGAATCATTCTGTCGAACTCGGGGGAAAAATCTGCATGAATTTTCGAACGGATCCCTTTACTTAATCCACGAGGGTAGCATGCTCTCGTTCCGTCATCCATGACCGGGTAGAAGTCATCAGTAATTCGCAATTTCTCGTGTCGCCCGCACTGAGGATTGAACCTTCAACCTTCAAAAGACTGCATCTTCAACTGAATTTTGCTTAGTACTTTATCCGTTGCGCCATGACATTTTTAGTATGAATTTTGGGACCCTTAAACCTATTCTTGTATTTTAGATGCACAGTCTATATATATATTTATTACTACATATTATTATATATTACTCTATATATATATATATATAGATATATACTTATTACTACATATTATTATATATTACTCTCTATATATATATATAGAGAGAGAGAGATATATACTTATTACTACATATTATTATATATATATATATACTTATTACTACATATTATATATATGTATATATATATATACTTATTACTACATATTATTATACATTACTCTCTATCTATCTATCTATATATATATATATATATAGATATACTTATTACTGCATATTATTATACATTACTATATATATATATATATATACGTATTACTACATATATATATACTTATTACTGCATATTATTATATATATATACTCATTACTGCATACTATTATATATATATATATATATACTTATTACTACATACTATTATATATATACTTATTACTACATATTATATATATATACTTATTACTACATACTATTATATATATATACTTATTACTACATACTATTATATATATACTTATTACTATGTATTATACATTACTCTCTCTCTATATATATATATATATAGAGAGAGAGTAATGTATAATATGTAGTAATAAGTATATATATATCTCTCTCTATATATAGATATACTTATTACTGCATATTATACATTACTATATAGATATAGATATACTTATTACTGCATATTATATATATATAATGTATGTATGCTAGTAAAAGTCCAAGTACTGAGAAATATTATTGAATATGATTGGATCCCTACCTACACTCAATTGCTTCAGAGTGGCTTCAAAAATATATTTTAAAAAACCACCCGCCTCGACTCTTACGTCAAAAGTGAGGAATCGGTTTGAAAAAATTTTTTTTTTTTAAACCCGATTCTGGAGTCGATGTTAAAAATCTTACTCCTCACTCGCAATTGATCGTGCTGGTGTAATTCTCTACCGATATAAGAGTCGGATATGTCTTAGATGGAGTACTGTTGCCACATCCTGGGAGGTGCCGCTCAGAGCGCTCTTTCTTTTACCTTGACAGAGTATGTAATCAACTCTGCAATCTGGTCGAGAATGATCTCCTCTCTTTCTCACGGAACAGATGGTGCTAGTCTTTCTCTACTCTATTGTTAGAACCATGGAACGTGCTCGGGTGACCTTCAATCTCTGCTTCCTCCTTGTAAGACCTTCGCAGCAAGAACTCGTCTAACTACCGCCATTAAAAATAACTTTCCTTTCTTTTCTGTGTACTTAAAACCAAGGAATTTCCATGAACAGTTTCTTTCTAAGAACTTCCCGTCTGTGAAACACATACCACGGGACTACTTTCCTGCAAGATACAACGTTGTTGTCTTCACATCAGTGTTATGGAGTTGGTTTTGGAAGGAGTCATACTCGTAGGAATTCTTGGAGTCGAATATTTTGAAATTATAGCGGTCGGAGTAAAACTTTTATGAATCATCGCCGTCGCACCATGTACCTTCCGATTCTGTAACCCTGCTTAAAATATGCCAATAAACATTTGTGAAAAACCGTCCTTCCCCGTGGGATGCAACATGGTCGTTTTCAAATCCAATATCAGTAGATACTTGTGAAAAACCGTCCTCATAAGTAATTAAATTTTGTTCATTCCATTCCGGGTATGTTGAAAGAAGCGAGGGGTATATCAGCACATGCAGAGACCTAAGGCTGGACAGCAAAAAGAAAGCTGGGTACCCGAGGAAAACATAGAAATAAACCATCAGACAAGACCGTAAAAAGTAGCAAATGTCAACAGTCAATCCCCACAATCGTCCCATTTTGACCTACAATCTCCTTAATGGTCATTACGATATACCGCAGGACCTATTATTCACTGCTGCACCAGAAAGAGGTCGATGCGGACACCACAAGAAACTATTTCACCGCCGAGTTCGATTGAACCGAAGGAGGGCCGCTTTCCAAATTAGGATTTCTGGACCTTGGAATATGCTTCCAAGAGAAGTAATAAATGCGCCAACAATACATCAATTTCTAGGTGAATTTGGACAGGTGCTGGGCTACTGTATCCTCTTCTGTGTAAATTTCTACCGCTCTTTCCCTACATGGCAACTGATATATGCTTGTTTTATTTTTTGCCAAATTGAATTGAAAAAATCAGCAAGGGGAGTAATTCATATTCTGTGTACATTTCTACCA
>OY744553.1:6127979-6130479 GCA_963556195.1 Sepiola atlantica
GAAAGTAGATACGTTGTATTTAACAGGAAGAAGTAACATCGGATGAAAATGCAGAACTCCCGACACGATTCGGACCTGTTATTTCGCGTTTGGTTTTCAGGCCATGGGTTCTATACACGGTAAATATAAATGTATATATATATATAAATATATGTATATATACATAAAACAACTGTCTTCCTGCTAAATACACTGCATCTACTCTCTAGGCATTTCATTAAATATTAATCTCTGAAATATATGTATACTAGACGACCCGTGACCGGTTTGGGTCAATCTTGGTACATTGTACATTAGTGTCTATATTAAATAGTTAAAAATGAACAATATATATATATATATATATATATATATATATATATATATATATATAATCTTCTTTGTTTATGTCATCTATTTATTTACATCATCCTCTTACTTTACTCTTCTGCTGCTGCTGTTACTACTCCCTCTCCTATTTCCCTCCTCCCACCACTTCTCATCTTACATTCGCTCTTCTCCCACAATCTAAAACATTCAATATGCAAACAACAAACCAAACACGATTATAAGTTATATATATATATATATATATATATAACTAAAACCTGGTTGGTTCTTTGTTTGTTTGCACATTGACTGTTTTAGGTGATGGAGGGGAAACAAGAATGGGGGTGGGAGGGGAGTAGTAGCAGTAGTAGTGTAAGAAAAAAAGCAGTAAATGATGTGAAGAAAAGTGTATATATATATATATATATATTATAATTTCTAGCTATGTGATGTATGTATTAATATAAAATGTATCAATGTTGACCCCAAAGGTCACAGGTCGTCTACTTTATATATATATGTGTGGCATATGTATCTAATTCTGACTTTTACTTACTTTTGACAACCCTCATAGGTAGTATCTATAATTTGATATCTTTCAATACTGCACGTTTGAAAACGATACAATACGAGTCATGTGTTTGATACTTGGTTCGTATCAAATTATCCGAGTGGATTTTGACCACCACTATTGCATTGTTGATTTCACTTTCTATCTCCCCCCCCCCCCTCACACTCCTTCATTTGTTCTATTTCCTTTGGTTGTTCTGGGCTGTGGCATGCAAGGTTGGGGCATTTACTACTGGTGTTACTGAGATGCTGATAGTTACGCGTCCTGCATCAGACGCATAAAAATCTAAACGCGCACGGTGGAATCTTACCCATGCGTCCCAAGGATGCCAGTCATTTTTTTCATTAAAAAAAAAAGAAGTAAAAAAACGATATATTGCAATGAGCACAGAAAATCAGCAGCAGAAGAGTAAAGTAAGAGGATGATGTAAATAAATAGATGACATAAACAAAGAAGAAAAGGATATATATATATGGTTTTATTCAAGCATGTACAAAGTCTGCTACACTGGCATGTCGATGTTATCGATCTACAGCTATCAAGAGCTGAGGTCTCATCAGGCAGGGTTTTTTTGTGATCCAACCCGGTCGGTGAAATACAGGAAGGTTCCTGGATTTCACCGACCGGGTTGGATCACAAAAAAAACCTTCTGCCTGATGAGACCTCAGCTCTTGATAGCTGTAGATCGATAACATCGACATGCCAGTGTAGCAGACTTTGTACATGCTTGAATAAAACCATTCATAATACAGCTCTATATTTTTATTGAGCACTCTTTTATAAGCTCGGTTTGATTCCCTTTGGATTTCTACCCTGTGGATTTTTATACTACCTGGATCACTATATATATATATATATATATATTGTTCATTTTCTCTTTTACCTCACAATTTTCCTTTTTTCTGTCTTTATTTTTTATTACCTCCCCCTCACCTCTACCATTTCAAGTTCAATAAGGACAGTCGACCCAACCTACCCACCGTTTTCTTTGTAACTAAACAATTTAATTTTGTGATAAGGATTAGTGAAATACATTTCTTGGCTGTACATTCACCTATCAGCATCACCGTTGTTATCAAACCTTTTTTTCCTTTGATATCGAAACTAAAATTGTATATTGGTAAATACTTCAACCCTGCTATCTAGGCATGAATCATGCTACGGCGCCTTCGTTGCTTAACTCTTAACATTTCATACCGCACTGACCAGAAGAGATATCTGTATTTCCATACCGCACAACACTGCACAAAATCATAACCCTTTGTTTAAATCTATTTATAAATACTTTTAAAACGGCATGGTTAAAAGGAAATAACTCTTACAAGTCCTCCTGACATTTACATCCGGGTCATAATAATTATTTCTGTAACTAAGTGCATCAATTTTATGTCTATCAAACTCACCATCCATGTTTTTTTCATTTTCAACGGCTGGTTAAGATTTGATACACTAGCAGGAAGACCCAATGTTTCTCTGACTAGTGCTACCAGATCAGGCTGTCTGAAGATACCGGCTTCCTGACCAAAAATGCACCAAACATTGATGTTATTGATTGAGTTTTACAAAGGGAAAGGAAAAATAAAACCTGTTCTGCAAATCTAAAAACTAAAAACAATTTTC
>OY744553.1:6135479-6140479 GCA_963556195.1 Sepiola atlantica
TTTGACCCCCTGGGGGCGCAAACCAGAATTTTTCGGAGGTCAAGGATGCTCATTTTATATCCAGAACAATTGCCTCTACATTTTGGCCAAGTTTCAGAAAAATTGAATGATTAGGGTGGGAGACAGGGGAGGGGGGTGCTGAGGTTTTTGTTGTAGTGAGGTGTAGCATGGATTTTGAGGGGCTGGGGAAAGAGGAGGGGCTTTGCGTTTTGGTGTGTAGGTAGTGTCATAGTTTTAGAAAAAAAGATTTGAAGAAATTAAGATGATTTGAAAGTGGGCGGGGTGGGTAAGAGTCTGAAAGAAGTAGTCCTCCCCTCTCTCCCACCCTAAGACAAATTCACTAACACTTCCACCCCTCTCCCTTTTCACTCACAGCCATCCACATTCATTTCACTCCCTGCCACCGACTTCTCTCAGCCCGGACCTTGATCCTGCGTTCCCAGTAGTGGCTACTACTACTTCTCATTAACCCATCATGTCAACCCAATATTTTTATGTACTTGCATGAAATTTTTCTTAAAATGATCATCCTGAGGAAGTCTTACAAATAAAGACGAAACGTTGATGAATACATAAAAAAACATCATTTATGCTGATGCAGTTTTTTTTTTAAGAGGATCTCTTGAAGTTTATTTCATCTACATAAAAAACTGAAGTATCATAAACGTAGAAACAACTGTACCTATTAATAATAGTTAATTATTATTAAGAATAATATTAATAATATTAATGTCTGTATGAATTCTGTTAGTCTTTTCTACTCACTTGCTGAGCGGAAAAAAAATCTTGAACGTTTGCCATCCCGAGAGATTGTGCCTCATGCACTATGGACTTAACAATAATTCCCTTGTCAGACAACGTTATAACATGTTGTGCATCGTATGTCTGCCATACTTACGTCGTTTCTTTATCTCTGATCTTGATATATGACGTGATGCGACTGAAGGGTGCACATGGTCATGGGTGTGTCAGTTGCAGTCGTAAACTTAAAGTGCTTTGCTATAAAAAGGAACTTTGTGTGGCAGTGTTGTCTATTGCTTTTTGTCTACTAAGTCTGCGTGCGTGTATTTCTCTTGTACTTATGCGTTTATCGGAGGTGGGGAGGTCGCTGAAGACAGATCCCGTAGTCTGTTTTAAAACGAGGAGTAAATTCACGTTCATCTTGTAAAAAGTCGACGAGTAGCAACGGAAAATTTTTTTTTTTTTAAATCATTAAAAAAAAAAAAGTTATGAAAATGTCATTAAAAATATCAAAGCGCTTAAAAAGAATTATCAAAGTTATTAAAAAGGTTGATTGTTAAAATATTTTGATTAAAATTAAAATAATTCACAGGTAACATTAATTGGAACAAATACATCAAGAGACATTGCCAAAGTTGCTGCAAAGAAGGTGGGCTCCCTCTACCGTAAACTTCTCAAACCTGTCATTATCCTATATCTCTACAAAGCCACCATCCGTCCATGCATGGGCTGATGCACCATCCACTAGTCTCTCCCTCTTAGACAAGGTCCAAAAAAGAGTCGCTAACTTAATAGGTCCCTCACTATCCACCAATCTCCAGTTTCTGTCCCATCGCTGCAATGTTGCACCCTTGTGCTTGTTTTACAAATATTTCAATGGAATGTGCTCCTATGAACTTGCTTCGCTGGTGCCCACTTGATGTAAATACTCGACTAACCCTACAATCAACTAAATCCCATCCATTCACTGTGGAGGTCCCCAGATACCTTCTACTCCAACAGCTTCTTTCCTCGGCCTGTGGAACTCCATCCCTGCTCCATTTCCCCAACTCTAACGACATGCAGAAATTTAAAACTAATGTGAACATACATCTCGCTGCGCAGCTCACAACTTAGGATGAACCCCAAAATTTTCACTCTAATTCTCAGTAGCCCTTAACGTCTACAGTGGCGGTCTGCCTTGTTTGGGGGTGAACTATGATAAAAAATAAAAATAATTCTTTGGTATAAGTTATGGTTTGACTCTATCTTGTACTAAGTATCCAAAATCAAAATTTTATTTTAAAATACTATGACAGCCATTTTATGATGTGAGATTCACGCAGGTGTGTCTACGTGCGACCGTGTTCGGATCATACTTTTCCCAACAGTATCAGTACATAAATAATAGCAGTAGATCTGCAAGGAATCTATATTTTCTAGCAGGGAGGCCCGACGTTGCTCGGGTTGAATGAGAAACATTACTATGTTCTTTTTCCACTATGCTCATAACATAATATTACTTTCTCCTATTTTTTTTTTTACCCCCCCAGCTTCGCCTCCTAATATAGTCCGAAGAAACTAAAATTTTGGAAAACTGAATTAGTGTCTTATAGTTTAAATTTCATTAGAATCGGATATACATATTGGAAGTTTTAAAGGGGGTTCCCCCCCCCCCCCTTAAACATGAAACATTTTTAATCACCGAAAAATATTAAATCCTCTTACCACTATTCAAATCACGGAGTTAAAATATTTCATAAGATAAATTTTTTTTTTCTTCACCGCTTGTAAACCCTACGGATGCCTAAATATGTAATAATCATTCACATTTTCTTAGATGAATGCTTTTTATTTGATTTTCAGCAAACACTGAATATTTATTAGCCAAAATTTTTAATTTATTAACTTAAATACTAAATTCATGTGATTAATTGATAAAAAAGGAATAGGCAGAGTACACATTATTAAGGCAGTAGTTTTTACGATTTCAATACCCGAGTTTGAATCTCACCTAAGTCTAAAGGATTTTTTTTTAATTAGATAGAGTGGACCCTCACTATTCGTGGGCTCACCATCATAAGCATTGACGTAATATTTTTTTCATAAGTTTGGTAGAACTTACAAATATGATAATCATTAAAAAAAAAAACCTTCTTACCTCTATTTGAATCACGGAGTAAAAATATTTCATAGATAAATTTATTTTTCTTCACCACTTTTAAACTCTACGGATGCTAAAATATGTAATAATCATTCACATTTGTTCACATCAAGGCTTTTTATTTGTAAGTATCTAAAACCAAAATTTTATTTTCATTATATCTAAAACCTTTTAATGTGTGCACATAGATACTTGCAAAACATAAACAATGATAACACATTCATTTTTGTAGCTCAATTAGCCACCGAATTATAACCATTCAAAGTGAGAAATTAGAATATCTTTCGTCCTGTGTTTTTTGTCCAGAAGCCAAATGGACACAAAGCATATCAGGAAAAATTCAATAAGTACCAACAAAAAATGGAGAATCACAAGTTAGACAAAAAGTCATTAAAAGAATAATATGCAAGTCATTAAAAAAATAATATCCAAGTCATTAAAAAGATAATATCCAAGTCATTAAAAAGATAATATCCAAGTCATTAAAAAAATAATATACAAGTCATTAAAAAAATAATATACAAGTCATTAAAAAAATAATATCCAAGTCATTAAAAAAATAATATACAAGTCATTAAAAAAATAATATACAAGTCATTAAAAAGATAATATACAAGTCATTAAAAAGATGATATACAAGTCATTAAAAAGATGATATACAAGTCATTAAAAAGATGATATACAAGTCATTAAAAAAATGATATACAAGTCATTAAAAAAATGATATACAAGTCATTAAAAAAATGATATACAAGTCATTAAAAAAATGATATACAAGTCATTAAAAAAGTGATATACAAGTCATTAAAAAAGTGATATACAAGTCATTAAAAAAATGATATACAAGTCATTAAAAAAATGATATACAAGTCATTAAAAAAATGATATCGAAGTCATTAAAGAGAGACAAACACAGCGAGGATGTATGAGGTCAGAGGTTACACAAACCCCGATTACTCTTTGTGCGTGAAATGAATGAAGGCATAAAATCAACATTTTTCAATACAAAATCATGACCTTTGTTTCATCACATTCAAGGGAAATAACTCTGCAACTAAAAAGACGGAAGTAAGATTCAAGTTATCTCCCTTACATCTTAAAAACAAGATTTATTATTCAAGACAATACAAATTTTGTTGGCTATGTAAATCGTATAATGCTTACATGGTAATCTGTCGGTAAAAACTATCATATATCTGTCGGTAAAAACTATCATATATCTGTCGGTAAAAACTATCATATATCGCAGTTTATTGAGGAAAGTCTGTTGCGGAGATGACAGTTATTTGGTTAAGTGCATTGATGCAAGTCTTTACCCGAAGATACATGATCGTAAACGCGTTTTAAAAAGGTGCAAATATTGCTGGATAGTGTATTTGCTTGCAAATTTTCCCCTCCACCCCCACCAATCAAATCTGGTGCTTCCTGACTTTAAATGCACCAAACATTGATGTTGTTTTTTTTTCCTTCCCGCTTTGCAAAACTCAATCATGTTCTGCAAAGCTAAAAACGAAAACGATTTTCCTCTACAAAACAACCAAACCAAACACCAAAACACCATGAATAAATATTTGAAGACATAAAGAACTTGAAGCATAAAAACTTTTATCAAAATGACCGGATTCGGCATTAAAATAACTCGAAAAGGGTTGATATGCCGTAAAACAAAACAACTAAACCAAACACCATGAATAAATATTTGAAGATATAAAGAACTTGAAGCATGAAAACTTTTACCAAAGTTACCATATTCGGCATTAAATAAACCGAAAAGGGTTGATATGCCGTACACCCCTCCCCATCAAAGGAAGTAATGTATCTATGAATATAGAGTTACATCTTTTTATTTTATTTATTTTTTTTTTTTTGTAAGATGACGGCCATTTGAAAATAATTCCGCCTCGAACAAAGTATTTAGTGGGAGAAATAAAATCGAATTACATTTTATTCTTAAAAACTTTCTGCAGCGATCCACAAGAAAAACTGATGAACCAGAATCAAGTATTTAGTAGGAAGAAAGCTATCGAGGACAAAGAAAAAATTAATTGAATTGAATCCTAAGACCATCTTTAATGTTTTTTTTACTAATGTGGCACCACTTATCAAGGCCAAAAGC
>OY744553.1:6147979-6150479 GCA_963556195.1 Sepiola atlantica
GATAATCATTTAAAAAAGTCTTTTTACCACTATTCGAATCACGGAGTTAAAGTATTTCATAAGGTAAATTAATTTTTCTTCACCGCTTGTAAACTCTACGGATGCTCAAATATGCAATAATCATTCACATGACAAAAAAAACACGGATCAAGACAACAATAGGGACCCCAGAACATTAACACAAGACGCGGGACATATTTTGGAATCACCGGTTGACCTCGCAATACATGTGGTCTCTATTTACAAAACACTTGTATATAAATCTTTTATTATTTTAATAAATGCAGTATATTTCGGAATTTTTTTTTCTTTTAACATGTTAATATTTATTTTAAGGCAGAGAGTCCATAAATAAAACAAATAAAATATTAACATGTTTTCTTTTAAAACATGTTTCTGTGTCACTATTTACTTGCCTCCCCACGAGGGCAGAAATGGGGGGGGGGCGTATGAAATATTTATCACCGTACTTAAGTAATCTTTCGTTTTGTAGGGAAAAATCAAGCTTCCCAAAAAGGGGCACTCTGGATCTTACCTCGGTTTAGAAGGATTTTTCCATACTACACATTGCTCCTAGCCTGAGGAGGCAAAACGGATGATTACGCAAGTTATTTTAATAAATAAACGAAATATATACGCTTTTTAAAAAATCGGCTGACTTGTAATCTTTCGTTTTGCCTCCCGACGAGGGCGGAGTTAGACTTCAAAAATCAGTTTCTAAACGGAAGCAATTTAAAGTTTATGAAGTTTTTGTCCTTAGAAACTGATTTTTGAAGTAAATAGCGAAGTTTTGTTTTTTAATAACAAATAAGTTATAAAAAGATTTGTAAATAAAATTATGTATTTGTTAAATCTTATTTCATTTGTTGCTTACAGAAAAAAAAGGACAAAAACTTCATAAACACGTGTATTGCGAGGTCAACCGGTGATTCCAAAACATGTCCCGCGTCTTGTGTTAATGATCTGGGGTCCCTATTGTTGTCTTGGTCCAAAAACACTAATTATTCTGTATGATCCATATTGAATGCCGCTCATAGAAAAGCGTTGCTATTCCAAATTTTGGCGAACTTCATACGAAAAAGAAATATTTAAAAAAAAAAAAAAAAAAAAAAAATGACCCAACTTGCAAGCAGAAAGGGCTAATTTACGCTAATTTGGTATCTTTCATGCAAAACACATGCTAATGTACAAAAACTTGATTTTTAGTAAACTTTGAGGCATCAAAATCCTATTCGCAGATTTTTTTTATCTGCGGGTGTGTCTGAAACGTAACCCCCCGCGGTTGTTTTATAAACTTAGAGAAATTAACATAACATAAAAAAGACATTACATAGATGATTTTAAAAAACTTCACCTTTTTTTTTCTTTCTTGGTAATCGGCCAAAACAGTAAACATAAATTTAATATTAGTTCAAAGCGAATAAGTTTTGCTTTAAAACATAATTTCCAAAATATTTTTGCCAATATGGAAATACATTCATCGTAGTTACTTTCTCGTGCAGATACTAATTAGCATTTTTTTTTTTTTTTTTTTTTTTTCTTTTTTCACAAAATTTCAAATATTTGGTCTCCGTACTAGCTATAAAGCGGTCGAAGTTTGGTAAAGATGGAAACTGACATACCCAGGTACTGCACCAACACTGCTCAAGGAACGGATATAAACTAATATAAGTTGCATTTTTCCATGTTTCTTTACATGGGCAAATCGATGCCCTTTGTAGAGGACAGAGTTAGACACAAGGTCGGTTTTTAATCTTGGAGAAATCTGTGTCCCAGACCGGGGTACTCTGGATTGGGACAGAATTAACAATTGCCACAGTCTAAATTGATTTCCTTTTCACTGACTGAGGACAGAAAAGATGAAGTCTAGTATCAGAACAGATACTACACTTTGTTCCTAGCGAAAAGGCCAAGAAAAGTGGTTAACATAAGTTCCCTATCAGTTTTTGGTTAATATAACATTTATCTTTTTCACATTTCTCCCCTACTTTTCAAAATTGAAGCAATTTTTTTTTTTCCTTTTTTTTTTTTTTTTTTTTTTTTCTTTTTTTTCTTTTTTTTTTTTGTTCTGTTTTTAATTTTCTTTTTTTTCCTTTTTCTTTTTTTTCTTTTTCTTTCTTTTTTTCTATTTATAGTTTTTTTTACCATTTTTGATTTTAAATGTAATTCCGGTTAGGCTGAATAATAGAATCAAGTTCCAAAAATGAAACCCTATTTACTGAGAATTTTTTTAAAACCCTCCTCATTCTTTATTTGTTTGATATAGGGGTGTGTACATTTGTGTGTGTAATATATGTATAAAGTTTGTGTGTGTTTGAGAGAGTTAGTCTGGTGGTTGATTGGCTCTGAAGATCTGAGTGGGAGAAGAGAACTAAAGTATTGTAACCTAATCTCCCGGGCCTATTGTTCAGCAGACTGCCATCCCCTCTTCCTCACCCCTCTTCAAGTGATCCTGAAAGGATGGAGAAGGGAAGTAGAGGTACCCCCCCCCCCCCCGGAG
>OY744553.1:6155479-6172979 GCA_963556195.1 Sepiola atlantica
TTATGAGACCATCATCTCGGGCATTACCTCCTTGAACAGTGTAGTATATGTTTGTACGTTATGACACCATCCTCCCAGGTGAGTAAAAGTATGTGAACGGAGGGAGATTTGCTACTTTTTATAATAATCGTTATTGGATCCATCTATATATTAATGAAATGTTCATTAACTACCTACCTACCTACCTGCGTCCTTATCTACGTATTGCTGTAAAGTGGTAAAAATAAAAGTGCTCAAGTAATAAATGCTTAAACGTTATAATTATTTTCAGAATTTGAATAGGCATTTGAAAAAAAACCATCTCGGACTTGAAGGACGCTTCGTCTCGGATATACGTAGGATGTGTAACGTATTTGAGAATAGATTCATACTTACACTTGACTCCCCACGAGGGCAGAGTTATGGCACGGTGGCTAAGTGGTTAACAACGCGGACTGGGGACCTGGGTGTGCCAGGTTCGAATCCAGTTCGTTCCACAGAAACACTTTCATCAAAACCCACACATGACCTTGTGCCTAACCTCCTGGAGAGGAGTTAAATAAAATACTTACACTTGACCCTTGACCTCTTTTTGGCTAAGAGCAAAGTGTAGTATCTGTTCTGATGCTGCACTTCATCTCGTCAGTCAGTGAAGGAGAAATCCTTCTAGACTGAGGCAATTTTTATTCTTGTCCCAATCCAGAGTGCCCTTTTTTGTGTGTGTTGGGGGGGGGGGGGGGTGAGCTGGATTTTGCACCACATTAAAAATCGACCTTGTGTCAAACTCTGCCCTCGTGGGGAGGCAGTTAAATAGGGACTCTCAGAAACGGATAACGTCTTGCTACTGAAGAACGTTTTCTAGTAAATAAGGATAAATATATCGTTTTGTAGATTTATTCATTTGAAGCCGCCTTTAGCTTCGATAACGGATTTCATGTGCGGCATTAATTGCCGCCATGCTCGCATCAGATGGTTCTTTGTTCATATGGGACATTACTATGACTGGATACCTTTAGGGATTATTTAATACGAGGGAGGAGGGGGGCTTATTAACATTTCCTTCAACTACGCTCTATACATACTAATCCAAAAGATTGACTGGTGCTACCAGATCAGGCTGTCTGAAGATATCGGCTTCCTGGCCCGAAATGCACCAAACATTGATGTTTTATTGTTTCTTTTAATCTTTTCAAAACTCAATCATGTTCTGCAAAATCAAAAAAAAAAAAATTTTTTTTTTTTCATACCTTCCCGTCCCCCGTCCCCCTTTCACGCAACCAAACACCATGAAGAAATACTTGAACATATAAAGAACTTGAAACATGAAAAAACTTGTACCAAAATCACCAGATTTGGCATTAAATAACCGAAAAAAAAAGGGTTGAGATGCCATAAACAAAACAACGGGACCAAAAGATTGGCATCGTAGAAGCTATGAAACTTTAATTTTTTATTTTTATCTTTTCGTTTTAGCTGGAGATGGGGCATCCTACCGGATGCCAGACATTCACCGGCTATTTCAGACACTCCAGCCAAGAGATCTTTTTAAGATTCTTACCGTCCCTTTAAGTGTAATTGTTTGTATTTCTCTTGCACTCGGTTCACTGGGTATACTCGCCAGATAGCTTTTTAAATTCTTTTTCATTAGTCCTGTTGCTCCTATAATTACTGGTATGATGGAGATTTTCCTAAGATTCCAGTTTCTTTTCATGTCGTACATAAGACCTTCGTATTTCGTAATCTTTTCCCTTTCAGCTCTGTTTAATCCTGCATCATTAGGGACACTGACTTCAACTAGGGTTGCTACTTTCTCCCTTTTGTCCCATATTACGATGTCAGGTTTAACAACTCCATTTTCTAGATATGTAGCTGTAGGGATTGCATAGTCATAGTGGATGGTGTATAAATTATTTCCAACTGTTCTTTCTGGTATATGCTCCCAGGGAGATCAAATGACATTTGGCAAATGTTAAGGATCATGTGATAATGAAAATTCTCCGCTATCTGTTTCTGCATTCCGTGAGCCTAGTGTGGTGGTTTCTTTACCTTTTCTGATGTAAAATGACCGTGACACATCGGATAAAACTCGTATCTGATGTCCTTGTAGACAACATTTCAGATTGTTCCCTCTGACACATGATGTTCTTTTATAATCAACCTCATGGATCTTATAAGATTACCACCAACGGTTTGCTGTCCTTGCCGAAAATAAATTTGGGGCTGCTCAGGCATTTTTCTTTACCTTTTCGAGCACAAAATGACCTTTACTCATTACATAAGGCTTGTATCTCATTTCTTTTGGACAACATTTCAGATTGTTTCTTCTGACACATGGTGTTCTTTTATAATCAACCTCATGGATCTTATAAGATTACCACCAACGGTGTGC
Source organism: Sepiola atlantica (assembly GCA_963556195.1). Classification (NCBI taxonomy): domain Eukaryota; kingdom Metazoa; phylum Mollusca; class Cephalopoda; order Sepiida; family Sepiolidae; genus Sepiola; species Sepiola atlantica. The sequence goes on from OY744553.1 coordinate 6,157,848, forward strand.
TGTCCTTGCCAAATAAATTTGGGGCTGCTCAGGCATTTTTCTTTACCTTTTCGAGCACAAAATGACCTTTACTCATTATATAATCTCATTTCTTTTGGACAACATTTCAGATTGTTTCTTCTGACCTAACTGATCTTATAAGATTACCACCAACGGTGTGCTACACTTGCCGGATAAATTCAGGTGTTCTAATGCTTTCAGTGTGGCTAGAATGTTTCTTACGTTTTGATAATGGCGATACCTTCCCGTCTTAAGTGTCCATTTAACTCTGCGAACCTTGTAAACGGAAGATCAAGCGACCTGTGAAAATTGTTCCATTTCTAAATTGCTGTATTCAGCGTTTATAGTCACGATAAATGTGTCCCTCTTCATTCGTTGTGTAATCGTAGTAACTGGCATTGATAATTCTGAAATATAGACAATATGAAGTCAAATAATATTCCTCCTGTGATAAAGAGAACTGTATATACAGTCACTATCCACATAGACGACCCGTGACCCTTCTGATCACGTGTCGTCTATGTTCTTTGATTTATTGGATGATGTCATCATTTTGTTACTTTCATCATTTATGACATCGTAAAAGATCTCTTCTCGATGTCTTAAACCCCCTTTTTTCTTTCTTTTTTTCTTCTTTTTTTCTTCTTTTTTTTTCTTTTTTTTCTTTTTTTTTCTTTTTTTTCTTTTTTTTCTTTTTTTTCTTTCTTTTTTTTCTTTTTTTTCTTTTTTTTTCTTTTCTTTTTTTTCTTCTTTTTTCTTCTTTTTCTTCTTTTTTCTTCTTTTTCTTCTTTTTTCTTTTTCTTTTTTTTCTTTGTTTTTTTTCTTTTTTTTTTTTTCTTTTTTTTTTTTTTTTTTTCTTCTTTTTTTAAAAATAAATGATCTTCCTGTGTCCATATACAAAGCTTATATAACGTCCAGTACATATTATATAACGTACATTGTTGCCCCTTGATATTGTTGAGTTCTATGTCCTTTGCTGTGCAGGGTCCACTCAACAGAGGGCATCGAAGGTGTTCCATAGTTTGGGATTCTGTGCCACAGTTGCATGTGGTTGGGCCACTAAGATAGCCCCATCTGCTGAAGCCGTCCCTGGAACGGCCCACACCTGAGCGGAGTCGGTTCATGCACTTCCATTTTGCCCAGTTGTTAAATCCTGGTGAGAGGGTTTCAGCAGGGGGATGAGCATAGTCGAGCTGTGTGGGTGGTTGGACAGTTTTTCCTTTCACATTTTAAGGCGGACTTCAGATGGCTTGTGGCAGGTACGTGGCCATGTAGGGGGTGCCTCTCACCTGTGGCTTGTCTGGGTCGCTCTATCCTGCTGGCTACCGTTCTTCTGATGACTAGAGGGGCGATACCTGCCAGGATGTACAGATGGTTGATGTTAGTGGGCTTCAGGCAGCCAGTGATACATCTGCAGCTCTCGTTAAGAGCGGGGTCCAGTTTTTTAGCATGGGTGGATCTTTCCCACACTGTGCTGGCATATTCTGCAGTAGAGGAGCTGAGGGCAAGGGTTGATGCTATCTTTTTGTGACGTCATCCAGTGTGCACAGGAGCCAAAAAAAAAAAGATAACCTACAAGATCCACAGAGTTTTAGACTTGCTGACTTGTATATTTAAGAGAGCTTTGCCAAATGCTTGAAAAATAAAAATTCTGACACTTATGGCCTTGAGCCTGTCTTTCAGCTGTCAGGAGCAGCATGCCAGTCTTCACTCTTATTTGGTCGGCCCATATCTTTGGTGGGCGTCCTCGTGATCGTTCTTCATGAAATCTTGATATGATTTCTTTACATAGCTGGAGTCTGGTAGCCAGGAAACATGTCCAAACCACGATATTATTCCTTTTTTCGGTGCAATTTTAGTTAAAGGGCGATGCAGTTAATTATTTTCATGTAAAAGCATTATGTTGTACTTACTCAGTCATATTTTATCTCTCACGGCACGAAAAAGAATTTAAAAATATCAAGCAGAACTTTAATTAGAACGATTTTTCCATTTCCATAAGGGATATATGAAATGTCGAGTCGATGCCATTTTCGGAGTGGCCGGTTAGCTAACTAAGGGCAGATAAGTGTCGCGAAATGAGCGGTCGATAGAATAGACAAGGGCATTAACAGCTATTAATTCCTGCGATTGCAGAAAATCAATAGTCTTTGCCGGCTTCATGCACAAATATACCAAATCCTTCAAATTTAATGCGTTCACGTCCATTCTCAGAGAAATTCTTCAAAAGTACTAATTAGGTCACACGTGCCTACCTAGGGGACCCAATTTCGCGACACTTATCTGCCCTTAGTTAGCTAACCGGCCACTCCGAAAATGGCATCGACTCGACATTTCATATATCCCTTATGGAAATGGAAAAATCGTTCTAATTAAAGTTCTGCTTGATATTTTAAAATTCTTTTTCGTGCCGTGAGAGATAAAATATGACTGAGTAAGTACAAAATAATGCTTTTACATGAAAATAATTAACTTCATCGCCCTTTAACTAAAATTGCACCCTTTTTTCTTTTCGAATAACGTTGTTGATGGATCCTTTAATATTAAACTTCTTTCTCTGATATTTGCATTTTTTTAGTCTGTCTCGCAAAGTTACTTTACTTGAGTAATATATACAGTAATATAGATATTATAAAAAAATCATATTCATTCCACTTCATAAACGCACCACATATTTTTAATTCTAACGTCTGTTTCGTTCGAAAAAAAAAAAAGATTATTTTTATTAGTTATGGGCGCACCACGTATTTTCAAATATGAACTCCTATTTTTTTCCTTCAAATCGGTCATCTTGAGAAAGTCTTGCAATAAAGACGAAACGTTGATGAATATATAAACATTTTTCGGTTTTCCTTTTTTCCTTTTTTTCATTTTCCATCGATATATATTCACTACCTACCTACGGTAACTCATGATATTCAAACTCTGTGGAATCAGTTTATAAAATCATACCAACAGATAAAGAGGGGGTGAGTGTAATTTAAAAAGGTTATAGTTATGATTAGTAGGGGGGCTGGGTCTACAGATATCGGTTAACAGGAAACCTAGGAGCATCACCCACATGAACAGAATACTATCATATAACTTTCATACGGAATAAATAAAATCCCACCTCTACCTTTCCCCTGCCTCGTTCATTTTCATGCACTTCTTATTTGTGTCCTGTTCTCCTTTTATTTTTATTGCTAAGACGGTTGTTTCTTTTTTTTTTGTTTCTTTTTTACATTTTTATTTGAGGGATATATATATATATATATATATATATATATATATATATATATATATATATATGAAGGAAGGGAAAGAAAGAGATAAAGATGTGCGAATGATAAATTCATTGTCATTCGTACATCTTTATCTCTCTTCCTTCATTTATCTTTATAATTGCTCTATCTCATATATTGAGCTTAAATCATTTCACTAGGTTCTATCTACTAAAAGTATACTTTTAGTCTCATATCTTTATATATAATATATATATATATATATATATATATATATATATATATATATATATATATATATGTGTGAAGCGCTCTTTAGCCTTGGTGGACACTCACCATGGTGTCTCGATAAAACACTGGTCCCCATCACCACACTGGGTTGGCGTCAGAAAGGGCATCCGGCCTATAAAAAATCTTGTTTCAATTAAGGAAATGACTTAGAAAGAAACTTGACCAGAGATAAGTTTGGAAGTCAATTTCTAAAAGCCGCCCAACACATGCCAGTATGTAAAACGGACATTAAACCGAATATGATGTGATGATTTGCTGTTGATGATGATGACGATTGTGTGGTGGTGGTGGGAGTGTAAGTTTTTTACTTGTTATGTAAGCTCTTCTCGGCCTGGCCTAGATGTGTTGTTTCATCTCGTTGTTAGATATATTGGTTGTACTGCTACAATTAAGAAAGTCTCATGATGACGATGTGTCTCGCCGAGAGGGGTGGCAGGAAGGAGGGGGGGGGCGGTAGAAAGATATTTCAGCTGCCATTATTGTTGACCCTGAATTCACTTCCTCTGTTGACGACGATAGCGGTGCTAGTGGTAGTGGCGGTGGTAGTGAACAGTGTATCAACTCTTCGGCCTTCCTGAGCCCCAAATGTTGCCTCATCTCTTCCATAGCTCCACATTGCTATCTACCTCCCCCTCCCGGTCATCTTTGGTTCGACTAAATCTACTCGACCACTATCTGTCTAAACTAAATTATCTATCTATCTATCTCTCTATATCTATCTATCTCTCTATATCTATCTATCTCTCTATATCTATCTATCTCTCTATATCTATCTATCTCTCTATATCTATCTATCTCTCTATATCTATCTATCTCTCTATATCTATCTATCTCTCTATATCTATCTATCTCTCTATATCTATCTATCTCTCTATATCTATCTATCTCTCTATATCTATCTATCACTCTATATCTATCTATCTCTCTATATCTATCTATCTCTCTATATCTATCTATCTCTCTATATCTATCTATCTCTCTATATCTATCTATCTCTCTATATCTATCTATCTCTCTATATCTATCTATCTCTCTATATCTATCTATCTCTATATATCTATCTCTCTATATCTATCTATCTCTCTATATCTATCTATCTCTCTATATCTATCTATCTCTCTATATCTATCTATCTCTCTATATCTATCTATCTCTCTATATCTATCTATCTCTCTATATCTATCTATCTCTCTATATCTATCTATCTCTCTATATCTATCTCTCTATATCTATCTATCTCTCTATATCTATCTATCTCTCTATATCTATCTCTCTATATCTATCTATCTCTCTATATCTATCTATCTCTCTATATCTATCTATCTATCTATCTCTCTATATCTATCTATCTCTCTATATCTATCTATCTCTCTATATCTATCTATCTCTCTATATCTATCTATCTCTCTATATCTATCTATCTCTCTATATCTATCTATCTCTCTATATCTATCTATCTCTCTATATCTATCTATCTCTCTATATCTATCTATCTCTCTATATCTATCTATCTCTCTATATCTATCTATCTCTCTATATCTATCTATCTCTCTATATCTATCTATCTCTCTATATCTATCTATCTCTCTATATCTATCTATCTATCTATCTCTCTATATCTCTCTATCTCTCTATATCTCTCTATCTCTCTATATCTCTCTATCTATATCTATCTCTCTATATCTCTCTATCTATCTCTATCTATATCTATCTCTATCTATCTATCTATCTCTCTATCTCTATCTATCTATCTATCTCTATCTATCTCTCTATCTCTATCTATCTATCTATCTATCTATCTCTATCTCAGAAACCCAAACAAACATCTTATAATTATTATTACCATTTCTATTTTCTTGTTTCTTTCATAATTGTTCTTATTCCTCTTCTTTATTTCGCATTTGTTTTCCTTACTTTTTTCTTATACATCTTAGTATATTTTTTATTACTATTCTCTTTCTCTACTCCCCCTCCCCTCTCGTCTATTTGGTCCGTGACTCCCCACCCTCTTCCATCCCCCATTCTTAACTTCCTTCCTTTTCCTTGCTACTCTGCAATCTATCATAATTAGCCGACGACTCCAATGGGCGAGAGAGAGATTGCAAATACCTGCCAGCCTGACACCTGGTCAACATCAGCCTTCCTATGCTCCACCTGGACATCTTTCCTTTCCTTTCAAGAACCCCCCCCCCCCCCTCGCGTTTTATCGCCCCCCCCTCCGGGGGGTTGGGGGGGGGGGGCTGTTTGTTTTCTTGCTCCTGCTGCTTCTATTGTTGGAAACTTCCTTTGTGCTCACTTTTATTTACAAATTTTTTCTTCCTCCTTTACCTTTCCTAAGAGTCATAGAAATTCTCTCCCCCCTCTCTTGTCTTCCCCCCCCTCTCTTGTCTCTCCCCCCTCTCTTGTCTCTCCCCTCTCTCTTGTCTCTCCCCCCTCTCTTGTCTCTCCCCCCCTCTCTTGTCTCTCCCCCCTCTCTTGTCTCTCCCCTCTCTCTCTTGTCTCTCCCCCCTCTCTCTTGTCTCTCCCCCCTCTCTTGTCTCTCCCCCTCTCACTTGTCTCTCCCCTCTCACTTGTCTCTCCCCTCTCACTTGTCTCTCCCCTCTCACTTGTCTCTCCCCTCTCTCTTGTCTCTCCCCTCTGTCTTGTCTCTCCCCTCTCTCTTGTCTCTCCCCCTCTCTCTTGTCTCTCCCCCCATCTCTTGTCTCTCCCCCCCATCTCTTGTCTCTCCCCCCATCTCTTGTCTCTCCCCCCCATCTCTTGTCTCTCCCCCCCATCTCTTGTCTCTCCCCCCCCCATCTCTTGTCTCTCCCCCCCATCTCTCTTGTCTCTCCCCCCCATCTCTCTTGTCTCTCCCCCCATCTCTCTTGTCTCTCCCCTCATCTCTCTTGTCTCTCTCCCCCCCATCTCTCTTGTCTCTCCACCCCATCTCTCTTGTCTCTCCCCCCCTCTCTTATAGAGTGCCGGATTAGGCCAGGATTCATTAATGTTATTTTAGTTAAAAAAAAAATTTGAATAATAATAAAAAAAAATTCTACGTCACAAAGAGATGGGAGATAACTCATGTGTTTACCTTTAATTTAAAAAAAAAAAAAAAAGACAGGAATTATCTCCCTTACATTTTTAGTCTTTTAGGTCATAATTTAAAATTATCTCCATTGTAATAATTTTCCTTTCTCGAATAATTATTTTACGGAAGAAACTGATGCAAATTACATTTTTTTTTAATGTAGAGAACATTCTGCAAACATAAAAGAACTCGCTAGTCAGAATCGATCATCAGTTTGTCCGATCTAATGTTATTGATGTGTAACATTAAACATCCGACAAGATAACTTTATGTATTGGATTTATATATTGATAGATTGTCCCAATTGGAAAACGGTTTGATTCAGGATTAAATTTTGATGTAATCTCTTTTCAATGTGGCTTTTTGACTTGTATGTCGCGGCTTAGCAACAAATGATGTAGCATACGGTTCAACGGGCGGGATGTGGGGGGGTGAGAAAGCCTGAATAGACGCGTTAGTCTCTTGTTTTATATTAAAACCGCCATCTAACGAAGAATGGAAGAGTTTATTTATTTTAAAGCCTAGGTAGCGGATTTAGAGGATAGAAAATTGAGAGCAGCCGTCTTATGTCGGAGTGGAGCTTTTTTTTTCTGCAAATAAGCATTTATTCTCAAACAAGGGTTCATGCTATCTGACAGAAACGGATTTGCTGTAATTATCTTAAGCTGAAACAGGATTCTGACAATCAATATCTATGTATATATATATATATAGTGAATGCTTTTATTCAAACATGTACAAGGTCTGCTACACTGGCATATCGATGTTATCGATCTACAGCTCTCAAGAGCTGAGGTCTCATCAGACAGAAAATTATTTTTTGATTCAACCTGGTTGCTGAATTCCTGGAATTCAGCAACCAGGTTGGATCAAAATATAATTTTCTGCCTGATGAGACCTCAGCTCTTGAGAGCTGTAGATCGATAACATCGACATGCCAGTGTAGCAGACCTTGTACATGTTTGAATAAAAGCATTCACAATACAGCTCTATATTTTTTATTGAGCACTCTTTTATAAACCCGGTTTGATTCCCTTTGGATTTCTACCCTGTGGATTTTTACCCTACCTGAATTACTATATTTATATATATATTATCAGCATTTTTGTTTTTTAAATTAACAAAATGTAATTTTGCTCTTTTTATGAGAGGCGGGGGGGGGGAGATAGCCATCTAGATCGAATAAAAATAAATGAATGAGTTTAGCTTCGTGTTTTCGTCTCTGTTGCTGTGTCTTAAAATTGGAGGCTATGAGGATGTATTTGATGTTATCTATGGTGTGGTTTGGGAGATTGTAATGCATGGCTACTGGGTAGATTTGTCTCTAATGGTCTCTTTATGATTGTTATGACGTAGGCGAAACTCCAGGCCTGTTTCCCCAACGTAGTTGCCTTTTTCTCTTTCTTTTTTTTTTTTTACTTTAAAATGATTTCTTTCAATCTTCGTGGGTACAATCATCTTGAGGCCTGACTGCCTAACCATCTGAGGAAATGAAAAAGTTGATCGACCGGCAAAAGACACAACTAAAATTACAATAACAAACATTCTTTGGCCTTTGAGCCGGGATCAAAGCGTAGTATCCATTTAAACAAATTCAATGCAAATCCAACATATTTGAATTTTCAAATGGAAGGTTGCGGCCATATTGCCCCCCCCCCCCCCCCCGAAACTGAAATTGGGGGAATATTTATTAATTCATGTCTAATAACTATTAAAATTTCAAGAAATATCAGAGGTATCTGAATTTTTTCGAAGCCCCCCCCCTCCTAAACCATTTTAAAGTAAACTTAGCCCACATTAGGACCCCTTACACAATGGTAGCCGTGTTCCAAAAATGTATAATGATCAGTTAATTAGTTTAGGAAGGAATCCTGTGCATACAAATATAAAAATATACACATGCCGAACTTTATACAAATATAGTGAGGTGGATGTCAGCACACACACATACATATGCACACATATATATACACACACACATAGACACACATATACACACACACATATATATATATATATACACACACATAATGTAATTTCATTTTATAGGAAAAAAACTAGTGCTCAATTACTTCAATTGACACTATTTTTTTTATTTTTTTATTTTATTTTTTTATTATGGAAATCGCTCCAGACAAGGCATGAAGCCACTTGATGTAAGGAGCTAACAAGAACGAAATATGATTATCGCAAAGACAGGAGATGCCTATTGGCCTTAGTCTTGAAAAGACCAAAGTTATAGGTAGGAGGAAAACAGTCATCAGGAAGAGAGTTCCACAAGCCCGCGGTTCTTGGAAAGAAGCTACCGGAATAGGAAGCTGTATTATAATGAGGTATCAAACAGTGAATGATAAAGACCACTAGACCAACGAGTCAAACTAGCTGGAACGAAAGAAGCAGGAAATAGATCACATAATTCTGAAGAACACATGCCATAATAGTATTTATAGAAAAGACTGAGACTAGCAACATCACGTCTGTGAGAGAGAGAGAGGGTGTAGAGAAGAAGAAATTAGATACGTTTCTACACCTTATCAACAACCCTCAAATGGGACAGATTCACTAGCTCACATTTTCGGTTTGACTGAAGCACTGAAACTCAGCCCGCAGGGCAAAAGCTACCAAATGTAACCGGTTCTTCAGGCGATGTGATGATAGTTTGAGACAGACTATTAAATATACACACACACACACACACACACACACACACACACACACACACGTGTGTGTGTGAATCAACTTCTCAAAATCGGAACTGAGCTGAATAAAGACGGCAGACTTTACACACACAAAGTGCTCAATATTCTTTCAGATAGAGCTTTATGACAATTTCTTTTAATTTGATATATATATATATATATATATATATATAACCAAATTTAAAAAAAAAAATTGTTTGTTTTTTTTGATGAAAAAAAAAAAACATTACTCAATACTGGTCACCCCTGATGATGGAATTTTATTCCGAAATTAATAGGATTAATGTAAAAAAAAAAAAATGAATTAATCTTGTATTGCTAATGGCTTATATTTCAATTTTATTAACTAACCCTGCAATACTTTGAAATTGAACGACCCACCCATATTTTATATATATATATATATATATATATATAAGCATAGTTTTTAAAAAGGTGAATTTATTTTTATTCAGATAATCAGAGTAATATCTCAAAATACATTTGAGATTAATCTATGCTAATATATAAATAGGCACACACACACACACGTGATACATGCTGCACACACACATAGACGTACCCCCTACACACCAATTCACATTGAAATAAGCATACGTTTTCATTTCAATAATCTTAGCAATGTCTTTAAATACCTTTGAGATTAATCAGTGCATATATATATATATATATATATATGAGCATTGTTTCACAAAGGTCATTTTTTATTTATTTCAGAAATATTAGCAATGTTTTTAAATACACTGGACATTAATCAGTACAACCTTTCTTTCTTTAGATATATAGATAGATATAGATAGATAGATAGATATAGATATATATCTATACATATATATATATATATACATACTAATAAATCGCCGCTTACCAAGACTAAAAGCCATTCTAGGATAAGGATCAACAAGATCTTATGTTGGATGCTGAAACAATACTCAGAGCGAATATGAAAATCGATGCAAGAAATGGCAAAATTTGATTTCTTGAACGGACAGCTTGACAGGTATTTGTTGACATTAGATTTAAAGACGACCATGTGGTATCCTGCAGGAAAGCAGATTTCATATTTAAGAAGGAAATGTAAAGTTTAACTTTGCATGTATAAATATATATTGGTCATCCATTGATTTTAGATTAGATTGTTTGAATCAGAAAAAAGTGAGTTTGCAAAGCCAGTTAAAAATTTAAAAAAAATATAAACAAAATCCAAAATAAGTCTTTCTATTCGCTATACCCCCCCCTTCCTACTGATGAGATATTATTACTTGTGGTGATATTTCCTTTTTCTTTATTAACCTTCCTCTGTGTTCATCAGATCTCTCCGTATAACTAATCTGAATGAAATTACTGAATAAAATTCAGCATGGGAACATCGAAAACAATTAACTGTATGCATTTTTTCAGTAATTTCATTCAGTACAAAAAACTATTAAATTTTCCTTGCTGAATTTCGTTCAGTGATTTCATTCAGTACAAAAAACTATTAAATTTTACTTGCTGAATTTCGTTCAGTGATTTCATTCAGTACAAAAAACTATTAAATTTTCCTCGCTGAATTTCGTTCAGTAATTTCATTCAGTACAAAAAACTATTAAATTTTACTTGCTGAATTTCGTTCAGTAATTTCATTCAGTACAAAAAACTATTAAATTTTCCTCGCTGAATTTTGTTCAGTGATTTCATTCAGTACAAAAAACTATTAAATTTTCCTTGCTGAATTTCGTTCAGTAATTTCATTCAGTACAAAAAACTATTAAATTTTCCTTGCTGAATTTCGTTCAGTAATTTCATTCAGTACAAAAAACTATTAAATTTTCCTTGCTGAATTTCGTTCAGTGATTTCATTAACTACAAAATTCAAATTTAAACCAAATAAATTAAATTTTCCATTACTGTATTCTTTTACGTTCATTTATTAAAATTTAATTTCCAGTTAATTGCTTTCGATGTAATAACAACAGTTGAATAGAGTTACTGCCCCTTAATTCTCTCTCTCAGGAAAAGACGAAAAAAAATATTTTTTTTTTTTTTCGTACTTTTAAGCAACAAGAACCTAATCTTTTAATCTGTTTTTATTTTCTGGCACTTTTCTTTGTGTGCTTTCCAATTTCATAGCTTTGAACATGTGATTTATCAAGTAACCAATCATTAGTTCCGATACTGATCATGTGACTTATTTATGAACAGCTGACTATTGTCGATCAATGTTTTAAAAAATTGCAATAAGAATCTTACGATTATAAACAAAAAAAAAAATCATGTTTTTCTTTGTAAGGGTTACTGTCAAAAAAATAAATACTGCCCTCTCTCTCTCTCTGATATCCTGGATCAAGAAACCCCTTTTGTTTCTCTGAGGATAATTCAGATTTAAATAGGGCTCTGGTTTTTAAGCCCCCCAATAATGCTGCCATATTTTGGGGTCAATACTGGATTCAGATAATCCTAAACCGAATTCTAATATATCTTTTTTTGTTTTCGTTAGGAGATTAAAAGGAATCAGGATTTACCGATATATTTCATCTGCGTTCAAATGTATAATAGACAAATGTGTTTATCAATGGTTCAACCACAAGGATATACACTCTACTCCCCCCCTCCCCCACCATGCATTGGCCTTTTGGCTAAGATCAAAGTGTAGTATCTGTTCCGATGGATACTGCACCCCATACTGGTGTTGTCTTGGCCTTCGGGTCTTGATTTACGCCAGTCAATGGGTCTGTCCTGTGCAGTTCTGGGAGGTCCACCTTCCCAGGCTTTGCGTCCCCTTTTTGGGGAGGAGTAAGTTTATTGCTTACTGCCTGAGGAGCCCCTACCGGGGAATGCCGACGGGGCTGCCCAGGCAATTTTTACAACCCCACTTTCCCGACCCGATCTTGGGTCACATCTTACTTGTGGGAGTAAGATAAAAACTGGCCTTGTGCCTAACTCCTGGAGAGGAGTAAATCAATACCCCCCCCCCCCGTGCAGCAACCCTTACAAGGGGTATCCATTTTCTCTCAAGACGGAAAGGAGCCTTTTTTCTCAGCCTTTTGGCCAAGATGAAAGTGTAGTATCTGTTCTGATGGATGTTACACTCCGTAGACCTTCAGGCCTTGATTCTGCTGGTCTGAGGGATTGTCCTGTGCAGTTCTAGGAGGTCCACCCTCCCAGGCTTTGCCTTCTCACCCTTTGAGAAGGAGTTAGTTTATTGCTAATCGTCTGAGACGCCCCTACCGGGGAATGCCGATGGGGCTGCCCAGGCATTTTTTGTAGGCCAGAGTACTCAACCTCTAGGGTGCTGGCTTTTAAATCCCACTTTCCAACTTTGTCACATCTTGCCGCTGTGGGAGGGAGATAAAAAAAAAAAAATTTTTTTAAATAGCCTTTTGGAAAAGAAAAGTATGTAAAATTATAGGTGTTATTATAATGTAAATTTTAATATTTCGAACAATCTTACGTTCTTTATCAAAAACTGTGTCATTTGATTAAAAAAATATATGAATGAAACCATTCTGAAAATTTTTTTAACTTTGTGCTGCGTTCATTGATTGGTCTTAATGTGCAAGTTCGATCATATGAAATCTCTCGACGGAATGGTAAAAAACAAAAATGTTTCCTTTAAAAAAAAAAAAAAATGAAAGTGTGCAAGTTCATCTGGTCATGAATTACTGTTAAAAGCAAATGATTCCTTTAAACAACAAAGTTTTATTGGAAAACAAAAATGTTACTCAGTCTGTAAACTAATTCTACATTTTAGTTTCGACTTTTTGTTTAGTTTTCAAATCCATTTTGTTTGTGTTCATATGTGGAACAGATTTTGGTGTCTATTAAAATACATTTTATGTTATGGAGGGTTAGGGTTAGCGATTTGGGAGTATGATGTGGTTTGTCATATATATATAGATAGATATGGAGAGATATAGAGAGATACATATATATATATATATAGAGAGAGAGAGAGATATGGAGATGTAGAGATGTAGAGAGAGATATGGAGATGTAGAGATGTAGAGAGAGATAGATAGATATAGATGTAGAGAGAGATAGATAGATATAGATGTAGAGAGAGATTGATATAGATGTAGAGATAGATGAATAGATATAGATGTAGAGATAGATGAATAGATATAGATGTAGAGATAGATGAATAGATATAGATGTAGAGATAGATGAATAGATATAGATGTAGAGAGAGAGATAGATATATATAGATGTAGAGAGAGAGAGATAGATAGATATAAATGTAGAGATAGATGAATAGATGTAGAGAAAGATAGATATAGATGTAGAGAGAGATAGATAGATATAGATGTAGAGAGAGATAGATAGATATAGATATGGAGAGAGATAGATAGATATAGATATGGAGAGAGATAGATAGATATAGATATGGAGAGAGATAGATAGATATAGATATGGAGAGAGATAGATAGATATAGATATGGAGAGAGATAGATAGATATAGATATGGAGAGAGATAGATAGATATAGATATGGAGAGAGATAGATAGATATAGATATGGAGAGAGATAGATAGATATAGATATGGAGAGAGATAGATAGATATAGATATGGAGAGAGATAGATAGATATAGATATGGAGAGAGATATAGATATGGAGAGAGATAGATAGATATAGATATGGAGAGAGATATAGATATGGAGAGAGATAGATAGATATAGATATGGAGAGAGATAGATAGATATAGATATGGAGAGAGATAGAGATATAGATATGGAGAGAGATATAGATATGGAGAGAGATATAGATATGGAGAGAGATATAGATATGGAGAGAGATATAGATATGGAGAGAGATATAGATATGGAGAGAGATATAGATATGGAGAGAGATATAGATATGGAGAGAGATAGATAGATATAGATATGGAGAGAGATATAGATATGGAGAGAGTGAGAGATAGATATAGATAGATATAGATGTGGAGAGAGAGAGATATATATAGATGGAGAGAGAGAGAGATGTAGAGAGAGAGATAGACTCTATATAATGAAGGTATCTTCGGTTTCATAGTCGTCCGCCAAATAGATTCTTAGGAATCCAAGCAAAAGAGTGCAGCTCATCATCCGAGTTCTGATAAAATTTAGAAAGTTGCAAAAAAGAAAAGAAAGAAAAAAAATTTTTTTTTGGGGGGGGGGGGGTATCTTTGCAACTTTGTCAATTTTATCAGAAGTTGCAAAGACCAAAAAAAAAAAAATTCATTTCAAATGGGTTGAGGAGGAGGTTTAAAATTCAGTCTTATTAACGTACGACTGATATGTTTATTATTGGACTGGGCTTGTGTCCACGAGAGAGGAAAAAAACAAAAAAAGAAAAAAATGGTTATTTGGGGTCATCCGTAATTGTAGAAGTCTAATTTTCATAAATAGATGTTCGTCAGGGTACCGAGTGCAAAAGATTAAAGTTTGATAAAATTCTCTGCCATTGACTTTAGCAGTGTAGTTGTCCACATATAAATGTCAGTTGTCGGCAAACGGAGGAGTTAACGTCGTAGAAGAAACGAAGACAAATTGTTTATTTATCTAAACACAAGTTGAAGATCCTGCGTGGTGCGTTATAGATTTGAATGTAATTTGCGAAATCATAAAAGTCAAAATTCATCGTTTTGAACGTGGGATTTTGTCGGAGAGGTTAGGGTTGATGATCGCAAAGAAGGCCAAAACTTTAAAGCAAAAACTGACGTTGTAATAGACCATTTACAATTGTTCTGTGTGTGTGTGTGTTTGTGTGTGTGGGTTCGTGTGTTTGTGTGTTGTGTTGTGTTTGTGTGTGTGGGTGTGTGTTGGGTTTGTGTGGGTGTGTGTTGTGTTTGTGTGTGTGTTTGTCTGTGTGTGTGTGTGTGTGTGGGTGTGT
>OY744553.1:6182745-6211903 GCA_963556195.1 Sepiola atlantica
TCACGGCACGAAAAAGAATTTAAAAATATCAAGCAGAACTTTAATTAGAACGATTTTTCCATTTCCATAAGGGCGATATAAAACGTCGACTCGCTGACATTTTCGGAGTGGCCGGTTACCATGTAAATATGAAAAAAAAATGTCAGCGACTCGACGTTTTATATCGCCCTTATGGAAATGGAAAAAATCGTTCTAATTAAAGTTCTGCTTGATATTTTTAAATTCTTTTTCGTGCTGTGAGAGATAAAATATGACTGAGTAAGTACAAAATAATGCTTTTACGTGAAAATAATTAACTGCATCGCCCTTTAACTAAAATTGCACCCGATCATCTTCAAATGCGCCGTGATTGGCGCTCCTGAATAGAACGTAACCGATCTGAGGGAGATCACTAAATTTCTTACACGCCGCTATTCCGAAGTCGAAGATGTTACATGTAAATAAAAGCGCCATAAGGCTATCTTTGTGACATTTAAAAATGGAGACTTTATTAAAAGTTACTTATCGTATTTTCTTTCTTGTGTTATAAAAACCGTAACATGTCAAAGTTTCAGCATCTACCAATTCGAAATAGCGGCGTGTTAGAAATTTAGAGTTATCTCCCTTAGATCGGTTACGTTCTCTCCAGGAGCGCCTCATAATATTCTTTATCATCAACTGACAATCCATTTCTTTAACCCTTATCCTCACGTGGTTTTTAGCCTTGGTAGTTGATTACTCCTGAGTAAAAAAAAAAAGGCCATAACAACTTATTAATTCAAGGGACATAACTCTGTCCAAAAGTTACGTCCCCTGAATTTTAGGATTTTTTTTTTTCACAAAAGAAATTTAATTCAAAACGTAGAACAAATAGTAATAAAAAAACATGTTTAATTTTCATAGTTAATTTAAATAAAAGATTAAAGGCTCTCCAGAAGAGTTCGCGATCCCGCTAACTTCCGGGTTATCTTGCAGTAAATTTCAAGTACGGATGATAAAAGAAACTCTTTTTTTTTTTTAACGGAAACTTTAGAATTGTATTTTTATTATAATAAAATAAGTTGTGAGCAAAACAAATTATCAAATATATGTTTGTTTATATTTTTTTTTGAAAATATAACAAATCTTTAATTAAAAAAATCTGTTTTTGTTTTAATTGATATAAATAAAGTTTTGAAATGTCTAGCGCTGACAACTTCAACAGCTACCTTCAAGAATTTCTCTGGCGGTCTCGAATAAAACAAAATTATTTCGGCAATATTCTTTATTGTATACGCTTTTATTATTCTTTTTAAATACTTTAAATTATGTTGCTGTTTCACAAAATACAAAAGACATTTGCTTTAAAAATTACTATTAAAATACTAAGCTATTTTATTATATTTTCATTAAAAAAAAAAGCAAAACATTATGTTGCTGTTTCACAAAATACAAGACATTTCAAAACTTTATTTATATCAATAAAATGAAGACCTTTCGGCGCTTATCGAGACGGTGTTGCAATATTAGAGGGAAATAACTTGTTCATAATCCAATGGAAATAACTACGTTTGACTAAAATAAATAAATAAAATACATGTACGGATGGACAGAGGGGTAAAAATAAACATTTTTTTTCGAGGGAGGGGGGGGGGGGATCTTACCTTTTCAGGTAATTACGTGCCCTTTTACAAACTGGAACCATTTTTACACGTATATTTACCGTTAATTAGTAAAAATATAATAAATCGAAAAATGAAACAAGTTAATTAACGAACTAAAAATGAAACAATGTTAGGTGAAAATAACGTTAATTATAAACTGGAAAAATAAAATTTGTTAATTAACCAAATACAAAAATTGAATGAACTTGTTAATTAATGAAAAATGAAATTATATCATATTTCTCCCTGATTGCAAGAATTATACGCGGGAATACTTTTCCCATTTCTCTTTCCTGCCAAGGAAACTCCATGAGATGAAGGTGGAACATCTCAGTTCTCTGTATGTAGTGGTTCCAGGTTGTAAAAAGCGAAACTAATTACCTGAAAAAGTATAATCCCCCCCCCCCCACTACTAAAAAAATAATGTTAATTTTTACCTTTCTGTCCATCCGTACATGCATTTGATTTTTTTAAATCAAAAGTGATTATCTCCCTTGGATTTTGAAAAAGTTATTTCCGTCTAATATTACAACAACGTCCAATAAGCGCCGACATCGCTTCTCGGCCTTTTGGCTAAGATCAAAGTGTAGTATCTGTTCCGATGGATACTGCACGCCTGTCCTGTGCAGTTCTAGGAGGTCCACCCTCCCAGACTTCGCCTCCCCTCTTTGGGGAGGAGTAAGTTTATTGTTTACTGTCTGAGGCGCCCCTACCGGGGAATGCCGACGGGGCTGCCCAGGCAATTTTTAAATGGCCAGAGTGCTCACCTTCTCGGGCGCTGGCTTTTAACCCCACTTGCTCGACCCGATCTTGGGTCACATCTTACTTGTGGGAGTAAGATAAAACTGGCCTTGTGCCTAACTCCTAGCGAAGGAGTAAATAAATATCAACATATTTGATTCATAAAAAAATATTTTTTATTAAAGATTTGTGAAATTTTCATTAAAAAAAAAAACAAGACATTTCAACATATTTGATTTATAAAACCAGATATTTTCATTAAAAAAAAACAACTTATTTTATTATACTAAAAATACAGATCATTTTAAGAAGCTAGTGCTAAAGTTAGTCGGCCGCTAAGAATAACCCCGCTGCTAAGGGAGACAACTTTTCGCCTTGCTAAATTCTTTACGCGTTAACCCTTTTCACACGTATTTGAGTGCATCTTTCCTTATGAATTTTCTAAGACTCACAACCCTGGTCCACGACAAGGAGTCTGCTGTAGTTTTTATCCCCCTAAAAAAAAACCCCAAAAAACATGTCTTATACATTCTTATTGTGTTATTTTTTTTAAGCAAAAGTGGTTGAAAAGTTGTCTCCCTTGAATAGCGGGGCCTTATTTAGTGGCGGGGAGCTTCTTAAAAAGATCCAGAAATACAATTCTAAAATTTCCGTTAAAGAACAAACAGTTTCTTTTATCATTTATGATCATCCGTACTTGAAATTTACTGCAGGATAACCCAGAAGTCAGCGGGATCGCGAACTCTTCTGGGGAGCCAGATTGAAACTACTATTTTAAAAACAACTAGTTTGTAGTGTACGATATACAAAATTTGGTCATGATAAAGATTTGGTACTGAAATTTATTTTCGGTTGCTGCTTCGAAGACGGGAAGACAGCGTCAATGGAGAAAATGTTTCCTATTCAAATTCACATGAGAAAATCAAACGTTTTTAATTCAATTTTTACGGTATATTTTCGTTATTAAATTGTTAAATGAAAGTACAGAATAGTTAACAGAGACCCCTCCTCGCAATGTTAAGAATGGCTTTCTAAATAATAACGTTATTATTTCAGCACAGTCCGTAAACTGCAGAAGTAGTTTTTTGTTTGTTTTTACAATTACTGAAATGAATCGAAAATGTAGTTTTTTCTTTTTACAAAAACAATTTATTATAAATCATTAAAAATATTTCACGAGTTTAACCACCACTTCACATT
This sequence comes from Sepiola atlantica, assembly GCA_963556195.1. NCBI lineage: Eukaryota > Metazoa > Mollusca > Cephalopoda > Sepiida > Sepiolidae > Sepiola > Sepiola atlantica. Next base: position 6,186,309 of record OY744553.1, read on the forward strand.
ATTTGAGAGGAAGATAATCAGAAAGGGACATTTTTTTTTTTTGCATTGACAGTCTTCCTGTCTGCGAAGCAGAAACCGGAACTGAATTCCAGTATCTAAATTTCAGTACTATTAGGTAGCCAAAAAAAAAAAATTTTTAACTAATTCAAGGGGGAAAACTCTTTTCGAGTTATTGCCCCTGATTTTCAGATATATATATTTTTTTAATAGCATTTTGTGCGTGAATTATGTTTCCAATGACTGGCGGAGACAACGACAACGATATACCGACCAGTTTTTACTTACATTTTCAATGAATTCTGGAGTCATTATATATTGGGTTGGCCAAAAAGTTCGTTCGTTTTTAGGAACGAGAGATCCAAACATCAATTATTAATTTTTTTTTCTATCAAATGTTATTTAATAAAATTTTATTAAATAAAAAACAAACAACAAATAAATAACATCAAGTTTAGAAACATAACCGAGTTTATGCAATTTATTTTCCACGCTCGATTTGAAAATCTTGAGAACGTCTGTGATTTGTCTGGTTGTCAAACGGCAATTTTGTTAAACTACGGTTTTCACTTGGTCACTGTCGATCATCTTTGGCCGGCCAGAGCGAGGGGCATCTCTCACCGAAAAATTTTTAAAACGAACTAACTTTTTGGCCAACCCAATTTATATATATATATATATATATATAATTCCTCGAAGACAACAAATTTGCAACACTTTTGTGTCCCCTTACGACGATTAAAATAAATATATAATGCTACTAAACCTTATGTCTAGAATCTGTATTCAAATTCATTACATAATTTGGATTTTAGAAAATGTCTAAAATTTAAGACTTAAACGTAAAAAATTTAAATTCGGCCAGAAGACACTAACCCGACTACTACAATTTAATTATTCTAAGATTAAATATTTTTTTCTCCTTAAATTACAAAGCTTTATGTATGACTAGCATGGCACGCTCCAGACAAGGCACTTGATGTAAGGAGCTAACAAGAACGAAATATGATTATCGCAAAGACAGGAGATGCCTATTGGCCTTAGTCTTGAAAAGACCAAATTATAAGTAGGAGGAAAACAGTCAGCAGGAAGAGAGTTCCACAAGCGTGCGGTTCTTGGAAAGAATCTACTGGAATAGGAAGCTGTATTACAATGAGGTATCAAAAACGGTGAATTGATGGAGACCACTAGACCAACGAGTCAAACGAGCTGGAACAAAAGAAGCAGGGAATAGATCAGACAATTCTGAAGAACACATGCCATAATAGTACTTATAGAAAAGACTGAAACTAGCAACATCACGTCTGTGAGAGAGAGCAGGTGTACAGAAGAAGAAACGGTGTGGCCAATCAAATTATAGACACGTTTCTGCACCTTATCAAGAACCCTCAAATGGGACAGAGATTCACCAGTCCAAATATGACAACAGTACACTATACAAGGTCTGATAGTAGATTTGTAGAGATAGAGAATAACCTCAGGTGTGAGAAAGTGTTTGGGCGATAGAGAGAACCGACTTTACGAGAAGCAGAAAGAGCAATGGATCTAATGTATGAACTCCAAGAAAGATTTGATGAGAAAGAAAGACCAAAAAGTTTCAGAGTCGACTTCTTCTCAAGAGCAGAGTCATCCATGAGAATCTCAGGACGAAAAGGGACACACCTACGATTGAAAAACACAAGCTTAGTCTTAACAGGATTAACCGAAACAAACCATTTTATACCCCAATCCACAACAGAACCCAGGTCAACATTTAGATCAGCTGCATATTTTGACTGATCTGAGAGAGATGGGCGAGAAGCAACACCAGAATAGAGAGTGGTATCATCAGCTTAGATGTTAATTTTCTGAATAATATTCTCTGGAAGATCATTGATAGATAAAAAACAGTTATGGGCCTAGATTAGAGCCCTGCGGAACACCAGCATTGATAGGAAAAGAGAAAGAGGAGACACCGTCCAAAGTTACTTGCAAGTTTTGATCAGAAAGAAAAGACCTAATAATGTCAATAACCTCACCACCAATACCATAACCCTGAAGTTTGTGTCGTAGACCAGAATGCCACACTTCGAAATGTCAAGCGCAATGGCCTTACCCTCTCCTGAATTATCTATAACCCCACAGATCCGCTCAGTTACAACAGTTAAAAGATCAGCAGTTTAACCCTAACCACAAAAGCCATACTGAACATCACTAAAGAGGCACAGACTTTCCGGTGTCCGGTCAGATTTACTTCCTGATATTAAAGTCAGCACCAAACGGTATTCTGTCAGATTTACTTCCTGATATTAAAGTCTTCCTGTTTTGGGTCGCTTACTCTTCTGGTTTGCCAAGTTTTGTACTAATTTTTATTTATTAACTTATTCATTAAATTATTAGGTGAAAATACAGAATAGTTAACAAAGCCCCATCCTCCTTTTCTCATGTTAAGAATGGCTTTCTAAATCTTCTGCAGTTTACTGACTGTGCTGAAATAATGTTATTTAGAAAACCATTCTTAACATGAACGGGGGGGGGGGAACTTTGTTTACTATTCTGTACCTTCACCTAACAATTTAATAAATAAATTCATAAATTTGGGAAACTGAAACACTCGCTGGAATTTATATTACGGATTAAGTTTAATATCAGGAACTGAATCTGACTGGACACCGTTTGCTGCAGACTTTGAGTTGAGGATTCTTATGATTTTCCATTAAACATGCTACATCAAGTGTTCGACATCTACTAACCCAAAAAACTCATCCATTCTTTAAAAGTGACCATACCATCAAAGTCTCCTGTTCTGCACACACCTCTCTATACTGTCCAGATTTGATTTTCCTCTGAGGTCATCAGATCTAAGCCTGTCTTTAAGACTCACATTACACATCCATCGTATCATTCTCATATAATTTCTCTCCCTGCAACGCATATCCTCAACCCTCACTGGCCAGGTTTCAATACCGTACATCATCACACTTCATACACATGCCTGATTGACTATTCCCTATGGTCGACACTGGTAAAATTGTCAAAATCATTTACCCTGACTGGGATATACATTCGGCTGATAAGGTCTGTAGTGTCGTGCCTTCGTGCATTTGGAAACGGCAACAATGTTTACACCCGAGATACAAGTGTATCTTTATTACCTCCCTTACATTCTGCAGTTATCTCCCTTGTATATTTCTCATGCGTATATAAATAAATGCTTATGTGTCAATCGACCTCTTACGAAGGAAGCGACCGGAGCGCACGCATCAACTGTTTGTCTCTCTTATTTATTTCTGTTATTGAATTGTTATGTATGTGAAGCCGTAACCCCACGAAAATGGAAACACAATAACAACCGACAAAGCAGCAACGCTACAACGTCCAATTATGAATTTAATATTCTCAGGCCTAAGACACATTAGGTCCAACATAGCTAGCGATACACACTTGGAGTCCAGATAAAGCCAAAAGATAGGCTCAAAGAGTTATTAAACAAATACACTTACCGAAAGCTCAACTCTTCCGCACCGTGGCAACATGGTAGCGTCAGAGTTATGTCATCTGGAACTCCGTTTCCTGGTGACACACTGCGGACAGATCTGGTACCAAGCGTTATTAGGTCCGCAACCCGGCTAACAGGTCTCCGGTGAAAATCCACGAGTTGACATCAGGATCCATCATGGTCGTCTCTCCCTCTGCGTCGTGTTATAAGCAAAGATTTGTCAGGCGCGGAACCACAAATTAAAAGTGAGAGCGGCAACGTTGCTTTTGCTACGTTCATTTGTGTTCTGGGTCAAACCTTCCCCGACTTTGCATGCAACTGCTGAGTCTTACTGTTCTCGGTGATGGGAGTAAAAACACCTGCTGAATCTAACGCGACGGCGGAGATGAACACCATTCCAAAAGAAGACTTCCATAGGTGTTTCCGACAGTGAATGGATCGGTGGGCTAAGTGTGTGCAAGCACAAGGGTCCTACTTTGAAGGGGATTAGGGTCCCAACCTCGTGACGTATTTGAAATGTTTTTTTTCTGGCCTAAGGTCGGATGCTTTTTAGACAGGCCTTTATATATATATATATATATATATATACATACAGGGTGTCTCAAAAAAATGTACTCACTCGTAGAATGACGAGAAAACTTTTATTTATGAACATAGAGTGAAATGAAATAGCATCGAATACATGAGACAGATGTAATTGAAGAATCATGTTCGCAAATGTTCAAACTGATGACCATTATTGTTCAAACAAAGTTGATAACGCGCACCAAGGGATTCGCAAACGTCGCGTCATTCTAAGAGTGAGTAAATTTTTTGAGACACCCTGTATATATATATAAGCTGTACCTGCCCTATGTTGCCTGGGACGAAATAAAGTCATTTTTAAAAAATTTTATTTGTTTTCTCATTTTTAAAAAAAAAATGAGTTATTTCCCTTGCTTATTTTGATCTTTCGGTCATAATTGAAGTTTTTTTTTTTTCCATATTATTAGTTGTTCGGGTGGGTCTACATAATATTTTAATAAACCTGTAGCAAAGTACCTTATTATAGCGACAATAACAAATGAAAATTGGCTAACCAGAATCAGAGTGTGGTATGTCCGTTTAAACGCTATTTAAGTCCAACTTTTTGTATTTCACAAGAAAACATATATATATACAGGGTGGGCCAAAATAAGGGTCCTATCTTTAAATTTGAATAACTTGAATTTGAATAACTTCCACAAAATAAAAGTTAAACTCACCAAACTTTATGTGTGTGTAGACTGACCCTTCCGAGATTTTTTGAAATAAACAAAACAAATTTTAGCCGAAAAACACTTCTTAAAACTTACAAAAACTAAAGTATTGTTTTTTACACTGTTTTAAGTTTTTTAAGCAAAAATAATGTTTTCTAAATGAGGGTACGTTCCTTAGGGCTAATACGGCTCATGCTTGCTTTGGAAGGGGTCCTTTACTTATTCTAAAAAAAAAAAATAAAAAAAAAATCAATAAATAAAAAAGTTATGAATTTTTAAAAATAGGACCCTTATTTTTGCTCAACCTGTATATATATATATATATATATATATATATATATGTAAAGGAGTAAGGCTACCAACATTTGTAGAATCTTTTTTTCAACATTTATTTATTATTTTGTTGTTTTACCATTTTATAATGTTATATAACGCGTTTCAAGCGGTGGGTCCGCTTTCATCAGATATGAAAATCCATTTGAAGAAATGTCTTTCATATGGATTTTCATATCTGATGAAAGCGGACCCACCGCTTGAAACGCGTTATATAATATTATAAAATGATAAATAACAAAATAATAAATAAATGTTGAAAAAAAGATTCTACAAATGTTGGTAGCCTTACTCCTTTACATATATACTTTTCTCTCGTTGGAACTGCACTAATACTGCACTACCCTCTTTTCTATATATATATATATATATATCGTACATGTATTGTATTAGTTTCTGTAAATGTAAATCCGTAGAAACTCAAGTGTTTATAAAAAGTGCTCAATACCAAGTAGAGCTGTTTATAAGTATACATTTTTATTTATACAAACATTATTGGTTACATATGTGCATACATGTTTCGGTTGCACTTTTCCAAGAAAGTCAACCTCATCAGACCAAGAATCTTTCAGGAATGGATGGATTTGAAGAATTTTCTATCCTAAATAACTCTTTTTGGGGATCTAGCATCTTCTATTTCTTATGAATTAGTATCTGATTACCTATTCTTGGAAAAGTGCAACCGAAACATGTATGCACATATGTAACCAATAATGTTTGTATAAATAAAAATTTATACTTATATATATATATATAAGGAGAGTTTGAATTACCTACTGGAGAGTTTGAATTTCCTACTAGACCACCATCCTCGAGTGTCTTCGGTCTATCTGTACAAGGGTTTGTCAGGACAACCTGACATGAGGATACTTAACCCTACAAGGAAACCCTGACCAAATATTCAAAATAACATAGTATTCAAAGCACAAATAAGATCCCCTCGACACAGCTATACACTTGCTCATACGAGGAATAGTGCATCTTCTCCTACTGATGTTACCTCAAGTAACCGCACTCAGCTGGATACTCCACCAGACTAGATATCTAGCTGACAGCATCAAGGTTGCTGTTAAAATAAACTCTCCTTAATATGATGTTGAACATGATGCTATCCCACACTCTAACCCGAGCAATGCCGGGTAACCCTGCTCGTATATATAAGAAATGAAAAATTATCATTCAGTATTAAAATTGGTAAATATCCGATAGTGCTCAATATTAAAATTTTTATTAGTGCAGTGGCATACAATACTCTCAGAACAGACCAATAGATGACAGACCTCTGACAGAGGTGGATACTGGTGATGACGAGCTTGAAGTAGTGAAAGACTTGTTACCTTGGAGACGTGCTGTCATCGGCTGCAGCAGCTACACGTTGCAAGTCCACTCAGAGACAGGATTGATAGCAGTTCTCTAAACTAACTAACAAACACCTGTCAACAGCTACGAGAGGTCGTGTATACTCCTCACGTGTCAGAAATGTGCTAATGGCTACGAGAGGTCGTGTGTACTCCTCACGTGTCAGAAATGTGCTCACGGCTACGAGAGGTCGTGTATACTCCTCAAGTGTCAGAAATGTGCTCATGGCTACGAGAGGTCGTGTATACTCCTCACGTGTCAGAAATGTGCTCATGGCTACGAGAGGTCGTTTATACTCCTCACGTGTCAGAAATGTGCTAATGGCTACGAGAGGTCGTGTATACTCCTCACGTGTCAGAAATGTGCTAATGGCTACGAGAGGTCGTGTATACTCCTCACGTGTCAGAAATGTGCTAATGGCTACGAGAGGTCGTGTATACTCCTCACGTGTCAGAAATGTGCTAATGGCTACGAGAGGTCGTGTATACTCCTCGCGTGTCAGAAATGTGCTCATGGCTACGAGAGGTCGTGTATACTCCTCGCGTGTCAGAAATGTGCTCATGGCTACGAGAGGTCGTGTATACTCTTCGCGTGTCAGAAATGTGCTCATGGCTACGAGAGGTCGTGTATACTCTTCACGTGTCAGAAATGTGCTCATGGCTACGAGAGGTCGTGTATACTCTTCACGTGTCAGAAATGTGCTAATGTATGGCTCCGAGACTTGGGGTGTCTCTGTCGGCACACTAAAGAAACTGCACCGTAATGACAAGGCAATGGTCAGATGTTCGGTGAGTCCTGAACAAAGAATACCTTTTGGGTCTCGCAGACGTCATGCAGAAGAGCAGTCTGCGTCGGTTGGGGCACGTTGAGTGCAGCAATGGCTGTATTACTAAAGTCCGACAGTTGAATGTGCAAGCAGAGAAGACCACCACTGGCAGACCCAAGTTGTCTTGGGAGGACGTGGTCAAACGTGATAGGAAAGCCATGGGTATGGATTGTGTCAGGTCTCACCAAAGACAAGAATGGAGGGGAAGACTTAGATCAAGACTAGACAAGAAGGCCCCACCCTCATCAGAGGATTAATTGTGGCCTGATTCAACAAATAAACGGGTTGTTGACGATGATGATGATGATGATGATGATGATAATAAGTGGAGCAAATATAGGTGCTGATATCAATCCTGAACCACTTTTCGTGAGTTTCTTGTCGGAAGCGTTCGGCTATCCTACGCAAACACCCGAGAGTTGATGAGCCGATTTGTACCAGACAACAATTTTTATACGGTGTTGTGTCCTATGATTTTAATGTTTCGCTTGTTTTGTTTTTGTTGTTGTTAGGGTTTAGCGTTTGGGTTTAGTGTTTATGGTTAAAAATATTTATTTGATAACAGTAATTTCGCTCTGTTTTGCTTGTTTTATTTGTTTTGTTGTTTAAACATTTTCTTGCAACTATAACTAAAAATTATAGGACGCAGCAACGTATCAAAAAATATTTATTTGATAACAGTAACTTCGCTATGTTTTGCTTGTTTTGTTTTCTTTGTTGTTTCTTTTAGAAAATTTCTTGAAAATATAACTTAAAATCACAGGATGCAGCACCGTATCAAAATTGTCGTCTGATACCATTCGGCTCGTCAACACTCGGGCGTTCGCGTAGGACAGCTGAACGCTTCTGATTCGAACCTCACGAAAACGGGTTCAGGATCGATATCAGTACCCAAATATATAAGATGTTTGACTTACACTAACAATGTCAATATTTGGCTCTGAGGAAACCAATAGGCCGAAATGTTGACAGTGTCAGCCAAAGAACACACACACAACAATTTCATACGATCTTCTAACATTAGTTTTTTTTGTTGTTTTTTTTTAAAAATCTTTTTCTTGTTTAAATGGCACGGACACCTGATGATGCTCAGAGAAGGAGTCGACTGGAATATAAAGTCACTAAAATCAAGAGCAAAAAGAATCAAATTATGAAAATAAAATTTTGAAATTTAAAATTTACATTTAACATTTTTTTTTGACTTAGAAAAAAGTTATTTCTTTATTTTCAAAATCTCATGCAAATTGAATTTTTCAAATTAAAAAAAAAAAAAGGTTTGTTCATTTTTTTTTTTCTAGGGAAAGGGAGGCACAGGTTGATATGCAGATCACATGCAAGAGATAGAAGAAAAAAAAAAGACATAAAAAAAAGATGGCCGATATATAGAAAGCCACACACCCTCCACACCTAACATTATTATTACTGAATTTTTTTTTTTTTTTTTTAATTTTGAATAGATACTTCTACAGCTGGGAACCCATATGAACTTGAATATTTCCGATTGCGATTTACAGAACAGATTGGAAATGACCGAGCTATCGTCAAACAGTCAATTAGTACAAACATTAAATAAAACTTTTTCGTTTTTCTCCCTAACTTAATATTAAGGTCAATTAATCTCCATCTTTTTATTAGATAATGGGTTTAATAATTTTCTTCAAACGGCTAAGCGAATCAACTTTATTTTATTCATGTTTTTGGACAACTTTATTTGAGGGAGTAATTTTTTTTTACCCTATCCCTAACGAAAAGGGTAAATTCCTGTTTGCACTTGGTGCAATTATTATTTTTTTTTTTTTGCAGAATGCGATTAATTCTTTGGGAGACTGAAAAGCTGCTGTCACTCGGGTTAAATTAATTTTCGTTTTGCAGTCGTATGGGTTTAGTATCGTCTGTCTTTTTACTTCTTTTTTTGTGGCTTTCAAATTGTAAACTACTTCGTCCATTTCCGGTTTGTTCAGTACATCGCAATCTGAAAAATTCAGATTCGTATGGGTCCCCAGTTACGAAATCAACTTTGAATATTATAGATTAAGCATCAAATGTTCAGATTATAAAAATCTGATTATTTTTAAATTAAGTTTTAATGTTCAGATGACGGGGATCCGCTTTACCATGTTAATCGAAATGAATATATGTATATATATATATATATATATATATATATATATATATATATATATATATAAATGAATAAATATATATATATATATATATATATATAAATGAATAAATATATATATATATATATATAAATATATATATATATATATATAAATATATATATATACATATATATAAATGAATAAATATATATATACATATATATAAATGAATAAATATATATATACATATATATAAATGAATAAATATATATATACATATATATAAATGAATAAATATATATATACATATATATAAATGAATAAATATATATATACATATATATAAATGAATAAATATATATATATATATATATAAATGAATAAATATATATATACATATATATATAAATGAATAAATATATATATACATATATATAAATGAATATATATATATATATAAATGAATAAATATATATATATATATATATATAAATGAATAAATATATATATACATAAATGAATAAATATATATATACATATATATAAATGAATAAATATATATATATATACATATATATAAATGAATAAATATATATATATATACATATATATAAATGAATAAATATATATATACATATATATAAATGAATAAATATATATATACATATATATAAATGAATAAATATATATATATATACATATATATAAATGAATATATATATATATATATATACATATATATAAATGAATATATATATATATAAATGAATATATATAAATGAATATATATAAATGAATATATATATATATAAATGAATATATATATATATAAATGAATATATATATATATAAATGAATAAATATATATATAAATGAATAAATATATATATACATATGTATAAATGAATAAATATATATATACATATGTATAAATGAATATATATATATATACATATGTATAAATGAATATATATATATATACATATGTATAAATGAATATATATATATATATATATAAATGAATACAAATAGTAATCCAGGTAGAGTAAAAATCCACAGGGTAGAAATCCAAAGGGAATCAAACAGGGCTTACAAAAGAGTGCTCAATAAAGATATAGAGCTGTATTGTGAATACTTTTATTCGAACATGTACAAGGTCTGCTACACTGGCATGTCGGTGAAGTCCAGGAAGTCCTGGACTTCACCGACCTGGTCGGATCACAAAAAAAACTTTCTGCCTGATGAGACCTCAGCTCTCGATAGCTGTAGATCGATAACATCGACATGCCAGTGTTTTTTGGTGATTATTTTAAAGATTTATATTACCAACTGTTTGGATCGGACTAAGTAATTCTTGAAACAAATTCTAGCTACGAATCTTATATTGCCAATAACATGGTACAACAATAACAAATGAAAATTGGCTAGTCAGAATCAAAGTTTGATTTGTCAGCGGAAATGTTCTTTGCGTCTGACTTTGAAAATCTGACATGATAACTTTATCTGTCAGATAATGCTGCATTTTTTAAATATTTAAACAAAATTTCATTCATGTTTGTTTGGGTAATGCCATGAAATAAACGATTTAATCCACAGGGCTGGGAATTAATATTTTTTTAAATTTTTATTAGTAACGCAAATACGAGCGTCAACACAAAAAAGAAGCCTTATACAGGATATATTGTCGGAAATAAATCCCAAGGTTAAATAAAAAACACGAAATCGAAATGAACATAGATAAAGATGGCCCCCCGATTCATGTTTAATTAACACAGCGAAATACCCCCCCCCCTTCTCCTCCATTAAACCGGGATAAAAAAGGAATTTTTTTTTTTTTTTTTTAAATCTGAACAGTTAGTGGCTTAATCGATAATATTCAAAACCAAGTTTTAAAAAAAGAAAAATGTCAGTAATAACAAAAAAGTTTTGTGAAAGGAACTTGCATCGTACACGTCTGACAAAAAGATAAATAAAGCCCTTCATTCTTTAATAAAATTTTATTATTATTTTTTTTTTCATTTATTTATTATTATTTTCGTAAATTGTTAATCCTATGTAGGGCAAAGGTTACCCACACGACACTCACACACGCTGGCATGCTATAAGGTTTAAGAAAATGAGTTGATTACCAAACAAAAAGAAACTGGCTGTGTAGCAAGTCGTGCAAACGATATTTAAGCACTGTACATGTATGCGGGTTGGTTCTTCATATATATATATATATATATATAATCGTACAACCCACTAAAAACGTAATCGTAAGTTACACTTTTATTTTTTTTTCGTTTTATTTTGCCTACTTGTGTGCTTATGATTTTCCGTCGATTGATATATATATATATATATATATATATATATATAAATAAATTTTTTTTCAACATTTGTTGTGTTGTACAGAAAAAGTGCTCTATATTTAAAATATTTAATTTCTAAAATAGAGCAGAAATGTTAATTATGATAAATTATATCGTATAAATGCCGTAATACATGTTATTTATTGTACTTACATGTTTTTTTTTTTTTACGCTTCATGTCAAACGTAAACTTCAGACAGTAATAAGAACATTTTTATTTTATTTTATTAAATTAAGTTAAAAACAATCTTTTTTTTTTAATTTAAAGAAAATTTTAAAAATGTTTTTGTATAAAACAAGCAAAAAAGAAAAACATGAATCTTAAAAAAATTCATGTCATAATGTGCATGAACCGCATACAATATATAACATATACGACGCCATTTGTCGTAATTTATCATTATCATCAAATATATATGGAAGGGTTAATATATGTAATTAGTGGATAAGCATGTAAACAAACTAGTTGAAATAATAACACAAACATCTTTAAAACAACCGATATCTCGGCTGTGGAAACAACCTTAATCTTTGGTAGAAAAAAAATAAAGATTAGGTCCACCCTGCACCAACATCATTTTCAACGTTTTTCTGTATAAAAAGGCATTCTTTTTTAATAAAAGCCCTTTCTACTACAGATTACAGCTGGTTCCCTGCCCGTCGAAATACCGGTTGGCTTTAGAGAGGTGTTGGGATATTTATTTAACTAGGTTGTTTACTTGCTTATCTACTAATTCCATATGTTAACCATTTTGTTTAAATTTAATTTCAAATTTTAAACTTCCTTTATATATATATATATATATATATATATATATATATATATATATATTGGTTGTGTAGTCAAGCTCACGTGTTAAAGCTCAATGGATATTAGATGTTCCTAGAGTTCTCATCTGTAATTCCAGAGCAATTATAAATTGAAAAAAAATTCTGACACCAACAATAAAAGCTTGTATCAAGCAAATCAGATTTAATTGAAAAATTACAGCTGTTTCTTCATCGCTACACAATCAAAGCATCGGTAATTCAAAGCTTGAATTTTATAGACGTTATGATTCTTCAGAATGTAGAAAAAGCGACTTGCTGTTCTATGTTTTCACTAGAAAAGACGGCAGACTCTGGAGGTTTTTTTTGAAACACGTGCATTTAAGGATATGGATGTTTTTGGTTAAAACAGTAAGTCATTTTCTTTTTTACATTTCTGAACAATCATGCTTATAAAATTAAGGCTTTGTAATCACCAATATTTTGATTGTGTAGTGATGAAGAAACAGCCGTAATTAAAAAAAAATTAAAACCCAATTTGCTTGATACAAGAGTGTTGTCGGAATGTTTCAATTTATATACATATATATATATTTGTATTGTGTGTGTGTGCAGGGTAATGTTAGCAACAATCTTCTGTAACAAACAATCATTTGGCGATGCTGGGCAGAGACGACACCGTTGCTGGTTGATATTGGGGAGTCAAAAAAAGAATCACAAGAGGAGGAGGAGGAGGAGGAGAAAGTGAAGAGGAGAAATAGAAGAGGCCCGTACATCCAGGAAATAAAAATTAAAATGTCAATTGGAGTCAGTCTTGTGTTTATGTGAGCAAAAAAATGTCGAACGCTGACTACAAATTGTGGAAGTGTTCGGTGTCTCTCCTGCCTGCTCGCCTGGTCAGATAAGAGAAGAAGAAGCAGAAGAAGGGTAAGTTTGCTTTTTTTTTTTTGTTGTTTTTTGTTTTTGTTGTTTTTTTCTCTTTTTTTTTTTTTTTAAAGTAGGGAGAGAGCGAAGGCGGTTATTATTCTCCCTGATTCACAACCTCTGAAGCATCAGCCCTGCAGATCGGACATGTCCGGTTGGTCTGAAACAGTAAATTAAATTCATTAATTTTTTTGAAAAAAAAAAAAAAAAAATGTTTAAAAAGTGTTACTTAAAAATTATACCCTGAAAAAGAATTAAAATTTATTTTTTTACAATGTTATTTAAAAATTTTATAAAAGAAAAAAACGAAAAGAAATGCATTAAAAACCGATGAAAAAAATTTACAATTAAAAAGAAAAAATTTAATAAAAATAATTAAAAAAATTTTTTTTTAAATTTAATAAAAAAAATTAATTAAAATTTAATAATAAAAAAAAAATAATCAAAAAAGATTAATCAAAAAAGATTAGAAATTTTCTAATATTTTTAAAAAGATTAATTAACAAAAATTAGAACATTTTTAATATTTAAAAAATGATTAAAAGATGAACAAGTTAATTTTAAGAGTTATAAAAAAAAAAAAAATGTAAATATAAATAATTGTCAATTTTTAAATAATGAAAATTGAAAATCAGACGTCAGTTGAATGTTAAGATTTGGTCCAGTCTTAATTATTAGCGGGACATGAGTAAATGACACGGTATTATCAGTATATTCCTCCCATTTGTGTTGTGTCAGAGTTTTTTTTTTTTTTTTTTAATTTTTTTATTTAATTTTATTAACGAGTCACCGCTCATCAAGGCCCAAAGGCCACTCGAGGACAAGGGTTGTATCAAGTAGATGGTGACACAAACACGTTGAGGATTGGTGACGTAGATTTAAACCGGGCAGAATTTGATTATTTAAGAGGACAGCTCGATAAAAATTTGTTAACAGTGAACTTGAAAACGACCACGCTGTTGTCAGCTGTGAACCAGCCCTGTGGTATTGCGTTGCACAGACTGAAAGTTCTTGGAAAGAAACTCTGCTCATGGAAAGTCCGTTTATTTCAGCAGTTGTAGCTCGACGAGTTTTTTGAGATTGGAGCTCAGTCGAGCACATACCATGAAAAATACGACAGAGTGGAGAAAGACTAGCAACGACTTCTGTGTGAGAAAGAGGCTTTCTTTTTCATAGCTCATCAACTTATCAATATCTTTGCTTGCTGTGGACGTAGATTTATTTTACGGAAGACAATTTTCTTTCAATAATTAAAACTTATTTTCAAGATAAAAATTGTGTGCTCGACTGAGTTCCAATCTCTGGTTTCTCCTTGTAAAATATTCACCAAAAAAAATTTTTTAAATCGTCTTACTACCACCAATATAAATTTTTTTCGGTGCTTCTGCTGTTTCCCAATGGCATGTTAGGCCTCTCTTAAAAAAAAATAGCTAAAGAAATGTATAAACTTTGTTATGTACTTACGTGGTAGCTGAAAAGAAGACTGTATACCAAAAATTACGCAAATTCATCCAGTATTTATTGAATAAAAAATAAAAAACGATTTTCATCTCAGTCGCCATTTTTCTTATATTTTGACTTTTTTCGAAAGTTATCTCCCTTACCTGCTTCATAAGCTGAAATGTCTACTGATATGCAAAATCGTTTTTTTTTCCTTCTTTTTCTTATAATTTAATAAATCTTGGATGAATTTGCGTAATTTTTTCTGCACAATCTTATTTTCAGCTAACACGTAAGTACATAGAATTTATCCATTTCTTTAAATATTTTAATGTCATTGTGAAATAACAGAAGCACCGAAATTTATTTCCTGTGTACAGAGTTTTTTGTCAAGAACTTCCCATCTTTCGAACACATTGCCACTGGACTGCTTTCTCGCAGACTACAACAGAGACAGGAATTACTCTACATCAAATCTTGAGTTATATTATGAAATAAAATTTTGACCGAACTGGTGCACGTGTGAATGTGAATAATACGTATGAGTGGGGTGAACTCCTAAATTAATGAAACTACAATGAATTATTGGATACGTATTCTAAGCAACTAGAAAAGTCTGGGCAAAGGTGTAGCATAGTTAACAAAAAAAAGAAGAGGAAAGAAACGGTTAGGTAGCAACATATTACCTAGAAAATAAATTTAAAAAAACATTTTTGGGTGCTTATGCAGATGAGCGGACCATTAAAAAAATTTTTTTTAAAAAATTAATATATACTTATTAAGCATTATAATCTTACTCACTGTACAAAAAAGTAGAAAAAAATTATCCACTAGAACTTTAATTAAAAGTATTTTTCCATTCTGCATATCGTAAAAGTATTTTTCCATTCTGCGTATCGTAACAGCGATTCGTTCGTTTCTAAAGAAGATTTCGCAGGGGAGATAATCATTGCGAAATGATAATGAAAAACAACATGGCGTCTCTGTGAATGAGTCGCTGTTATGATACGCAGAATGGAAAAATACTTGTAATTAAAGTTCTAGTGGATAATTTTTTCTACTTTTTTGCACAGTGAGTAAGAAGATAACACTGAATAAGTATATAATATTGTTTTTATAAAAAAATGATTTTTTAATGGTCCACTCATCTGCATAAGCACCCATTTTTGTATTTAAAGGGAAGTCAGTCTAGTATTAAGAGAAGAGTTACGTCCCTTGCATTCATTTTGAGAGAGCAATTGGGAGCTGCGCAGTGAGATGTCTGTTTACATTGGTTTTAAATTTCTGCATGTCAATACCGTCGGGGAAACAGGGGGTAGGGAGGGAGTTCCAGAGACCAGCAGCACGAGGAAAGAAGCTATTGGAGTAGAAAGCTCTCAGGTATCTGTGGGAACCTCCACAGTGAATGGATGAGATTTAGCTGATTGTCGAGTTGGTCTAGTGAATTTACATTGTGAGGGCACCAGAGTAGCCAGTTCATCGGAGCATAATTTGCATTAGTAGCTAGCATAGGCAGTTATGTGCTAATCGCCTGCGTATCAATACGCCTATCTAAGCCGACCGAACGACAACTCAACATAACGCAAGATATTGCAGGTATATATAAGCAAAATAAATCTCTTATGCAACTGCTACAAATCCATATGTTCCATTCTGCTAAGAGAAAATTCTCATAAAATCTATATGAGATACATAGATACCCGAGTATTCTGTTAAAATTCTCCTTTATTTCTCAAACATTGAGTTAGTAAAAAAGTTAAGAATAATAAATTTCTTCTCTTCCCAACTGACCAGTGAAGTATGTCATAGTATATCTTTCTTGTGGTCTTACCGGATTCCAGGACAAGAATTCATCTAGTCTGGTGGAGTATCCAGCTACGTGGTGTTACTTGAGGTAACATCACTAGGAGAAGGTGCACTATTCCTCGTATGAGGAGATCTTATTTGTGCTGCGGATACTATGTAATTTTGAATATTTGGTCAGGGTTTACTTGTAGGGGTAAGTATCCTCATGTCAGGTTGTCCTGACAAACCCTTGTACAGAGAGACCGAAGACACTCAAGGATAGTGTCTAGTAGGTAATTCAAACTCCCCGAGAAAAGTTGTGGTTGCTCTTTGTATAGGGCTTTTTTTTTCGATTGCATCCCCAAATATAGACAGCACAAATATAGTATACTAGCAGAGTAAACCGGCGTTGCCCGTGAATGAATATGAAGGCGAAAGCAAAATCTGTACATGTTAGGTAGCAACATACCACCTAGAAAATAAATAAATATGAAAATATTTTTGTATTTAAAGGGAAGTAACTCTAATATTTTGAGGTTTGGTTTGGTAGTTTTGTTTTACGGCATATCAACCCTTTTTGGGTTATTTAATGCCGAATCTGGTCATTATAGTAAAAGTTTTTATGCTTCAAGTTCTTTATATCTTCAAATGTTTAATCATCGTTTTTGGTTTGGTAGTTTTGTTTTACGGCATATCAACCCTTTTTGGGTTATTTAATGCCGAATCTGGTCATTATAGTAAAAGTTTTTATGCTTCAAGTTCTTTATATCTTCAAATGTTTAATCATCGTTTTTGGTTTGGTAGTTTTGTTTTACGGCATATCAACCCTTTTCGGGCCATCTAATGCCGAATCCGGTCATTATAGTAAAAGATTTATGCTTCAAGTTCTAAAAATAAAATAAAAAAGGGGAGGGAGAAAGGGAGAGGGGCTGTTGTTTTTGGTTTTGGTTTTGTAGAACATAATTAAGTTATACAAAAAAAAAAAAAAAAAAAAAAAAAAAACGTCAATGTAGGTGAATTTCGTCTCAGGGAGCCACAGGGCAGCCTGATCTGGTATCACCAGCTAATATTTTGAGAAGAGGTGCACAGCAGCTTCAGTCCTCATTATAAAAATAAATTCTTCAGTTGTAAATATATTAATTATTGTTGATCTAAGATTTTTTCATTCAAATTTATTTTCATCACTATGATGTATTTTAAAGGGAAGTAACTCTTGCCCTTGTTTCGTTTACCATAAAGATATTTTGAGGAGAGTTATGTCCCTTGCATTCATTTCAGAGAGCCGATTTCAATGGACGTGTGTCGCACAGCGGCTTCAATTAATTTCCTCATTATAAAAATAGTATATTTATAACTGAAGAAGAATTAGAGAAATATTATTGTTCATCTATACCTAAGATTTTTCATCCAAATTCATTTTCATATATTCGTCCTGTCTCGCATCAGATTCAACTACCGACAGTCACATCAATAATTTTATTCATCATTCAACTGACAATCAATCCATCTCATTAACACTCATCCTCGAGTGGTTTTCTGAAAAGAACTTTTTTTCCCAAACAGTGCCAAGGACTGCTTCCCTACAGACTATAACAGGTTCAAATCTAACGCCATATAATTCATCATGATAAATAATTAAATATAAACACAGTTTTGTATTTTAAAGGGAAGTAACTCTTGCCCTTGTTTCGTTTACCATAAAGATATTTTGAGGAGAGTTATGTACCTTGCATTCATTTCAGAGAGCCAATTTCAATGGACGTGTCGCACAGCGGCTTCAATTAATGTCCTCATTGTATAAGTAAATTCTTCTTTCAGTTGTAAATATATTAATAAATATTATTGCTAATCTATACCTAAGATTTTTCATCCAAATTCATTTTCATATATTTGTCCTATGTCTCATTACATCACTTCAATAAACGACACGGTCACATCAGAAACAAATACCCAACAAATAACAGCTACCAAACGAAAGAAAATGTAATTTTCTATCAACCTGCATAGTTTTAAACTTTTGAAATTATTTGTAAGTTTGGTTATTTCAAAATTTGTTTTGTTATTTTCATTTAACCGATTCTTCAATCAAACATGGTTGTCGATTTTTTTTTTGGGGGGGGGGGGGGGGTCGCTAATTTCAGGCTTAAAATATATTTAAAAAAAAAGGCTTACAGTACCTCTAAACCTAAGTCCGACGCTGGTTTCCAGTCTAATTATTGTAAGCTTTTTTTTTTTTTTTTTAAATCTTTTAAGCCTGAAATTAGCGACCATCTCAAAAAGAAAAAAAATTGCCCGACATCTTAGATTGATGAAATCAGTTAAGTAAAAGTAAAACAAATTTTGAAATAACAAAACTTAAAAATAGTTTCAAAAGTTTATAACTATGTAGGTCGATCCAAAATTAAATGTTCTATTGTTTGGTAACAGTTATTTGTTGCATATTTGTTTCTTTCCCACTTTTTTTTGTTGTTAACTTTACTACATTTTTGCCAAAGTCTGATTTCCAGAGAAAAAAGCTTGTGAAAGATATAATATATATATATATATATATATATATGAGCGAGAGAAAGAAAGAGAAAGAAAGAGAGAGAAAGAAAGAAAGAGAGAGAAAGAAAGAGAAGAGAGAGAAAGAAAGAAAGAGAGAAAGAAAGAGAGAAAGAGAGAAAGAAAGAGAGAAAAAGAGAGAAAGAAAGAGTGTGTAGCGACTTACCTTGAGCCACTTATCTACACATTTGGCGTGGAATTCATGACTGCAAGGAAGAACCCGTAGCAATTGGCGATTCTCAAAGTCACACATGCAAATGACACAAGATGTTTGGTCCATGCACGGAGTTTGGTCAAGGTTGGCACGTCTGGTCTCAGCGTTGAAACGATAAGCCAGAAGTTGATCTATGTTAGCTTTGGTCAATCCTCGGGGTTTCGCTTCACCCAAGCGCTCGGCCAAATTGAGAAGGGCCTGAGGGAGGTGAAAAACAAAATTTATTTTCATAGATGACAAAATTGTGACAGAGTGATGTAAGAGAGGGACACGGAGAAAAAGATGGAGACAGAGATGGGAAGAAAAAGATAGAGATAGAGGGGGGAAAGGGAGATAGGGAGGGGGAAGGGAGAGAGGAGAGAGGGAGGGGGAAGGGAGAGATGGAAGGGAAGAGAGGGAAGGGGAAGGAAGTAAGGGAAAGGGAAGGGGAAGGGAGAAAGGGAAAGGGAAGGGAGAAAGGGAAAGGAGAGGGGGGAGGAGAGCGAGGGAGGGGGAGAGCGGGAGGGGGAAAGGTAGAGGGGAGAAAGGAGTGAGGGAGGGAGAGAGGCGGGAAAGAGGTAGGGGAGGGGAAGGGAGAGAGGGAGGGGGAAGGGAGAGAGGGAGGGGGAAAGGGAGAGGGGGAGGGGAAAGGGAGAGGGGGAGGGGAAAGGGAGAGGGGGAGGGAGAGAGGGGGAGGGGGGAAGGGAGAGGGGGAGGGGGGAAGGGAGAGAGGAAAAGTGACGAACGTAAAAAAAAAAGCTGACGTACCTCGTAGTTTTCTACTTCAGCAGCAGCATCCTCGTTCAATTCCACGTTGTACGTGGCCGGCATCGGAGGGTTACCCAGCATTGCTCTGAAATGAGAAGTACCAAAAAGAAGTTTTAGACAAAAGTGGATATTCATTATTCAAGCCGAATTTCCAGGCAGCGGGGTGACATTGTAGTGAACACCTTGCCCAGGGGCATCCGAGGTAGTTGAGTGTTGTGCTCAGAACAAATTCTATTTGACCTATAGACGAGTCCTCGATAAGAGTCAGGGTAGACAAGGGAGTAACGATAACTAAGGGTGACTACAAGCTCCCCAAATTGGGGCTCTCACCACTGAATGCACTTCAAGATCGTACCCGGAAAGACGTTTGTCGAAAGAGAATGTTTAGATGCATTATGCATAAAAGTTCTTTTTTTTTTTTTAAATGTTTTTATGTAGGGACAGGTCACCGCTTATCAAGGCCCAAAGGCCACTCGAGGATAATGGCTAATCTGTTTGTTAGGTGGACGGTGAGACAACACCGTGAGGATCGGTAACGATGGTTGAAACGGGGAAGAATTTGATTATTTAAGAGGACGGCTCAACAAGACTTTTTTTTTTTTTTTTTTATTATTATTTTTTTTTTATTATTATTATTATTTTTTTTATTATTATTATTATTTTTTTTTATTATTATTATTATTTTTTTTTTATTATTATTATTATTTTTTTTATTATTATTATTATTTTTTTTATTATTATTATTATTTTTTTTTTTATTATTATTATTATTATTATTTTTTTTATTATTATTATTATTTTTTTTATTATTATTATTATTTTTTTTTTTTATTATTATTATTTTTTTTTTTTATTATTATTATTTTTTTTTTTTTATTATTATTATTTTTTTTTTTAAAACATAGTTCACCCCAAACAAGGCAAGTTGCCACTGTAGACGTAAGGGGCTACTGAGAATTAGGGTGAACGTTTTGGGTTTCATCCTAAATTATGGACTGTGCAGCAAGATGCTTGTTCACATTAGTTTTAAATTTCTGCATGTCGGTACAGTCGGGGAAACATTGAGCAGGGAGGGAGTTCCAAAGGTCGGCAGCTCGACGAAAGAAGCTATTTTAAGTAGAAGGCTTTCCGGCATCTGGAGACCTCCACAGTTAATGGATGTGTGATTTAGCTGATTGTCGGGTTGGTCGAGTGTATTTACGTCGAGTGGGGCATCAGAGCAGCAAGTTCATCAGAATTTGTTAGCATTGGACTTGAAAGCGATCATGTTGTAGTCAGCTGGAAAGCAGTCTCGTGGCGTTGTGTTCCACAGACGGGTAGTTAGTGGAAAGAAACTTTGCTTGTGGAAGTTCCGTTTAGTTTTAGACACACAGAAGAAAGAAAGGAAAATTATTTACAGTGGTTGTAGCGAGACGAGTTTTTGTTGTGAATATTTTACGGGGGGGAAGGGGGGAGGGGGGGAAGGGGGGGGGTAACCATAGATTGGAGCTCAGCTGAGCACCTACCATGAAAATTATAGAGCAGAGAAAGACTAGCAACCTTTCTTCTGTGAGAGAGATTGTAGGGAAGAAAAAAGGACCTCCTCTACTTTAGTCAAACACACGCACTTCCGCAAACCTACCATCGCATAAGACACAGGTGATTTTTGTTTTAAAATGGGGGGGGGGGGGGTGCTTCCATGGCAGGAAAGAGGACAAGCAAACAATTTTTATATCAAGGATAACAAGACGAGAAAAAAATTATTATTTAGGGCGGGGGGGGGGGGGGGTAGTAGAAACGAAGTAAAAGTAAAAAAATAGCTAATAATCGAGAACTCGTATCCCCCTCCCCCCAAAAAAAAATTAAAAATAATTTATATAAAACGCATTAGAATGAAATTCTTAACCGAACCCACCTAGTTCTAACGTGTAGAAATAATTTGTAAGATTTTTGCATTTCATACTTTTCTTTCTATAAAATCTCGTCTTTCCCAGAATAATGGCTAACTGTCATTAACCGTAGCTTTCGTTGTTGACAAGAGAAATTGTATAGAGAAAAAAAAAGTATGAAATAAAAAAAAAAAAATCTTACGAATCAGTTTTACGCATTAAAACTAGACGGGATCGGTAGAGAATTTCATTCTAATGCATTTTATATAAATTATGTGTCTTTTAGGGAGAGGTACGAGTTCTTGAGTGTTAACTATTCTGTACTTCTAACGAAAAACAATCAACTTACAAGAAATGAAGTAAAAAGCCGGGGTACGCAGTCGGGGGTGGTGCTGGCGCAAATGTACGCATCCTGTTTCGACCCAGGGCTCGCCGGGGATACAAGCGTGAGAATTGATCCTAAAAAGAAAAAAAAAGAAAAAAAGAAATTGTAAAGAATTTCTGCGCGTATCTTTTACCCTAAAAACAACGGAGAAAACTTGGCAATTCATTAAAAAAAATCACTCATCTACAATTGGGGGATTACTTTTATTTATGCTTTTATGGGTTTTTCGCTAACCATAAAACAACCAGCCCTAAAATAGAAAAAAAAAATTCTACCATAACCCTAAGTCCAAATGGCAAGACCCCTCCTCTCACCATGCCGATGATTTCTCCCTCTGAGCTGCATGCCTGAACCATCTTAGACGTGTGAAAACAAGACAGTTGCTACAAGATGTGCACCGTCCAGATGTGTTGCAGTCAACAAAGAAGACACAACCATAATGTTATATCCCGTAGAGTTCACGTGAAAAGCATTTGGAGAGCGTCGTCAACGATGGTCCAAAAGGTGATTGACATACATAGCGAATCTCATGAACATTAAGGCTATGCATCAAATGTGTTGAATTTAAGGTCATATCTATAAGAGGCCGAGAGATGTAACATTTGTGAGGCTATACTGGAGGTAAGATTTACCAGTCAGTCAGCAGATATTTCTTTAGCTGTTAACACTTGGCTCATTATTCTGAGAAAATTTTATTCTGAACATCAAATTTATTTTGGCTGAGATTCTGTATTATATCATAAATTACTTTTGGATTATAAGTTTGTGTAAATAGTCAAAAATTGAATTTTATTAAAAACTTGTTTTGCCATTATTAAAACAAAAATTAAAACAGTAGTTAATACAGTTTTAATTTCTTAAGCAAAATTTCTTAAGCAAAATTTCTTAAGCAAAATTTCTGAAGCAAAATTTCTGAAGCAAAATTTCTGAAGCAAAATTTCTGAAGCAAAATTTCTGAAGCAAAATTTCTGAAGCAAAATTTGCTAGTTACTTTATATTTTGTAAAAGTTTCATGTCAATCCGGGTTTTTTTTTGGATAAAAAAATAAGCTGACAACTCACATCTTTGAACCCGAATAATGAATATATTTTTTATGAAGAAATAAAAAAAATAAAGTAAACCGCTTTTATAAGGTTAGAAATAATCATTCCCAAAATTGAAAATTAACAAAAAAAATTAAATTTAATTAAGACTTTTTTTTTTTTAATTTAAAAAGTTTTAAATTTCTTAAGCAAAATTTGCTAGTTAACTTGATATATTTTGTAAAAGTTTCATGTCATAATCTTTTGTTTTTAAGTTTTCTTGGGCATTTTTTACGACAGCTAACAGAACGAAAAAGGAGTAAAAAAACAAAAAACAAATAGGCAACAAATAAATGTTACCAAAGGCAAGATAAGTTACTCTTCTTGGATAAGTTTATTTGTGTTTTAAGTTATTTTAAAGTGTTTTTTGTTCAAAACAAACCTGGTGTCCATCTGTTCAGTTAGAACTCAAACAAAATGGCTGTTCATGAGCCCTGCATGTGGATCCTTGATAATTGGTGAAAAATCGAAAATTAAACAAAGTAGTGTGAGAAACACATCCAATAAATGTCACCAATCATGGGAATATGTAATGTTCTACCAGTATTTTGCTTAATTTTCGTTTTTTGAGCGATTATTGAAACTGTACTTTCAGCCATTTTTTTCCCGTTCTAACTAAACAGGTTGACACCAGGTTTATTTTGAACAAAAAAAACAAACTCTTTAAAATAAGTTAAAACACAAATAAACTTATCCAGGTTAGTAGAAGAGTAACTTATCTTGCCTTTGGTAACATTTATTTGTTGCCTATTTGTTTTTTGGACCCATTTCTCGTTCTGTTAGATGGCGACCATTTTTTTAAAAATTTTATTTAGTTAAAAAAAAAAAAACTAAAAAATAAAAAAAAACAAAAAAACTTGCTGTTGAAAAACTTGACAATTTCTTTGAAGAAAAAAATTGTAACCCCTTATGTTTCGGTAATGGAACACTTTGTTTGGAGCGAGGCAAAAATATCAAAAATATATTTTTTACTATAATTCGGACTACAGTTCTCATCTTGGATGTTATTCTCACAACGTTTCAGCCGATGTAACCTCCGACCTTCTTTAGTGCATCTCGTCGAACTCGGGAACCTGTACAGAATTTCGAATAGAACCCTTTATATGATCCACAGAGGTAGCTTGCTCTCGTTCCCTCAGCCATAAGTAATTGTATTCTTAGTATCACCCGTACCGAGGATTGAACCTTCAACCCCCAGAAGACTGTCACTTAGAACTGATAATGACTAAGCATTTTCATCTGCTGCGTCATAGGTCCTTGCGAACAATTCTAATATGAATTTTAGGAGCCTTAAACGG
This sequence comes from Sepiola atlantica, assembly GCA_963556195.1. Taxonomy (NCBI): domain Eukaryota; kingdom Metazoa; phylum Mollusca; class Cephalopoda; order Sepiida; family Sepiolidae; genus Sepiola; species Sepiola atlantica. Next base: position 6,211,054 of record OY744553.1, read on the forward strand.
TTATGTTCGAAATTACGTACAGATTCCAGAGTTCGACACAAGCAGGTTCTCTGTCTGTCATTCTGTCTGTCTGTCAGTCTGTCTGTCTGTCTGTCCGTCAGCGAGAATTTTTGTAAACATAAGAGAGGAGGCTGGTAATTACAATTTAATTAATTATGTTTTTCAAGTCAGCGTTCATAATATTTGTATACCTTCAGAATTAGGATACTATTAATTAATTTAGATTAAATAACATTAAATAACATATAAAAAATGTGGAAAGAAATTTCAAGACGAGACTGCGATTCGAACACACGTGTTAAGAATCTTACTTAAACTAATACTCTTTCAACTTCCTTATATACTGTTACAAAAACACGCGGAGACACCAGACGGGTTTTACAATTTACATAATTCATTTCTCTTAAACTTCTATTAAATTCATATTTACAAATATACACTTATAACTGCTATTCTCAAAGGTCGGAGATTACATTGATCGAACAATCCAAATTATCCATCGTGATCTCAAAAATTCCGAAACAATTTTGGATCGTTTGTTTTTTTGTCACACAAACTTGTGTGAAGAACATAAGGTGTTGTCAAGAGAAATACTTACATAGATATCCTGAGTTGCTGGATGTAGTCCTGATGGCTCCTGGAGCATAATTGGGGGAGAAGGGTTGAGAGGCGATACATGATGTACAGGGGTAGTTAACGAATATGTGGGTCGATGTTCTGTGATTATCTGCACCTCGTCATCAGGCTGAAAAAGAGTTTGCAAATTTGTCAATTGCATATTTTAGAATAAAAAATACAAAAATACAAAATCAAAAAAAAAAAAAATACAGATATACAGTGAAAACAGACA
>OY744553.1:6212103-6237103 GCA_963556195.1 Sepiola atlantica
AATCTAAATTTCTGCATATTTGTACAAGTTGGAGAAGTTAAGGAAATTCAAAAGGCAAACAGAAGTACTTGTATAACATGCACAGGCATATATAAAATGATATATAATAAAATGTAATATTTAATAAAATAAAGTTATAAAAAATATATACAAAATATATATAAAAAAATGTAATATTTAATAAAATAAAGTTATAAAAAATATATACAAAATATATATAAAATAAAATATATATACACAATTATTTATATATATATATATATATGAAATATTTATAAAATATATATAATATAAAGAAAAAAAAATAAAGAAAATTAAATATATAAAAAAAATATGTAATATAATATAGGTAATATATAAAATAAATTTTATTTATGTATATGTAAATGATGTATTTTATATATATTAAATAATATAAAATAAATAATAATAAAATAAAATTATATTACATTTTTTTACATATTTTTTTACATATATTTATGTATGTAATAAAATAAAATATATATATACATAAAAAATTGTTTTATTTTATTTATAATTAATCAAGAAGACGCCGTCTGTCACTACTACAACACGTGAAGCTAAACAAGTACTTACTTTGCTTCTTGACGTCTTTTTGCCGTACCTAAAGTTGCCTTCCGTGATCCCTGTTGTGTGAGCGGACAGTTTCCCGTGACTGTACGTCTGGACCGTGATGCTGTAGTTGACCGTTCTCTCAGAGCGCAAAGAGAATGTGTGCCGCTCGCATTCCCGGAACGACAATGCAGGATCGGCTGGTTTTAAACGCTGTCAGATGTCGGTTGGATTGGTAGTCGAAAGGAAGAGGTGCGGAAAGAGAGAAAGATTTACAAATTATTATATAGAATTCAAGAAATACCAGTCCGAGGACGGGTAAAATTGATTCCCCCGAGCAGAAGAATTTTGCACCACTTTTATGTCACATTATGATGATTAAAATCAAGATATAATGATATAAAACCTTTTTTTTTTTTTATGGAGTTCATCACCCCAAACCAGGCAAGCCGCCACTGTAAACGTAAGTGACTGCTGAGAATTAAGGTGAAAGTTAATTTGGAGCTGTGCAGCAAGATGCTTGTTCACATTAGTTTTAAATTTCTGCATGTCGGTTAAGTCAGGGAAACAGGAAGCAGGGAGGGAGTTTCAGAGGCCGGACGCCCAAGGAAAGAAGCTATTTGAATAGAAGGCTCTCCGGCATCTGAGGACCTCCACAGTGAATGGATGGGATTTAGCTGATTGTTGGGTTGGTCGAGTGTATTTGCGGCGAGGGAGCACTAGAGCAGCAAGTTCATTGGAGCACATTCCATTGAAGTACTTGTAAAACAAGCACAAGGAAGCAACACTGCGGCGATGGGACAGGGGCTGGAGCTTGGTGGATAATGAGGGACCTATCAGATTAGAGACTTTTTCTCGGACCTTGTGTAAAAGGGAGAGACTAGTGGATGGTGTAACAGCCCAGATGTGGCAACAATTTTCCATGCATGGGCGGATGATGGCTTTGTAAAGATATAGGATACTGTCAGGTGTGAGAAGTTTTCTAGCACGGTAGAGGGAGCCCACTTTCTTTGCAGCAGCCTTGGCAATGTCTTCAATGTATTTGTTCTAATTCATGTTACTTGTGAAGTTTAGGTTGAGGAGTTTAAATGTTGGACTCTCAGGTAGGAGGTTATTTGCTATGGAAATCGGTGGTTGAAGAGGTTTCTTGTAGTTGTTGAAAGAAAGGAACTTTGTCTTAGAAGCATTAAATGTTATTTATGAACCCATTCGACTACAGACTAGAGGTCACTTTCGAAAGATTCAGTCATTGCCTCAGATATGTACGCGTCCGTTTTACCCACATGACGAGAGTAGAGCGTAGTGTTGTCAGCAAATATACCCATCTCAGACACAAGTTCATAAGGGAGGCCGTTTATGAAAATCAGAAACAATAAAGGTCCAAAGATCGATCCTTGGGGTAAACCTCATGTCTAGAATCCTTATTCCAATTTTGATCAAAATCCATTACATAGTTTTCATTCTAGAAAATGTCTCAAATTTATGACTTAAGCTTAAGGGATCCGAAGAAGAATTTTAAATTCAGGGAATCTCGCTTAATTGATGTTGAATGATTAAGGATCAAATTCAATGCAAATCTGAAATATTTGAATTTTCAAATAGGAGGTTGTGTCCATAGTACGTCCCCTGAAACTCTTTAAAATCCCCCAAAGAAACTGAAATACTTGGAATATTTTTTTTCATGTAAATTGCTACAGACAAGGCATGAAGCCACTTGATGTAAGGAGCTAAAAAGAATAAATACTTAAATACTATTTCAAGATCAAAAACTAGCCAACAATTGATTCCGACCCAGAAAACAACAATTTTTTTTTTTTTTTTTAACCTCTTTACATCAAGTGGCTTCATGCCTTGTCTGGAGCGATTTCCATGAAAATTTTTTTTTTAAATCCATGAAGAAACTGGGTAGAATTTGATTATTTAAGAGGACACCTAAACAGGTATTTGTTAACATTAGACTTGAAAACGACACTGTTATAGTCAGCTGGAAAGCAGCCACATGGTATTGTGTTCCACAGACGGGTTGTTCTTGGAAAGAAACTCTGCTCATGGAAGTTCAGTTTAGCTCCAGGGAGACAGAGAAAGAAAGAAAATTTTTTATAGTGGTTCAAATAGGTTTGAAAAAAAAAGATCATGCATACCACGAATAACGCCATTGGATCCAAGTGTTACATGGTTATTACCAAGTGACGGACGACGCGTGTGGGTGTGTGTCAGATGACTAGATGCGACGGGATTTGAATTTTAACATCGCTGAATCTGGTGGATTTCCTGAGAGCAAGATGTTCTCATTTTACAAAAACAGCAGCAATTCTTCCCCCTTTGTAAAAAAGATTGCTCATTGAATATGATGACTAAAGGACATAAGGGGGAAGTGAGTTATGAAGTGAAAGTAAAGCCTAAGGTCGCCTTTCTACTCTTCTGAACTTAACATTGTTGACGCAAAAAACGATTTTTTTAAAAATGGATTTACCTGAATGTACAGCGTGTAGATATTTTCTGAGCAATTGACTCGGAGGTTGAAGTGGAAGCCATGAAGAGACATCACTTGCGAATCGTAGGATTTCCCCTGAAACAGCAAAGATGAGAGAAAGTTCATCGATTTTACAGGCTTAACAGGTGCTTCTTGCTTTGGATGGACCCGAGATGAAACAAAAATGGATCCATGCTTAAGACGCGTCCATTTAATCTGTGTTTACTGACGAATATTTTAAACAAGAATCATTCATACGGGTCGCCGGACTTGAACAATGGAACATGAGTTATATTTCAAACTCTAATTCCAACATCCTAGCCCACACGGCCATTGGCCATAATATGTTTTATATATAACATATTATTGCCAGCGAGAAATCAATGGTGAACGGCTGTAGTTATAAGGCAGAATAATCTGCAGCAATTATCGAAAAAGGCAGAGAGGGCTAGAAATTTGTCACTCAGGGAACACCACTGGTTAGGGTTATGGTTAGGGTTGATGTCAGTGAGCAATCACTGGTAATGAGTTGTGTGAAAATTTCTGAGTAAATAGTAAAAAAAATAAAAAATAAAAAAAATTTTAAATAAAAATTTAAAAAACTTTAAAAAAATTAAAAATAAATTAAAAAAATAAATTAAAAAAAATTTTTTTTTAAATAAATAAATTAAAAAAATAGTAATAATTTACATTTAAAGAAAAAGGATAAAAATTGATGGAAAAATTCAAGCAGAATAAAAATGACTTTCAATCAAGCATTCACTTACTTTCTCGATGACGATTCCTTGTCGAACTGACCCCAATTCAAAATCGTGTATTGAACACATATCGCCTCCACATTGAAGCTGTAAACAGATCAAAAAGAAAAAAGACAACTTATAAAAATAATAAAAAATAATAATATTGGTGCTAAAAACAAAGAAAAGCAAACAAAACAATTAAACACGAAAAAAGATTTTTATCTACATATTCCATTTATCATATTCCATTTTTTTTTTCATTTTCTTGTGCTTTTCTATGAAAACCAAAACATATGAGTTATCTCCATTGGCGACCCATGATAAAATCTGGCGATTGATCGATACAACATGGCGGCCGACCGATGAAATCGTTTTTTAAAATTTTTTATTTAATAAATACTGGATGAATTTGCGTAATTTTTGGTGTACAGTCTTCTTTTTAGCTACTACGTAAGTAGATAACAAAGTTTATACATTTCTTTAGCTATTTTTTTTAAGAAAGGCCTAACATGTGATTGTGAAACAGCAGAAGCATCAAAAAATGATAGTGATTGTGACCCAACGGGTCACTGGTACGTTTAGTCTATTAATGTTGATGCAATGTTATGCGTTTGTGAGAATAAGACCATGAATTTATATTTAACAGTGGGTTAGTCGCCTAGTATATATATACTATTTAAATTCCCGAAACAGTTTTTCATGGTAAACAACTGATGATCCCTTAAAATAGTGTTAGAAACTAACTAATATAATAACTGTAAAAAATAAATTGACTTACATGAGTGATTTTCCACTGGAAGACTTGAGACTATAAGTTTTTTTTTGTTGTTTTTTTTATATATATATATATTTTTTTTATATAGTTTTAATGGTTGAGAAACTTCCGAGACTATATATAGATATATATATATATATATATATATATATTACTATTTCATGTATCCATATAAAATTTTGTAAGGAATATAATTTTTTATGTATCAATTTTCACTATTTATTTAAACAGTGCTCAATACGTAAGTAGAGCTAGGTAGTAAGCTATGAAAATATATTTATGGCAATTAAGTTACACACAGGCTCCCGCGTTTCATCCCCGAGTGGGAATCGTCAGGCTAAAATTTTAGCATGACGATTCCCCCGGGGATGAAACGCGGGAGCCTTTGTGTAGCTTAATTACCATAAATATATTTTCATAGCTTACTATATATATATATATAAGGTGAGTCAATGAAAAATAGTTAGACCTGTAAATGGAAACAGATCGATATCTTCAGTTGTTCAGAACAAGGAGCATTTAGTAAATAAAAATATTTCTTCTTCTTCTCTTTCAATTGCATTCCTTAAGCACGGCTTTTCAAAGATCAGAATCTTATCATCAGAGGAAATAGTGATTGATAAGTTGACAGATAAGAACAGTCAATATTCAAAATTTGGAAAAGGTTTTTTTTTAAAAGTTCTTTTTAAAAAGTTTTTAAAAGTTCAAACGAGTGTGTAAATGAAAGTCACCAAACACGGAGATCCAATAGGGTTCAAATGTAATTGGTAAATCCAGAAGAATCTGCAAGATAACTATTTTTCATTGACTCATTTTTGCTCTATCCAGTATATTGAGCTTTCCTCATCTCACAATAGGTCTAATTCTCTAAAAGTTATCTTTTAGTTATAAACCTTCATATATATATATATATATATATGCACACAGAAACACCTTCAGATACAAAAACAAGGCAAATACGGCACTTGCGACCCAGATATGACAACTTAAAGATGAAAAGACACCATTTACCATCGAATGGAAAGTAATAGAGAGAAGACCATCCTTCTATCCAGCCATAAATAGATGTTCTTTATGTGACGCTGAAAAATAACATATATTAAGGGCCATTATTGACCCAAATACAGTCTGTTTGAATATCAGAGATGAAATCTTTAAAGGATGCATCCACAGGAGACAAGCACTATTTATAAATTAGACTTACCGACACATATAAAGGCCTAGCACCCTCCTTCTGCCTAATACATAACCCCATAATTTCCTCATTAAATACCGATTTCCACTCCGGAAAATCCTCCCAACTATCACCCTCATAAATATAAATAAAATTAAAATATAGGAATAAATACCTAAATCGGCCCATATCCACACCACTACTCAAGACCAATAATTAATAACTTTCCTAATAATAATTTTTCCAGTTATTAAGAGGGTAACACCCTGAATTCCCATTATTATTACTCCCATAAGTCCCCACTATTTCTTAGTTATAATGCTAACCTCCTATATCTCCCAAACAAATTCAATCTTGCTGACCCAATCCTTACTTTTATCTCTAAACCAGTCTTAATCAGTATACTAATATTATTACTCCCATAAGGCCACACTATACCTTAGTTAATAATGTTAAATCCCGAATACAAATCATTCAAGAACCCTGCAGACCGATCGACAAACTGCCCTGGTGATATCTTTATTTAAATTCCTTTTGGATTGATTTAAAATCCTTTAATCCAAATTTTCAAATCTTTTCCAGTTTTAAATATCAACTGTTACTTTTCAACCTTTCCCCTTTTTTTCAAACCTTATTAAACCTTCCTTACACTAAATTCAAACAAACATACACAAAACTCTGAGAAAATAACGCATCCAAACGAGAGTGACACGTGACTTCACATTTCCGAAACAGATGACAACAGAAGCTGATGAGAGTCGGATGGCTAAGTCCTTCTGTGCTTGAAACCGACGATACGAATGTTGTACTTATTTTTCTTTGCCAAAAAATAAAAAAATATTACTCTCTTAATTTTAATTCTCAATTAATCAAGCACTCTGCTGGGATTTTTCTTACTATATTACAAAAGAAGTTACACACATATATATATATATATATATATATATAAAATTGAAATATAAGCCAAATTAGCAATACAAGATTAATTAATTTTTTTTTTTCTTACATTAATCCTATCGATTACGGAATAAAATTCCTTCTTCAGGGGTGACCAGTATTGAGTCATTTTTTTTTTTTTTTTTTCATCAAAAAACAAGAATAAAGAAACTTATTTCTTTGTTAATTTGATAAACGTCAATGATGGTACGACGTCATCGCCTTGCTGTTATGAATGGCGGGTAGAATTTAAAAAACCGGTGTCGAACAAAGAATGCGTTGGCACGCTATCAAGTAATGTGTGTGTGTTTATCGTTCAAGTTTCAAAGTATTGCATGGAAAGTTAATAAAATTGAAATATAAGCCAAATTAGCAATACAAGATTAATTTATTTATTTTTTCTTACATTACATTGATGGGAAAAAAAAAAAAAAAAAAAAAAAATGACTCAATACTGGTCACCCCTGAAGAAGGAATTTTATTCCGTAATCGATAGGATTAATGTAAGAAAAAAAAAAAATTAATCTTGTATTGCTAATTTGGCTTATATTTCAATTTTATTAACTTTCCATGCAATACTTTGAAACTTGAACGATAAACACACACACATTATATATATATATATATATATACACACACACGAGTGTTTATATATTCATCACATCTGACTAGTCCTCGCCACTAAACTGGCTGGCCTCAATGAGATTAGCCGCACGCGTGTGGTGTGCACCTGTTCTCTTTTCTTTGACTGGCTACAACAACAATTCCACCAAAGCAGCCATCATATTTTTCAGTTTATACATTTCTTAGGCTATTTTTTTTAAGAGAGACCGAACATGTCGTCGTGAAAGTAAAGAATCACCAAAAAGATCGTCATAAAAGGAGAAAAACGAAAATTTTAGCCTGACGATTCCCACTCGGGGATGAAACGCGGGAGCCTGTGTGTAACTTAATTGCCATAAATATATTTTCATAGCTTACTACCTAGCTCTACTACTGAAAATTGATACATAAAAAATTATATTCCTTACAAAATTTTATATGGATACCTGAAATAGTAATATATATATATATATACTAGACCACCCGTGACCCGTTGGGTCAGTTTGTTATATTAGGTATGGAATTCATGTATGAGCGTGACACTTGTGGCATAAAGAAAATAGGTTTTTTTTACATAACAGAAGCATTTCTATGAAAGTATATTAAAATGAAAAAAGAATATAGATAGATTTCTATGAGTCGTTCTGTTTATTATAATTGTTTTTTTTTTAAATTACAGTTACTGAATTATAAGTGGTTGGTTAGGGCGATTTGAGAAAGGAAGGGGGTACAGCAGGCTTTCTCGCGTACGTAACGAAAACAGAGGGAGTAGGAGTGGTGAAATCTATGAGAGGGAAAGTGGGAGGTGGTTTCGTTCACCGACCGCTAGTATGGCTGATATTAATAATGAGTGTTGTTTTTTTGTTTGTTTGTTTTTGTTTTTTAAAAGGGAGGAGTTTTTTTGAAACTGCGACAGACTTTACGAAGTCCTCCCGTTGAATGTTTTTAGCCGTGAAGAAAACAAATAAACTATTTGATGAAATTAAATGAAATTGTTTTAAAATTTCCAGAATGAAAAATTTCATGCGTTCGTTAATCATAATAGAGAATAACGGAATTGGAATAACAGATTGAAGACGATGCTATTTACGCATGCGCAACCGGATGTTGAAAGCCTGAAAGCTGATTGCAAACATACAAGAACAATAGACTTTTAGTATTATATAGATATATATATATATATATAAAATATAAAAATCCTCTTCCAAATGAAAAAGAAACAGAAAATTGGTAAAAAATACTTACGGCACTGTAATGTTGGCAGAGAACATCTATTAACCAACTCTGTGGGATGAGATTCATTAACTTTATCGTGTGGATGTGATTCGCTAGAAAAATCAAAAAGATCAGAATACGTTCAGTCATCCGTGACCAGATAGAACGTCTTAAGAACCCGTGGCGCAACGGATAAAAGTGCTAAGTGATAATCAGTTCTAAATGACAGTCTTCTGGAGGTTGAAGGTTCAATCCTCAGTGTGGGCGCTACTAAGAATACAATTACAAAGTAATTAATACTTCATACATATTCCCGAGTTTGACAGGGCACACATGAAGATGGTCGGATGTTACATCGGCCGAAACGTTGTAAGAATAACATCCAAGATGTGAGTTTTTTTTTTAGATGAGGATCGATAATTTTGGATTATTCAGACTTCTGTTCTTGGATGTTATTCTCACAAACTTTTTATGTCCATAGATAAACAGACTATGATTCTCTTGTGGTCTCGTTCGGTGGCCTACCTTAAGTAACAGCAAATCTCTCTCTCTCTCTTATATATATATATAATCATATTCGGTTTATGATGACGATGATGATGGCGAATTAAGTGAGGCAAACTTTTTATGTCCATAGATAAACAGCCTATGGTTCTCTTGTGGTCTTGTTGGGTGGCCAACCTCCAATGACAGCAAATATCTATCTATCTATCTATCATATATATATATATATATATATGAAAATATTTGTTGTTGTTTATTATCTACGGACGTATACGTTTCATCTTTTTTCAATCAAGACTCTTCAGCGTAGAAGTTTGACTATTCACTACTGGTCACACGATTCGAAACCCTGGATTATAAGTATTTTTCAACTCCAACCCAACGTCTTAAACCTCGCGGCCAATATCTGAACGGCTGATAAACTGTGGTAGATTAAATACATTTATAAGCGGCGATGACAGCACAGGCATTCTACTTATATTAAGGAATGATGCATTATAAAGCAAATGACGTCACGCTGTATTTGCACTACTACTAAAGTGCTCTACTAATTATTTAGGAGCGACAAATATGAAAATATTTGTTGTTGTTTATTATCTACGGACGTAGTCAGTCATCTTATTCGGTTTATTTGGATTACACAAGGACCCCTGGCGTAACGGATAACGTGCTAAGTAATAATCAGTTCAAAATGACAGTCTTCTGAAGGTTGAAGGTTCAATCCTCAGCGTGGACAATACTACAAATGTAATTCCAAATTACTTAAGACTTCTACCCGGTCATGACTGACGGAACAAGAGCATGCTACCCCCGGGTTCCATTCGAAATTCCGTACAGATTCCCGAGTTCGACAGGACGTTTAAGACCCCTTTAAGCGTAAACCTTAAATTTAAGATATTTTCTAGAATGCAAAATCATGTAATGGATTTTGATAAAAATTGGAATAAGGATTAATCACCAAATTCCGTAAAGATTCCCCGAGTTCGACAGGATGCACCTGAAGAAGGTCAGATGTTACATCGGCCGAAACGTTGTGAGAATAACATCCAAGATGAGAACAGGAGTCCGAATAATAGAAATACTCTTAACAATAAGGAATCTATAATTAGAATATTCCCCGACTTGAATCAATGTAAATTTAACGAACTAACAATGCAATTTGTAGAAATGAAATAATATACACTTTATTTACAACCATAGAAGGTTTAAAGTTTGTACGGTGTGTGTGTATTTTCTCCCACAAGTTGTTTTATGTAGTGCTTATTTGACATGGAGAATGTGTATGTTGTTCAGACTGCTACAGGTCGTCGATGCTTCTGTGGTGACAACGGCGATGAAGGAAAGACTGTTGGAGATTCATGACTGAAACGTGGGGGACAAGTCAGACATAGACTGAAGTTTATTTGTACCAAATATGGTTGGATTGCGGGAAGAATTGTGGATTTTATTAACGCTTACGCGGGAGGCATTTTTTGAATGGGTTACACTGTATATTGAGACAACGCAAAAGTCAAGAATGAAGAAAAACATATGTGGTGTTCACTTCATGTTTTTATTAGCTGTGTTTTACTGAACTTCTCCCGTGATAGGAAAACGAGAATGAAGCCTCGTTTCTATTTCTGGAGTGACGTCAGTGAAAAGTTCTAACAAATGAAGATAACTTATAACTGACTTTTGAATGATAATAAAACAAAGACTGTTGGATATTCATAACAGAAACATGGTGGACAAGTCAGGCATAGACTGAAGTTTGTTTGTACCAAAATATGGTTTGATTGCACGAGGGATTGTGAATTTTATTAACACTTCTGTGGGTGATATTTTTGGGAATCACCCTGTAGTTATAAGGGTGATGCGCACCTCCCCCTTCCTCACCGTGGTAAGGGCAGTTGCAACCTGGTAGTGTCAGACCTACCTGGCAAACAGGGATCTGGTGAAAATCCGGGATGAGTCAGCATCAGGATCCGTCGTCCTCTGGTCGTTTCTGCATTTGCGTCGGGCGTAGAACCGCAAATCAAGAAAGTGAAAGTGGCAACATTGCTTCTTTCTGCGCCATTCTTTTGCGTGTTTCGGATAAACAAAACCTTCCCCGACTTTGCATGCAAGCACTGAGCATTGCTGTTCTAGATGTTGGGGGGTAAACACTTGTCATCCTGCAAGTTTACAGATGGCTGCAACTAACAAGGAGGACTTCATGCAGACCTTACAACCGTAATCAACAAAGAAACACGCAATGCAAAGGGGAAGATGATCGCCAGCTGGTGTTCTGGCGTCTCTCGAAAGACACTGTCAAGTCCCCGTGCTCCAGGTCCGACCTTAAAGCCAGAGTGGAGATTCAGGGCGGAATCTTTGGATGAGCTTTATTCGGCAAAAGATCCTCGAAGATATGCACTTTGCCTGTTGAGAATACATCAATTATTAGCCAAGATATGACGTTTTATTTTATTCTTTCCCAAAAGTGTGATTTGACACTCGAAGAAATTTTTTTTTTAAATTAATAACACCAAAACAAATACAAAATAGAAAATACCATAAAAAAAGATTTTAAAAATAACAAGCGTGTGTGGGAGGGGGGAGAGAATAATTCTACTTACTGTCAGTGATTCCTTGAAATCTGACGGACCGAAATAAAGAAATGAATTCTCCCCCTGCTTCCGTTTCCAAGAAAGATGATTCTTTACACAAACTGCAAAAAAAAAAAAAAAAAAGATTTAAAAAATGGATCTTGAGTGTCTATGCTTCAAATTCCATATATATCTATATCTATATATATATATATATATATATATATATATATATATATATATATATAAACTAATTTTGATTCCAACCGGACTAAAAAAAAATAAAATTTCAAGTATAATTTTTTTCTACAGCCGTTTCATCCTCAGTGGCTATACAATCAAGCAGGGGTTCAATATTACAGTAAAAAAAAAAAGAAACAAAAAAACTGGAGTGAATATGAATATATATATATATATATATATATATATATATATATATATATATAATTTGTTTATTTTTCTCAATTTCCTCATTTTCTGACTTCGATGAATATTTGTATTTATTCCTTCATCTTACAAAAAAAAAAAATTTATATTTATTTTTTTCCAATTTTTGTATTTTTTCATCTTACGTGCGTTTCACAGCTCAGTCAAGAAAAATATATAGTCTTTATTTTAACATCGCTGATCATCAGAGAAATTATTTATTTAATAGTAATGAAAAAATCCTATATGACGACGTGAAAATCGTTTCAAGTTACAGGTGCATCGCCTTGGAGGGGGGAGTCGAGATATAGGTAAACTTTTGATGTGAGTTTTTTCATGCCGTTTGACTTTCAATTGTTTTTATCAAACCTTCTTCTTGGGCTTTTCTCATCTTTCTTTCTTCTGTTTTGGATTGCTATGTTTTTTCCATGACTATTAAATGAACAATTTCATAATTTCTTATTAAATGAACAATTTCATAATTTTTATTAATGAACAATTTCTCTAGGATATGACGTTACAGACAGGAAGTCGCTAGTGATATGTGGCAAATAAGCTGATCAGATCTTTCTCTTTCTTTCTAAACAGTTGGAGAGGGGGGTCAGTTTCGTGACAGTGTTCCCATTTCCTGTGGGAGATGGGTAGATCATGCTGTATATTGTATACTTGAGGGAAACTTTATTTTCTGCTGACATTTTTTGATAACGAAGAGGGAGGGCACCAACCAGACCTCCACTGTGTAGGGGATGATGTAGATTGTATACGTGAGAAGCACATTAACCCCCTGCGAAGCTTTGTTATTTTGTGATGGCATTTTTGTATAACTTTTAAAACCACCGTTAATAAGAAAAGAAAAGGAAAAAGAAAAAGGAAAAAAAGGAAGAAAAGAAAAATAAGCAAAAAAAAAAGAAAAAGAAAAGACAATAAAAAACGAAAAAAAAGAAAAAGGAAAAGGAAAGAAAAAGAAAGGAAGAAAAGAAAAATAAGCAAAAAAAGTAAAAAAGAAAAAAAAGACAATAAAAAACAGAAAAAAAGAAAAAGGAAAAGAAAAAGAAAAAAAGGAAGAAAAAAGAAAAGAAAAATAAGCAAAAGAATAAAAAAAGAAAAGACAATAAAAAACGGGAAAAAAGGAAAAAAGAAAAGAAAAAGTAAAAAAGAAAAAGGAAGAAAAGAAAAATAAGCAAAAAAAAAGAAAAAGTAAAAAAAGAAAAGACAATAAAAAACGGAAAAAAAGAAAAAAGGAAAAGAAAAGAAAAAGTAAAAAAGAAAAAGAAGAAAAGACAATAAAAAACGGAAAAAAAGAAAAAGAACGGAAGAAAAGAAAAATAAGCAAAAAAAAAAGTAAAAAAGAAAAAGAAAAGACAATAAAAAACGGAAAAAAAGAAAAAAAAGGAAAAGACAAAGACAACAATGTAATAGAAGAGGAAATGAATTACTACTGCGTGTCATCTACACAACAAGATTATTCCAACTGCTAAGCGTGAGAAACCATCATCATCATATGGGGTTTAACATCTGTTTTACATGCTGGCATGTGTTGGAAAGCTTTTAGAAATTGGCTTCCAAATTAACCTATCTCTGTCCAGGTCTTTATTGATCCCTCTTTCTCTCAAGTTCATTTTTATTACTTCCTACCATGTTTTCCTTGGCTTTCCCCTGTAAACTGATCCTGCTACCCCAACTGTTCTACATGTACTGACCCAAGAACTCTCAGCAATTCTGTTAATTATCCGTGACAACCTAGAATGTGTATTATTAAATAAATAATTTCATAACTTTGACATTGGTTGATAAACCAGTAGCAGGCAGCATTTACGGCTGCTGCTGCTTTCAAACAAATACAATTTTTGGCAAATACAGCTCCGTCGGCATTCCCCGGTAGGGATGCGATCAGGCGATTAGCAATAAACTAACCCCTTCTCAAAGAAAAGGTAAAGCCTGGGTGAGCGGACCTTCTGGTTCTGTTCAGTTTCAAGGGGTCCACCCTCCCAGGATGTACCTTCTCTTTGAGAAGGGGGGGGGGTAGTTTATTGCTAATCTCCTGAGGAATGCCGACGGGGTTGCTCAGGCATTTTTTGTGTCCAACCTCCTGGAGAGGAGGTAAATAAAATACTATTCATCTTTTATGACGTCACACTGCTTTTAGCAACTACCATTCATCCTTTATGACGTCATCCATTTCCAAGTAACTAATATATATATATATATATATATATATATAGCTATGCTGATGACGGCTCATAGCCAGAAACGCGTGTTTATGGATTACTTTTATGTACGTATAAAATTAATAAAAATATATATTTTTTATTTATCTTCCTCCCACAGCGGTAAGATGTGACACAAGGTCAGGAAAGTGGAGTTTGAAAAGCCAGCGTCCGAGAAGATGAGCACTCTGCCCTACAAAAAATGCTTGGGCAGCCTCGTCGGCATTCTCCGGTAGGGGCACCTCAGCCAGTAAGCGATAAACTTACTCCACCCCAAAGAGGGGAGGCAAAGCCTGGGAGGGTGGACCTCCTAGAACTGCACAGGACAACACCACAGATCGGCAGAATCAAGACCCGAAGGACAAGACGGTACCGGTCTATAGAGTGTAGTATAGGGAACAGATACTACACTTCAATCCCAACCAAAAGGCCAAGAAGTTCGTATATATCATCAACGAAAACTACGTCCTATAAAGTTAAGGGCGACTAAAAATGCAATCTTTAGCATTAATATGTATCACTTAGGAAGTGAAAAAATAGAAAGGCAACAAACTGCACACTACCATCACCAATAAAAACAATTACAAAAAATACAGAACTTTAATATTTAGGTGATACAAAGCGTACATATTTTCGGGCAAAGCGTCATGGTCCGGGGGTAAAACTCCACACTATAAACAATGATATCGAAGGTTCGATTCTTGTCCAAGTTAGCCATGCTGATGACGGCTCATAGCCAGAAACACGTGTCCATGGATTAGTTTTATGTATGTATAGAATTAATAAATTATATATATATATATATATATATATATATATATATATATATAATGTATTTTTATGTAATAAATTATATATATATATATATATAATGTATTTTTATGTAATAAATTATATATATATATATATATAATGTATTTTTATGTAATAAATTATATATATATATATATATATATATATATATAATGTATTTTTATGTAATTGTTTTTGATTGGTAATTACAACGTTCTTTGCTTTTGTTTACTACTACTATTTCGATTGTTTCACTTCCTAAGTGATAAAGATGCAGAAAATTGCATTATTAGGCGACCTTAACTTTATAGGACGTACTTTTCATTAATATATATTTTTTTAAATTAATTTTATATGTACATAAAAGTAATTACATAAAAATACATTAAATATTTAGGTGATAAAAATCGTACATATTTCT
This sequence comes from Sepiola atlantica, assembly GCA_963556195.1. Classification (NCBI taxonomy): domain Eukaryota; kingdom Metazoa; phylum Mollusca; class Cephalopoda; order Sepiida; family Sepiolidae; genus Sepiola; species Sepiola atlantica. Next base: position 6,227,507 of record OY744553.1, read on the forward strand.
AGGCAGGGTGTTGTAGTCCATTCGTAAGACGCTGGACTATAGACATCAATATGGAAGGTTCGATCCTTGTCTAAGTTAGCCATGCTGATGACGGCTGTGAGCTAGAAACACGTGTCCATGGATTATTTTTATGTACGTATAAAATTAATATATATATATATTAATATATATATATATATATATATATATATATATATATTAAAATTCAAAAGATGCTTAAAAAAATGAACTTTCCCAAATTTATAACTACCAGCGACCAGGCGCGATTTAAGTTCAATTAAAACAGACATTTGCACCGTCAGTCCATAACATCGGACACCCCTTCTACAAGACCAGGAAGGATTATTACGAAGAAAAAAAAAACAGGTTAATACCTTTTATTTGTCTAAAGCTCTGTCGAGGCTTGTTTTATCAAGCAAAATATTAGATAAAAAAAAGTCAAGATGAAGAAAAAAAAAAAGTTTTTATTTTTTTAATTTTGATTTAATAAAAAAATATCTGCATCTAACATGGTTTCTTATGAAGGCATTTTGCCTCTATCTTTATATCATATATATATATATATATATATTAAAACAATTGAAAATCAGAAGTCTTTTCAATGCAAGATTTTTTCTTACTTTTATCTTAAATTTTTCGGAATAAATTATTACAATTTGAGAGAGGAGGAGTAACTAGCGTGTTTGCTTGAATATACACGAGGTCAGAATATGAACGGGAAAAGGACAATGATGAACAAACGCTTGAAGCAGCTGGTCGTATTTCGAAAAACTGACTGAACATGATCGACTATTCTCTCTTTCTCCCTACGTGTCATTTCAGACTTCCATTCAACTTTCTGTACACGTCCCTCTAGTTCTAACCTTAGGTTCGAATTTTCCATCACTTACTTTACTTTACATACCCACATCTAAATATTATTACAATTTGAGAGAGGAAGAGGATGAGGAAGGGGAGGAAGAGGAGAAATAAATATTGTGTTTGCTTGGATATATACGAGGTCGGAATACGAAGGCGAAAAGGACAATGATGAAGAAATGTTTGAAACAGCTGATCACATTTATATAGTCGAAAAAAAAAAATGACTGAACACGATCAGCTTATCTCCCTTACTCTCTACGTGTCATTTCAGACTTCCATCCATCATTCACCTTCCTGTACACGTCCCTCTAGTTTTATCCTTAACTTCTAATGGGATTTTCTGTTCACTTACTAAACTTCAAACTTAGGTGGAAATTTTCCGACCCCTAAGCTTTTCTTCTTTTTTTTTTTTTTTACAATTCGAGAGAAGGGGAGGAGTAGGAAGAAATGAAAATGTGTTTACTGTACCAGTTGAAGTAAGTGACGATGGCACTCGTCGACGGAATCGTGTAGCATGACGGATTCAAATGGAGGAAAAGCCAGTAACAAACTGTTTGGTAAACGGAAAACTCATCTTTGGTAAAAAAGCTGAAAGAACAAGAAAACAAATTCTTTTTATGTTTCATAGTGACGCACGTGTCGGAGTCTTTTCTCCAACAAAAAAGCCAATCATGTTGTGTGTTGTGTTTTCCTAAGTACACATGAGGTCGAAATATGAAAGGAAAATAGACAAATGATGAAGAAACTGTTGAAATATATATATATATATATATATATATATATATATACAGGGTGTCTCAAAAAAATGTACTCACTCGTAGAATGATTTTACTTTAATTACTATTTCATTTCACTCTATGTTCATAAATAAAGGTTTTCTCGTCATTCTAAGAGTGAGTACATTTTTTTGAGACACCCTGTATATATATATTTAGATTTTTCACTTATAAAATAGATCATTCAGTGAAGACCGGGGTTGTTCCAATAAAAACAAGCTCGATGATACTCGATTACAGAGTACAGAGCATTCATATATGATTTCATGAAGGCTTACCAAAGCATTCCTTTCAGGACACCAATGATCACCATTAAAGATATTTTTTCTTACAAATATTATTTATTCAATTTAAATGTTTAATTTAATTTAAATAAATAATATTTGTAAGAAAAAATATCTTTAATGGTGATCATTGGTGTCCTGAAAGGAATGCTTTGGTAAGCCTTCATAAAATCACATATATATATATATATATATATATATATAATTTACATGGAGGGAGAGAGATATTTATTTACACATGTATTACAGAAGATCAAAAGAACATTGGTACCGTCGGTTTCAAATCCGGCAAAGGGATCAGCACGTGACCGTCCTTTGTGGGATCACCTCAGCCCCCACAAAGGAGGGTCAAGTGTTGTTTTCCTTTGTTTAGATTTGAAACCGACGGTACCAATGTTCTTCCGATCTTCTGTAATACATATATAAATAAATATTATGCTCTTATTTTGTCATTTTTCTTAATAATCGAGCATTCTGCTGGGATTCTCTTCCACTGATCTTTCAAAGATATATCTATCTCTATATATATCTATTAAACATTATTACATTATTATGATTACACACACATATATATTATATATATATATATATATATATATATATATTCTAGAGATGAAAGATGAGAATAAAAAATTGTAAAGATACAATATTTATTAGAACATCAAAAGTTCAGAGCAAGGAGCTTCACATCCTCAATCCATATATATATATATATATATATATAACTTCTTTGTAATATAGCAGGAAAAATCCCAACAGAGTGGTCGGTTAATAGAGAATCAAAATTAAAAATTAAGAGCGTAATATTGATTTTGGTGCAGAAAAATTAGTACAACATTCGTACCGTCGGTTTCAAGCACAGAAGGACTTTCTTCAGCTTAAACAAGCATACATAACACTCTAAGCAAATAACGCGTTCAAACGAGAGTGACACGTGACTTCACATTTCCGAAACAGATGACAACAGAAGCTAATTTTTCTGTACCAAAATAAATAAATATATATATATATATATATATATATATATATATATATATATATATATATATATATTATGAAAACCTCAGCAGATGTAGGGAACAAATTTTCACAAATTCATTAAAAACCAGTTTTTATTCGTATACAATTGTTTCGGCCTACCTCTATCACATATCTCCTCACGATATGCATAATGTTCGAAATGCATAAAGCATTAATTTTTCTTGAAGAGTCCATCATCAGTGCTCATAATATCAAAATATTTTTTATTGCAGCTCCAGTTCTACACTATCGCGCTAGTACAAAACCTTTGTGTCATAAATAGATTCATATTTAAATTTTAAAATTCAAATATCAATATATATATATATATATATATATATATTCTAGAGATGAAAGATGAGAATAAAAAATTGTAAAGATACAATATTTATTAGAACATCAAAAGTTCAGAGCAAGGAGCTTCATATCCTTAATCCATGGATTTTCAAAGATAAACTCTTTTCATCAGAGAATAGGGAAAAAACCGACAATGTAATTGTAAATATTATCGGCAACATTTAACTTTGAAAATTTTACATAAAATAAAACAAAATAAAGACCAAAAGGTAAAGAATCTTATGTTGAGATGAGAGCGTAGAGTCAGGGTGGATGCTGTCTAAAAACACGTAAAAAATAAAAACAGCTGTTATATTGGAAATGAATGTTTGAAAAAGAATAATACTCAAATTGTTTAGGAATCCAAATGTTTTTGTTAAGAAGCTGACATTCAGACGGCAATTGGTAAAGTCCAGTTTATCCTGTCTGTGCATTAGTTTGGTGCTGGAATTATCCGTTTCACAGGGTTCAGAATGAAGTTTGTCAGTTAGAGTTCGGTATATATCAAAGTGTGCATTACGAACACCTCTAGCTCCCTGGTTGATCAGTGTATCGATAGGTTATAGATATCTATTTAGATCTGATATTTTTCAAGCCGGAGCGGAATAGATGTGTTGCTTGTAGGCTGTGACGAAAATAACTATTTGCCTGCTGGGATGGGTAGGAATATAAGCTGTTAGTGGTGGTGGGAGGCAACGGATGCGGCAGGGGTGTAGGGGATCAAAGATGGGTGGATTGGTATGTATACACACACACACATATATATATATATATATATATATATAGACCCACACACACATATATATATATATATATATATATATATAGACCCACACACACACACATATATATATATATATATATATAGACCCACACACACATATATATATATATATATATATATATAGACCCACACACATATATATATATATATATATATAGACCCACACACACATATATATATATATATATATATAGACCCACACACACATATATATATATATATATATATATATATATATAGACCCACACACACATATATATATATATATATATATATATAGACCCACACACACATATATATATATATATAGACCCACACACACATATATATATATATATAGACCCACACACACACACATATATATATATATAGACCCACACACACACATATATATATATATAGACCCACACACACATATATATATATATAGACCCACACACACACATATATATATATATATATAGACCCACACACACATATATATATATATATATAGACCCACACACACATATATATATATATATATAGACCCACACACACATATATATATATATATATAGACCCACACACAAAACAAATATAAAACAAATCCTTATTAATAACAAAAATCACTACAGGCGATAAGAACACGATAAAAATTATTTTACACTTTTACCCGGTCATGGCTGATAAAACAAGAATAATCCACCCCCAAAGATGAAATAAAAAGTGCTGTATTTTAGTAAGCAGTCCGCCATTTTTTAAGGATATCTTCAGTCATATTTAAAATAAGAATTTGGAAAGCTACAACTAAATTAGATTTAAAAAACAAAAATGTTATCGAATTTAGAGTAATCTCCCCCTGGTCACGTGTTTTATTTTAGTAAGGAGTCCGCCATTTTTTAAGGATTTCTTCAGTCATATTTAAAATAAGAATTTGGAAAGCTACAACTAAATTAGATTTAAAAAACAAAAATGTTATCGAATTTAGAGTAATCTCCCCCTGGTCACGTGTTTTATTTTAGTAAGCAGTCCGCCATTTTTTAAGGATATCTTCAGTCATATTTAAAATAAGAATTTGGAAAGCTACAACTAAATTAGATTTAAAAAACAAAAATGTTATCGAATTTAGAGTAATCTCCCCCTGGTCACGTGTTTTATTTTAGTAAGGAGTCCGACATTTTTTAAGGATTTCTTCAGTCATGTTTAAAATAAGAATTTGGAAAGCTACAACTAAATTAGATTTCAAAAACAAAAATGTTATCGAATTTAGAGTAATCTCCCCCTGGTCACGTGTTTTATTTTAGTAAGGAGTCTGACATTTTTTAAGGATATCTTCAGTCATATTTAAAATAAGAATTTGGAAAGCTACAACTAAATTAGATTTAAAAAACAAAAATGTTATCGAATTTAGGGTAATCTCCCCCTGGTCACGTGTTTTATTTTAGTAAGCAGTCCGACATTTTTTAAGGATATCTTCAGTCATATTTAAAATAAGAATTTGGAAAGCTACAACTAAATTAGATTTCAAAAACAAAAATGTTATCGAATTTAGAGTAATCTCCCCCTGGTCACGTGTTTTATTTTAGTAAGCAGTCCGCCATTTTTTAAGGATTTCTTCAGTCATATTTAAACTAAGAATTTGGAAAGCTACAACTAAATTAGATTTCAAAAACAAAAATGTTATCGAATTTAGAGTAATCTCCCCCTGGTCACGTGTTTTATTTTAGTAAGGAGTCCGCCATTTTTTAAGGATATCTTCAGTCATATTTAAACTAAGAATTTGGAAAGCTACAACTAAATTAGATTTCAAAAACAAAAATGTTATCGAATTTAGAGTAATCTCCCCCTGGTCACGTGTTTTATTTTAGTAAGGAGTCCGCCATTTTTTAAGGATATCTTCAGTCATATTTAAAATAAGAATTTGGAAAGCTACAACTAAATTAGATTTCAAAAACAAAAATGTTATCGAATTTAGAGTAATCTCCCCCTGGTCACGTGTTTTGTTTTAGTAAGCAGTCCGCCATTTTTTAAGGATTTCTTCAGTCATATTTAAAATAAGAATTTGGAAAGCTACAACTAAATTAGATTTAAAAAACAAAAATGTTATCGAATTTAGAGTAATCTCCCCCTGGTCACGTGTTTTATTTTAGTAAGCAGTCCGCCATTTTTTAAGGATTTCTTCAGTCATGTTTAAAATAAGAATTTGGAAAGCTACAACTAAATTAGATTTAAAAAACAAAAATTTTATCGAATTTAGAGTAATCTTCCCCTGGTCACATGTTTTATTTGAGTAAGGAGTCCGCCATTTTTTAAGGATTTCTTCAGTCATATTTAAAATAAGAATTTGGAAAGCTACAACTAAATTAGATTTAAAAAACAAAAATTTTATTGAATTTAGAGTAATCTTCCCCTGGTCACGTGTTTTATTTTAGTAAGCAGTCCGCCATTTTTTAAGGATTTCTTCAGTCATGTTTAAAATAAGAATTTGGAAAGCTACAACTAAATTAGATTTCAAAAACAAAAATTTTATCGAATTTAGAGTAATCTCCCCCTGGTCACGTGTTTTATTTTAGTAAGCAGTCCGCCATTTTTTAAGGATATCTTCAGTCATGTTTAAAATAAGAATTTGGAAAGCTACAACTAAATTAGATTTAAAAAACAAAAATTTTATCGAATTTAGAGTAATCTTCCCCTGGTCACGTGTTTTATTTTAGTAAGCAGTCCGCCATTTTTTAAGGATTTCTTCAGTCATGTTTAAAATAAGAATTTGGAAAGCTACAACTAAATTAGATTTCAAAAACAAAAATTTTATCGAATTTAGAGTAATCTCCCCCTGGTCACGTGTTTTATTTTAGTAAGCAGTCCGCCATTTTTTAAGGATATCTTCAGTCATATTTAAAATAAGAATTTGGAAAGCTACAACTAAATTAGATTTCAAAAAACAAAAATGTTATCGAATTTAGAGTAATCTCCCCCTGGTCACGTGTTTTATTTTAGTAAGCAGTCCGCCATTTTTTAAGGATTTCTTCAGTCATATTTAAAATAAGAATTTGGAAAGCTACAACTAAATTAGATTTAAAAAACAAAAATTTTATCGAATTTAGAGTAATCTCCCCCTGGTCACGTGTTTTATTTTAGTAAGCAGTCCGCCATTTTTTAAGGATTTCTTCAGTCATATTTAAAATAAGAATTTGTAAAGCTACAACTAAATTAGATTTCAAAAACTAAAATGTTATCGAATTTAGAGTAATCTCCCCCTGGTCACGTGTTTTATTTTAGTAAGCAGTCCGCCATTTTTTAAGGATTTCTTCAGTCATATTTAAAATAAGAATTTGGAAAGCTACAACTAAATTAGATTTCAAAAACAAAAATGTTATCGAATTTAGAGTAATCTCCCCCTGGTCACGTGTTTTATTTTAGTAAGCAGTCCGCCATTTTTTAAGGATTTCTTCAGTCATATTTAAAATAAGAATTTGTAAAGCTACAACTAAATTAGATTTCAAAAACAAAAATGTTATCGAATTTAGAGTAATCTCCCCCTGGTCACGTGTTTTATTTTAGTAAGCAGTCCGACATTTTTTAAGGATTTCTTCAGTCATGTTTAAAATAAGAATTTGGAAAGTTACAACTAAATTAGATTTAAAAAACAAAAATGTTATCGAATTTAGAGTAATCTCCCCCTGGTCACGTGTTTTGTTTTAGTAAGGAGTCCGCCATTTTTTTAAGGATTTCTTCAGTCATATTTAAAATAAGAATTTGTAAAGCTACAACTAAATTATATTTTAAAAACAAAAATGTTATCGAATTTAGAGTAATCTCCCCCTGGTCACGGGTTTTGTTTTAGTAAGGAGTCCGCCATTTTTTAAGGATTTCTTCAGTCATGTTTAAAATAAGAATTTGGAAAGCTACAACTAAATTAGATTTAAAAAACAAAACTGTTATCGAATTTAGAGTAATCTCCCCCTGGTCACGTGTTTTATTTTAGTAAGCAGTCCGCCATTTTTTAAGGATTTCTTCAGTCATGTTTAAAATAAGAATTTAGAAAAGTCTCTTACTTTTGTGAAGAAACAGTTTTTTCAATGATGGATTTCGATAAATTTCCAAGTTGAATTTCTTTGGACAGCTAAAGGAAAGGAGAAAGGAATTGCAGATTATTTAAACGGATTAGATTTTAGCTTTCTATACAGAACTTTAATCCGAACATTTATTGCCAGATTAATCAGATTTAACCTTAATAATAACCCACTATTTAAACTAATTAATAAATATATATATAAATTTTAAAAAATAATTACACGTCCTATTAAAAAGGACTTAATGCAAATTTTTTTTTACCGCTTGGCCAGTGGAAAAATACTAAGAAAAAAGCTATGCTTCTATCGCCAGTAAAAACAACAATATATATATATATAAATTTTTTTTTATCGCTTGGCCAGTGGAAAAATACTAAGAAAAAACCTATGCTTCTATCGCCAGTAAAAACAACAACAATATATATATATATATATATATATATATATATAAATTTTTTTTTTACCACTTGGCCAGTGGAAAAATACTAAGAAAAAAGCTATGCTTCTATCGCCAGTAAAAACAACAATATATATATATATATAAATTTTTTTTTACCGCTTGGCCAGTGGAAAAATACTAAGAAAAAAGCTATGCTTGTATCGCCAGTAAAAACAACAATATATATATATATATAAATTTTTTTTTACCGCTTGGCCAGTGGAAAAATACTAAGAAAAAAGCTATGCTTGTATCGCCAGTAAAAACAACAATATATATATATATATGTATCGCCATAAAAACAATAACAAAAAAAATTTATATATATATATACATAAATTTTTTTGTTATTGTTAAAATTATTTCTTATTAATAATTATATATACAAATATTTATTTTTTGATACAGAAAAATGAGTACAACATCAGTACCGTCGGTTTCAAGCACAGAAGGACTTAGCCATCCGGCTCTCTTCAGCTTATGTTGTCATCTTTTTAATTCTCAATTAATCGAGCACTCTGCTGGGATTTTTTTTTACTATATTACAAAAGAAGGTATATATATATATATACAGGGTGGGCCAAAATAAGGGTCTTTAAATTTGAATAACTTGAATTTGAATAACTTCCACAAAATAAAAGTTAAACTCACCAAACTTTATGTGTGTGTAGACTGACCCTTCCGAGATTTTTTGAAATAAACAAAACAAATTTTAGCCGAAAAACACTTCTTAAAACTTACAAAAACTAAAGTATTGTTTTTTACACTGTTTTGAGTTTTTTAAGCAAAAATAATGTTTTCTAAATGAGGGTACGTTCCTTAGGGCTAATACGGCTCATGCTTGCTTCGGAAGGGGTCCTTTACTTATTCTAAAAAAAAAAATTTAAAAAATCAATAAATAAAAAAGTTATGAATTTTTAAAAATAGGACCCTTATTTTTGCCCACCCTGTATATATATATATGGGCAGCATTTTTTTAAACACACATTTAATTAAATATTATGAACAACTTGTGTCTGCATATTTTTTCTTTGATCCTTTC
>OY744553.1:6242103-6254603 GCA_963556195.1 Sepiola atlantica
CCTGTTTCGGCATTGTGATGATTTGTTGTTGTTAAGTGAGTCAGATTTCTGCTTAGAGCTCACGAAGATCGTGCCTCAGGGCTGTTTGGTCTGCGTGAAGTTCTCCTCGTTGGTCACAGCTTTTCGTTAACCTAGAAAATGCCGATGTTTACCCCCCAACACCAAGAGCAGCAGCAACAGATCTGATGTAAGCCTTCCACTTCAGATCCGGGGGGGAAGTCAGTCCTACAGGACTTTTGAGAGAGAGCTCAATCCATTTCAACTAGAGAAAAGTGAGGATCCGAGCATTGGTGGTTAAAGGAGAGAAGCTTGGTTTTAGATGTATTAAAAGTAACCAGCCATTTTTTCCCCATTGCACGACGTGCTCCAAGTTGGAAGAAAGAAAATTAGAAAGATCTTGATAATTAATGCTCTTCAGAGCACCTATCTATCTAGGTGCGTGCGTTGGTTGGATAAAGCCACACTGATGAGTCTACAAACTGATGATGCAAATTTTGCAACTACATCAGTCTGGCGCCCCTATCTTGCGCATTAACCGCCTAGATATCGTTCAGAGACGTGTAACCAAGCGAATACCCTCCACTAGACAACTGCCATATCCTGAACGCCTTACTTCCCTGGGCTTGGATTCAGTGAAACTTCGACTCCAAGCATCTGACTTGGTAAACGCTTACAAAATTATGTACCATCTCGCCAACACCAACAACGCTGAGCACTTTATTTTGATCGCGATGTGTCTAAACATGCCTACAAAGTCAGAAAACAGCACAGATCCCATGACTTTCGGACACATTTTTTTCACGCTCAGAATTGCTCGCATTGGTTGTCAGCGGCCGAGACAGTTTGCTTCGTTTAAAACGCTCAAGCTTCACGAAATTTGCTGAAACAACACCGGATGCCCCCCCCCTCCGCCATACGCATGCGGACACGTACACGCACTTTTGATGAGTTGTAGAGCACCTGAGCACTGTGCGCAATGATTTCATCATTAAACAAGTCTTCTTTTTCAGACACATCAGGGATACGTTCTCGACAATCAGTCTGACAGTCTCAGGACGTGCACCAACACCACCAACAACACCACCACCAAGCAATCGTAGTAGCGCACAAAATAAGTAGTGACTACTGTTCAACAAGCCTTTGATTTTGTCACAAAATAGAGGTACTGATATCGATCCTGAACCAGTGTTTGTGAGGTTCGACTCTGAAGCGTTCGGCTGTCCTACGCAAACGCACGAGAGTTGACGAGCCGATTTGTACCAGACGACAATCTTGATACGGTGCTGCGTCCTATGATAATGTTTTGCTTGTTTTTTTTTGTTGTTAGGGTTAAAAATATTTATTTGATAACAGTAACTTTGCTATGTTTTGCTTGTTTTGTTTTTTTTGTTGTTTCTTTTAGAAAATTTCTTGAAAATATAACTTAAAATCATAGGACGCAGCATCGTATCAAAATTGTCGTCTGCTACTATTCGTCCCGTCAACACTCAGGGGTTTGCGTAGGATAGCCGAACGCTTCCGAGTCGAACCTCACGAAAACTGGTTCAGGATCGATATCAGTACCAAAATATATAAGTAAAAAGATACGTCTTCGACAATCAGTCCGACAGTGATATTGTTGCTGTCGGGCTGAGGTGTGGTTCAGTTCAGTCCCAGGAGGTCCACCCTCCCAGGCTTTACTTTCACTTTGAGAAAAGGTTAGTTTATCGCTAACTGCCTGAGGCGCCCCGATCAGGGAATGCCGACGGGGCTGCTCAGGCATTCTTTGTAGGCCAGAGTGCGCTAATCCTAGTGCACTTGCTTTTCGACTTAAACACACCTGACCACTTGAGCAGTAAATAAAATAAGTCTTCTCTTACCGTTCTTTCAAATCGTCTAACTCCAAGACGTGTGCCGCCGCCAACGTGGGAGGAATATCCAGCGGGCTGATATCCAGTTCTTCGTAATAAAGATTGCCGAGTGCAATCGCCAAACCTGAAACAGAAAACAAAATGGATATTTTGTCATGATTAGGTCGTTCTTCAACTCAAGTTTTTAAAAGCTGATTTACCTATTTTTGCTGTTTTATACAAAATTTCACGTTTAACTAGTGTTATGGACCAGCTATGACATGTGACGCAAGGGAACGCGTTATTGCTTCGCGTGAACAATATATTTTACCGGATTCAAATGGGAGTAAAAAGAAAATTTTTTTAAAAGAAAAATTAAAAAAAGAAAAATTAAAAAAAGAAAAATTAAAAAAAGAAAAATTAAAAAAAGAAAAATTAAAAAAAGAAAAATTAAAAAAAGAAAAATTAAAAAAAGAAAAATTAAAAAAAGAAAAATTAAAAAAAGAAAAATTAAAAAAAGAAAAATTAAAAAAAGAAAAATTAAAAAAAGAAAAATTAAAAAAAGAAAAATTAAAAAAAGAAAAATTAAAAAAAGAAAAATTAAAAAAAGAAAAATTAAAAAAAGAAAAATTAAAAAAAGAAAAATTAAAAAAAGAAAAATTAAAAAAAGAAAAATTAAAAAAAGAAAAATTAAAAAAAGAAAAATTAAAAAAAGAAAAATTAAAAAAAGAAAAATTAAAAAAAGAAAAATTAAAAAAAGAAAAATTAAAAAAAAAAAAATTAAAAGAAAAATTAAAAGAAAAATTAAAAGAAAAATTAAAAGAAAAATTAAAAGAAAAATTAAAAGAAAAATTAAAAGAAAAAGTAAAAGAAAAATTAAAAGAAAAATTAAAAGAAAAATTAAAAGAAAAATTAAAAGAAAAATTAAAAGAAAAATTAAAAGAAAAATTAAAAGAAAATTAAAAGAAAAAAATTAAAAAGAAAAAAATTAAAAAAACAAAAATTAAAAAAACAAAAATTAAAAAAACAAAAATTAAAAAAACAAAAATTAAAAAAACAAAAATTAAAAAGACAAAAATGAAAAAAACAAAAATAAAAAAAACAAATTAAAAAAACAAAAATTAAAAAAACAAAAATGGTTATTTGTCTCGAACTTAGCTTTGGGTTTCAGAGAAGATGTCAATAAACACAACATGCTGAAGGAACAACAATAACACAAAGGATTATATAAAAATAAGTGGTTTATTAGATGGGGACGTTAATGAAATGAACACGATAAAAACAATAGTGAACAGACAGGATAATGTTGGGGGAAAAGTATAAAATTAGTTTGGAATAAAAATATTTTTTGGGGATGACAAAGACGCAAAAATATCAAAATATAGGTCTGAAGGGGACAATGTTCTGGTTTTTGGGAAGAAGTGATTTATGGGAACAAAACAAGTTCATAAACATAACATGTGTATGGGAAATAAAAATATCTTGAAATGGATGCAACAAATGGCTTTAGGGATTGAAACAACTCAAAGATGACTTAGATTGAAGGAAATTGATTATCCTTCAATCAAGGAGGAGAGAAAAACATTTTCCTAGATGCATCTATCGGGGAAATGACAATCTCATCACAAATAAATATTTCTTGAATCTCGGCTCCAATCTTTGGTTGAAAGATATACAAATGACGTCATGAACAGGAAGTCCAAAGTGACACGTAGCAATAAAGAGAGAAAATGACGTCATGGACAGGAAGTCCGAAGTGACACGTAGCCATGAAGAGAGAAAATGACGTCATGGACAGGAAGTCTAAAGTGACACGTAGCCATGAAGAGAGAAAATGACGTCATGAACAGGAATTCCAAAGTGACACGTAGCAATGAAGAGACAAAATGACGTCATGGACAGGAAGTCTAAAGTGACACGTAGCAATGAAGAGAGAAAATGACGTCATGGACAGGAAGTCTAAAGTGACACGTAGCAATGAAGAGAGAAAATGACGTCATGGACAGGAAGTCTAAAGTGACACGTAGCAATGAAGAGAGAAAATGACGTCATGGACAGGAAGTCCAAAGTGACACGTAGCAATGAAGAGACAAAATGACGTCATGGACAGGAAGTCCGTAATGATATATAACAAAGAAGAGAGCAAATCTACAAAATATAAAAAAACAACGATGACCCCATCACAATAGTAGCCTGCGAAGACGACCAATGATGAAGAATATTATGAGAGGATTGAAAATGATGAATAACAAGGATAAGGTGCGGTCATTAATGGAAACCTCAGAAGTTAATTAACATATTAATGCTTTCACAGCTGACGCAGACCTGCATGCATGCCAGCAAGCTGTGAGAATGGCTTCGACAACGAATCTACATATAAAAAACACCAATGGAGCCATTGCAAACCTTTCTTAGTGACCTGCGAATCCATGATGTCCAATTGAATAATGGTCGGTTTTTCCAAGTACGATTCCATTGAAGTTAACGTGGTCAGCGAGACGGATGACCGACATTGCCAGAATGTATATTCATCAAAGGAAGAGGACATCCTTCGCTGCCGGAGGTCACTGGCCAAGTGCTGATCCGTCCGTGCACTGATGACCCGTTCTTGCTTCGTCGGGCTATCGTGGGACTGACCATTCTGCAATTGGAGCTCGTTTTTCACGGGTGGCTTTTTCTGAGGTGTGGACGAAGAATTATTCTTGTTATGGTGATGTGATTGGAGATTGAACGAATCCTCGAGAAGCCGGTGCAAAATCGGGGATTTGACGATGAACTGGCTGTGCACTTCCCAAGAAACATTCAGGCATTTTAAAATGGTGTCTGCAAAGAGACAAGAGAAAATAAAGAGAATAATAGCTTGCAATAAAGACATCTATATAAAATAAAAAACGCACTCGAAGAGCACATACCTCCTCCAAGGTCAACATGTGCCTCGTCAAGATAAATATCCCAGACCAATCCAAAAAAGCAGCAAAATCACACCCCTTTACTATAGAGGTCCCCAGATACAGAAAGGCTTTCTATTCAAATTGCTTCTTTCCTCGAAATGATTGTCCTTGGAATTCCCTCCCTGCTCCCTGTTTCCCCCCGACTGTATCAACCTGCAGAAATTTTAATGTAATATGAGCCAGCATCTTGCTGCACAACTCCCCACTTAGGATGCCCCTATAAATTTGGTCCCTAATCCACAGTAGTCCGTTGCATCTTAGTGGCAGTGTGCCTTGTTTGGGTTGAATTGTATATTGTATATATATATATGGGAAGAGAAGGATGAAGGTAATCCGACGTGATGGGAAAATGAAAAAAGAAAACCAAAAAATGGATGTTTTTTATGTGTACATCAACGTTTCGTCTCTATTTATAAGACTTCATCAGGATGATAAAATAGAGAAAAAATGTCATGCAAGCACAGATACATGTAGGGTAGACATATTGGGAGGAAAAATAGAATGAAATAATGGCCACTGCTGGGTGGACGTCCGTATTTGTTGGAGAAATAGAAATGAATGTTGAAGAAAATGAGTGGGGAAAAAATAGAAGGATGGGGTGAGCAAGGACTACTGTGGCTGGTGGTAAGAGAAAGAGGTGGGGGATGAGCAGGGGTAAAGTGGATGGCAGAGAGGGAGTGGAGGAAGAGGGGGAGGGAGGTGTTTGACCAGATGGCTGCGGTCAAGATTGAAGGGGAAAAGTAAGTTGGAATGTTTGTGTATGGGGGGTGTATGCAGGGAAAGGAGGATGGGTAGAGAGGGAGGGGGGCTGTGATTTTAGTGGATGGGCGAAAGTTATGGTCTTAGAGAGCGTTTTGAGAAAATGAGGGAATTTAAGATGGGGTATGGGAGAAAATAGTTGAGAGGGGGAGAGGGAGGATTTGTTGTGATAGGGTGTGAAATATTTGAAATATTTGGAAAATGATAGCAATGAGTGAGGGATTGGAGGGGTGGAGGAGGGCGGTGATTGAAAGGGTGGGTATGGAATATTTGAAATATTTGGAACATGAGAAAGTTTATTTGGACTGCAGTATTAAAAGTGTGAGGAAAAAAAAAAAAAAAAAAAAGTAAGGAGAAAATGAAGATTCAGGAGAAAAAAAGGAAGGGAATGAGTAAATGGAAGAGTGTTATAAAGGTTGGAGATGAAAATAAAAGTTAACCATGATCAGGCAAAAGTCTTTGTTCTGTGAGGATGATCTTGCTTATTAAGGGTGATAGGTTAAAGAAACCATTTCGTTGCTTGATGGTGGTGGAGGCGGTGATGAGGGCAGTTTCCAATAATTATATTAGTCTCGGAAGTTTCTCAACCATTAAAACTATATTAAATAAAAAAAAAATTAAAAAATTAAAAAAAAAATTTGAAAAACTTATAGTCCCAAGTCTTCCAGTGGAAAATCACTCATGTAAGTCAATTTATTTTTTACAGTTATTATATTAGTTTGTTTCTAACACTATTTGAAGGGATCATCAGTTGTTTACCATGAAAAACTGTTTCGGGAATTTAAAAACAAGACAGTATTTAATTTCATGGCTTCCCAGCAGAGTTGATCAGACCCCACTTCCCTTAAAAGACAAAAACATAAACGTTCCTTATACTAAATCTACGTTTTGTTCCATATAAATGTTTTGCTAACTTATATTAGTTATTTAAGACACACAAAAAAAAAAAAAAATTTTTCTTTACCTGTGCTGTTCGTCTGTCTAAAATTTATCCGTTACTTACAAAAATGTTGCTGCATTTTAAAGTGTTTGGACGAATCCATGACACTATTATTTAAGTAATTAATGTATTATTTTTAGTTTTATATTATAAATATAAAAAACATCAAAAAATAAAAAATAAATAAATAAATAAATATGTATATATATATATATATATACATACATACACATATACACCTTTAGTTCCTCCTTCTCTCCCTCGTCCTCCTTTGTTGTCCATCTCCCCGTTGTCGTCAACCTCAAATAAATATTAATCTTCCTTGTTCACTTACAGTTTTTCTAATCTGCGTTCACAACTGTCGATTTTTTTCTTTTCTCAGTGTTTCAAATCGGCGTCTATAAGTTAACCGTTAATTTTTTCTCTTTTTCTTCTTCTTCTTTGCCAACTCCCGGTGTTTAAAATCGGCGTTCATAACTGTCGATTTTTTCTTCTTTTTTCTTAACATTTCTTTCTTTCTTTCTACTGTATTTTTATTGTTTTTCTTATTATAATTAGTAGATGTGTTATATATACGTTTATACATATTCTACATTATTTCTATTTATATATCCTATGATTTGTTCTATCAGTTTATTTTGATAAGATTTAAAAGCATCAGGATGGCGAGTAATTGCCTTATTTAATTGTCCAAATATTTTATTTTGATCGCCACCTTGGTTAATCATTCTTATTATTAGATCAGAAATTGAGGGCATGAAATCTACTAATTTTAAGGTAACACGAGCAATCCTCAGAAATTCAGACATAATACTCCCGTAAAATATATACACAGGGCTAGTACTATTTTTATATGGCATTCGCACGATACAAAAAGGGAATGAATTTCTTTTATTAAACAGTTTATAGATAAATATTTTATCTTCAATTTTTATATCCAAATCAAGAAAAGTAGCTTGTGTTCCCTTATGTTCACAGTTTAATTTTAACTCTTTAGGATATATTAAATGTTTAGTATTTGCAAACTCTTCGCTATCATTAATGCAAACAAGGTCGTCAATATATCGCCTACATCCATGATAACTATACGCTCTAGATATATCATTTTTTATTAATGATGACATATATATATATTCCAGTCTATGTAAATATAGATCTGCCCAAAATGGAGACGGATCCAAACTCATTGGAATACCTATTGTTTGGAGCAATAATTTATTCCCTATTTGAAAGTAACTCTCTTTTATAAGGTGACTTATAAGCATTATCAGACCAGTTTTGGATACACTCGTCTTACCATTTTTATTTTTACACCAAAAGGCTTTAGATTTTGCAAAGTCTATGTATTTACCTTTTCCTCCTGCAAAAGCTAAATCTACAGTATTACCTAATTCTTTAATAAGTTCTTTATGTGGTATTTTTGTATATAATGTACTAAAATCATATGTCGAGATTGATTTAGCCTGTTTACGAGAATTAATACGATCTAATTTTTCTTTTACTAGATCGGAATTATTTACCACCCAAAATAGGTTTATATTACTATAGAATTTACTTTTTTTATGGAAATTATTTATTTGGTTTATAATTAATTTAAAGATTTTAGACACAGCCTTACTTAAAGGTTTAGTGATGCACATTTTTGAGGCAACAATGAAACGGGCGCCAACTGGCGTTTTATGCACTTTAGGTATCCAATACATAGATGGAAGTTTTTTGTATTTTTCTTCTAATTTTAATCCTAATTTTTCACAAATAACAGTATTGTTTATAATAATGTTATCGCTTTTATTATTACTTAATTTATAAGTATCTGAAACTTCACCTATTATTCCTACTTCTAGCAATAAGCGTTGTATATAATACTTTTTACAGATAAAAGCTATATTATTTGTCGCCTTATCAATAGGAACTATTACAAACCTATTTTGAAGCATTTCAAGCTCCGTAGTTGTGGATTTCTAAGGAGGGGATTGGTTCTTTTAGGGTGTTTAAATTCTTTTAAACGTTCTACTTTTTTATTTACGAATCTAAGTATATTATTTTTCCATGCGTCAAATGTAGAGTGTAATAGTTTATGTTTTTTTTGCCATGGATGCAGTGAAATTATCTAACGCTTTATTTATTTCCTTAACACATTTCGCATAATTTAAACATTTAGGTTCTCTATAGTTTGGGCCTTTACTTAAGAGTTTTCTTAATTCAGAATTTTTAACTATCGCTAGATTACCGGTAATTATATGCCCTATGTCAGTATTACATAAAGGGGAGGATTCACATTCACATGATGGTATATACATTTCATCATTATCATTAATATTTAAATTCTCTACAGTTTTTTTTATAGTTAAAAACCTTATTCCGGATAGTTTGCCCTAGTTTATATGTTACTATTGGTTTCTGTTCCTCTTATATATATATATGTATGTGTGTGTGTATACGGGTTTGTATATATGTGCGCATATGAATAAAGTTGATATATAGATCAGCTTCGAAAGTGCTTGTCCGCTGACCGTCAAAATATTTGGACTTGTTATGGGTCGAATCGGTACTTTTACGAGCGCAAGCAAATGATTATACTTAGGCGAAGTTGAATGTGTTCTCAAGTGGGTTAATAAAATGTATAAAAGGATTTGAAGCGGTCAGACATTCTCAATAAACTTAAATGGCAAAAAGCAAAAGAGTGGCGTGAATGTGTAATTGGATATGAATCGTGCCTGTTTAGTTACAAATCCATCCCTTCCCAATCGAGAGAATACGCATAATAAAGAAGTTTGTTATTTCGCATTTCATTTTTTTCTACGGGTCTGAAGAAGCTGGTTCTCTCGAGAGATCGCAGCTGAAACATGTATGCACATATGTAGCGGCAGAGAAGAGGGTGATGGAAACAGAGAGAAATTAATAGAAATATGTTACACTTCTGCCCCGGGCAACGCCGGGTAGCCCTGCTAGTATATAACTATATATTGTAATATCATTATAATCTCTCTATATATAAAATTAGGTATGTGTATATGTTTATATATTTCTATGTACAGGATTAACTCCTAAACTGATTAAGCGATCATTATGAATTTTGAAACACAGGTGTCAAGTGTAATGGGTTGTAAATATAGTTGGCTTGCAGAATTCTGGATTTTATTAACGATTCCAATTCGATTTTCTATTAAATAACATTTCTTTTTCATATTTCAGCCACATTAAATTAACTATTTTTTTCATATTTCAGCCACTTTAAATTAACTATTTTTTTCAATTTTTAACTAAATTAAAAATTTCTTTTCAATTTTAAACTAAATTAAAAATTTCTTTTCAATTTTAAACTAAATTAAAAATTTCTTTTCAATTTTAAACTAAATTAAAAATTTCTTTTCAATTTTAAACTAAATTAAAAATTTCTTTTCAATTTTAAACTAAATTAAAAATTTCTTTTCAATGTGTAACTAAATAAATAATAATAAAATATTAAAAACGTACCTGCTGATTTGGTTTTTGCTTTTTTTGTGTATTGATAAAACACATTTTTTGTTGATGGTTCGTTTTTGGATAATTTTCTCACCCTTCAAAAAAAAAAAAAGAAAAAAGAAAGAAAAAAAAGAAAAAAGAAAAGAAAATCCAGAAAAATGAATTTGACCGGGTTCAACCGTCCATCATGCATATTAGCAACAAATCCATAGGAACTTTAAACACACAATTTTAAAAATTAAAATTAAAAGTAATGTCTGATTATTGCTTCTCTGGGTCATGACACCCAGTGTACGTTGGGATTTCTGGGGGTGAGTTGTAACTTTAAAAATTATATCAGCTCTGTTAAATATATATAGGATTTATTTCTCGGCTTGACACATAGCTTTGGAGTTGGCCGTTTGGTTAGAGTGCTCGGATTTGGGTTAAGATGACTCGTGTACAAGGGTTCGAATCGTGCGACTGGCTGAACAGTTATTTTCCACACTGATGATTCCATAAGGATGAAACGTATACATATGTGTATAATAATTTTAAAGTATTTATCATTAAATAATTACATATATATATATATATATGAAAAATATTTGTTGTTGTTTATTATCTACGGACGTATACGTTTCGTCTCTTTTCAATCAAGACTCTTCAGCGTAGAAGTATGACTATTCACTACTGGTCACACGGTTCGAAACCCTGGATTATAAGTATTTTTCAACTTCAATCCAACGTCTTAAACCTCGCGGCCAATATTTGAACAGCTGATAAACTGTGGTAGTTTAAATACATTTATAAGCGGCGATGGCGACACAGGCATTCTACTTATATTAAGGAATGATGCATTATAAAGCAAATGACGTCACGCTGTATTTGCACTACTACTAAAGTGCTCTACTAATTATTAAGGAGCCACAAATATGAAAAATATTTGTTGTTGTTTATTATCTACGGACGTATACGTTTCGTCTCTTTTCAATCAAGACTCTTCAGCGTAGAAGTATGACTATTCACTACCGGTCACTCGGTTCGAAACCCTGAACAATATTAATTTTAAGTAAATAATATTAAATTATTTTTTACCTCATCAGTGTAGGGAATGATAATCTCAGGCGGTCGTAAGGTTCGAACCCGGTTACAGAATCACTCTAGACACTGCAAGCAAGCGTCATAACCAAATGGCCATGAGACATCACCACGTCAAGAAAAAGAACTTAAGTTCTATTTATGCGAAGGGAGTCACATATAGAAAGACTGTCTGGAGAGTGTTCGACAAACGTTGTCGGAATAATATATATATATATATATATATATATGGGAAAATGAAAAAGGAAAAACCAAAAAATGGATGTTTTTTATGTGTACATCAACGTTTCGTCTTTATTTATAAGACTTCATCAGGATGATGATATAGAGAAAAAAAAAAATCCTGATGAAGTCTTATAAATAAAGACGAAACGTTGATGTACACATAAAAAACATCCATTTTTTGGTTTTTCCTTTTTCATTTTCCCATCACGTCGGATTACCTTCATCCTTCTCTTCCCATATATATATATATATATATATATATATATATACATACACTAGCAGGAAGACCCGACGTTGCCCGGGATGGATTTCTTAGTTTCTATTGCTCTCCTTCCTCTTGAGAGCGGAGAGAGAGAGAAACAGGAGAGAGAAGAGAGAGAATAAGAGAGAACCAGAGATGTAGAGAGAAAGAGAGATGGAGGGAGAGAGAGAGAAAGAGAGAATGAAAGAGAAAGAAAGAGAGAGAGAGAGAACGAGAGAGAGAGAGAGAACGAGAGAATGAAAGAGAAAGAACGAGAGAGAGAGAGAGAACGAGAGAGAGAGAGAGAACGAGAGAGAGAGAGAGAACGAGAGAGAGAGAGAGAACGAGAGAGAGAGAGAGAACGAGAGAGAGAGAGAGAACGAGAGAGAGAGAGAGAACGAGAGAGAGAGAGAGAACGAGAGAGAGAGAGAGAGAACGAGAGAGAGAGAGAGAACGAGAGAGAGAGAGAGAGAACGAGAGAGAGAGAGAACGAGAGAGAGAGAGAGAGAACGAGAGAGAGAGAGAGAACGAGAGAGAGAGAGAGAACGAGAGAGAGAGAGAACGAGAGAGAGAGAGAACGAGAGAGAGAGAGAACGAGAGAGAGAGAGAACGAGAGAGAGAGAGAGAGAACGAGAGAGAGAGAGAACGAGAGAGAGAGAGAGAGAACGAGAGAGAGAGAGAGAACGAGAGAGAGAGAGAGAGAACGAGAGAGAGAGAGAGAGAGAGAGAACGAGGGAGAGAAAGAAAGAGAGAGGGAGAGAAAGAAAGAGAGAGGGAGAGAAAGAAAGAGAGAGGGAGAGAAAGAAAGAGAGAGGGAGAGAAAGAAAGAGAGAGAGAGTGTGAGAGGGAGAGAGAGAGAGAGAGAGTGTGTGAGAGAGAGAGAAAAAGAGAGAGAAGGAAAATGCAAAGAAAGAGGGGAGAGAGAGAGAGCAATATATACCATATAAAAAATTAATAATTGCAAAAAATAAATAAATAAAAATAAGAACATCAACAATATAGCCGCTCCA
>OY744553.1:6259603-6284603 GCA_963556195.1 Sepiola atlantica
GGTTGATATGCCATAAAACTGAACAGCAAAACGAAATACCAAAATATTGCAAGAAATCAAAAAGTCAATAATGACTAAGAATCGAAATCGTGGGGACAGAAGTAGGGATACAGAAAAGCGGAAGTGACGTCATAGGAAAACGAGAAAATTCTGGTCAAAAATAACTTTGTCTTGGAAGAAGCAATCGCGAAGATGTCAAAAACCAGATGCAGTAAACGAAATGGTTCTTTTACAGCAGCAAAGAAAAGACATGTTGCTTACCCGATATAATTCTCTGCATGGTTGCATTTAAGGGTGTCATGACTGCTCTCAACGCTTGCGATGTCCCGAGTAAGTCACCTCCAAGAGGCTCCGGTAGTCGCCAACGATTTGTCTGACCGACCTGTTTCCTCATCCGACGTCGGTCTCTCATAGTGTCCTGTAAGGCACAAGAAAATATATATATATATATATGGGAAATGAAAAAGGAAAAACCAAGAGATATTTTTTTTTATATATATTCATCAACGTTTCGTCTTTATTTGTAAGACTTCCTCAGGATGATAATTTTAAGAAAAATGTCATGCAAGTACATCGAAATATTGGGTTGACATGATGGGTTAATTAGAAAAAGTAGTAGCCGTGGCTACTGAGAGCGCTGGACCAAGGTCCGGGCTGAGAGAAGTCGGTCAGTGGCAGAGAATGAAATGAATGTGGATGGCTGTGAGCGAAAAAGGGGAGGGGTGGGGGTGTTAGTGAATTTGTCTTAGGGTGGGCGAGAGGGCAGGGGGTGCTGAGGTTTTTGTCGTGGTGAGGTGTAGCATGGATTTTGAAGGGCTGGGGAAAGAGGACGGGAGGGGGGAAACTCTGCGCCTTTAGTATGTAGGTAGTGTCATAGTTTTAGAAAAAGATTTGAAGAAATGAAGATAATTTGAAAAGGAAAGTAACTCCGTATAGAAGTCATGTACTTTTTTTTTATTAAGATGACGGTCCATATAAAAATAATTCTGACCCGAACAAAGTATTTTCTGGAAGGAACTAAATCGAATAACTTTTTATTCTTCTTAAAAGCATGCTGCAACGACCCACAAGAAAAAAACGGACAAACCAGAATCAAATGTTGATTTTGTAGGAAGAAAGCTATTGACGATAAAGAAACTGACTTTACTTTATATATTAGGTTCTTTTTTTATACCTTACCCTTTTTTTATTTACTAATGAGTCAACACTTATCAAGGCCATAAGCCACTTGAAAATAAGGGTTAATGAGATGGATGGATTGTCAGTTGAATGATGAAGAATATTATGAGATGATTTTTTATACTAATGAGTCACCATTTATCAAGGCCATAAGCCACTTGAAAATAAGGGTTAATGAGATGGATGGATGGATTGTCAGTTGAATGATGAAGAATATTATGAGATGATTTTTTATACTAATGAGTCACCATTTATCAAGGCCATAAGCCACTTGAAAATAAGGGTTAATGAGATGGATGGATTGTCAGTTCGAGTTAAATAGAATTACTACTTCGTGATATTTCCTTTTGTTTTTTTTATGGACTTTTACAATCTTTTTATTTTTTTCTTTAGTTGAATAATGATCGGTTAAGTAGTGTGGGAGTTAATCCTGGACACACAAATGTATAAACCTATATATATATATATATATATATATACCTAACTTTGTAGAAAGACATGCGCCATTTTTTTTTAGCTTACCTTGTAAGTGCATTTTTCATTCTTTGAGATTCCAAGAGCATTTAAAGGAGCATTTACCAAATTCCTAAGTTGGAGAGAGAATTTAAAAATTAAAAGAAAAATAAAAGAAGCGATCTTCAGGAAAATATAAACTTTTTTGTTATAATGTAAAACTTTTACGCCAATCAAATCTTACGTCTAGAATCCTTATTCTAATTTTGATCAAAATCCA
The DNA here is from genome assembly GCA_963556195.1 of Sepiola atlantica. Lineage (NCBI taxonomy): Eukaryota > Metazoa > Mollusca > Cephalopoda > Sepiida > Sepiolidae > Sepiola > Sepiola atlantica. The sequence goes on from OY744553.1 coordinate 6,261,516, forward strand.
TTACATGATTTTGATTCGAGAAAATGTCTAAAATCTAAGAGTTAAGCTTAAGGGTTCTTAAGAAATTAAAATTCAGGGAATCTTTAAAAGTTTGGTTTGGTTTGGTTGTTTTTGTTTTACGGCATATCAACCCTTTTCGGGTTATTTAATGCTGAATCAGGTCAAGTTTTTATGCTTTAAGTCTTCAAATATTTATTCATGGTGTTTGTTTTGGTTGTTTTAGAGGGAAAATGTTTTGTATTTAGCCTTGCAGAACATGATTGCGTTTTGCAAAGGGAAAGGGGAAAAACAATAACATCAATGTTTGGTGCATTTTAAGTCAGGGAGCCGGTATCTTCAGATAGCCGTATCTGGTAGCATCAGTGAATCTTTGAAAGCACCCAGAAAAGATCTGATATTGACATACAAATGTCGGTTGGTCCCATACTAAACAAAACAGAACCGTAAAATTGTATTAAAAAGGGTTTGTTTTGAAAATATATTTCGTAAGATAAATAAAATCTTGGTCTTTGGAATGCAACAAAAATCGTTTTTATTTATATATGCTCTGTTGTTACAAGTTGATAATCATCGAGCTTTCAATTGGAAGAAGTTGATATACATAAAGAATAGAAGGTATATTCTAAAACATATTTTCTCACACACACACACATATATATATATATATATATATATATATATATATATATATATATATATATATATATATATATATATATATATGTAGAAGGATGAAAAGGAATTAGAAAAGCAAAAGTCAAATCTCTGAGCAACTGAATTGAAAAAAGATTTGACTTTTGCTTTTCTAATTCCTTTTCATCCTTCTACCTATCTATCTGCTCTATCCTGGATATTGAGCTGTATACCTTTCACAATAGGTTTTACCTTTCCTAAAAGTTCGCTTTTAGTTCACCACTTAATTATATATATATATACATATATATATATATATATATATATAAGATCATACATAGAAACTAACCGACTAAAAATCTTCGAAGCCCTACACATAAAACAAATTACAACCCACAATTAATAAAATAGCATTCACCACCGGTACTAACGCCTTATCAGTCTTCAACAATTAACACACAATAATAATAATAACAATAATAATAATTTTTAAAAAAATCATAAATAAACGATTAATAAATAAATAAATAAATATATATATATATATATATATATATATATATATATATATATATATATATATATATGAGGATATACTAGCTTTGAACGAAAAATTCAAAATGGCGTAATAGTGTGATCTGACACGTGTGAGTTTTTGCTCTCTCTTTTTGTTTGTTTTTTGTTTGTTTTCACCCTAAAATGAAACCACTGTATAGTGTAGGTTTTTTTCAGGACGCTTTAATCCAAGAACTTTTTACTCTTTGTGAATTTTTTTCTGATGATTTTGTAGTGTTGCAGAGACGATATTGACATAAAAATGTTGTTTGGCACAAGACAAATGAGACGGACCGTAAAAAATATATCTCACATAAATTTTATATTATTTGGAAATGTGAAAAAATAAAAATAAAATAAAACCATGGTTATTGGAATATAATATAAACTGACTTTTTATTAGTAGTACTAGCAATCTTATCATTTTATTAGTAGAACTAGCAATCTAAAAGTAATTTATTTTATGCGATTAAACTGAGGGTCCTCATCTACTTTATTTAATTCATGAAGGTAGATTGTTCTCATTCCGTCAACCATTTACGACTGATTGTTATCAACGCCTTTAATGGTTATGCCACAGTTCCAATTCCTTATAGATTCCCGAGTTTCGACATAAAATCTCCCAAGTTTGAAAAGGCCCTCTTTCTTGCTCTTGCTTCATCATTTCCCTGGGGCAGGTTGAGGCGGCTTCCTCCAAAAGAGGAAGTTTCTAGGATTCACTAATCTATTTTAGGATTTATAAAATCGGGACACCTATGTTTTGAGGCATTTCCGTCCGTCCGGATTTTTCTCCGCAACCATCCATTGAATTTTTCTGAAATTTTGCATGAAGTTGTAACTTTGGTCAGGTGAGAAAGTGACATTCTCCGATTTTTGAAAAAAAATCTGGTTAGCCCCCCCCCAGGGGGTCAAAAGGTCCCGAAATGGCAAAAAATGATATTTTTTGCCCCATAACTTTTTATCCATCCATTCAATTTTTCTGAAACTTGGCCAAAATGTAGAGGCAATTGTTCTGGATATAAAATGAGCATCCTTGACCTCAGAAAAGTTCTGGTTCGCGCCCCCAGGGTCAAAGGGGGGTCAAAAATGCCCCAAATTGCCTAAATTTTTTGCATTTTACACTCGCCACATCGAGTCACATACAGAGGGGGACCACGCATGCGCGGCTTGTTTATTTTTAAATCTGCATCGCACGCGTCTTTTCATAATCTTTTTATTTTTATTTTTTCCGACCTCTCACAAACAGTACTTGGTATTCCCAAATGGTCACCCATTTTAGTACTGACCAGGCTTAACGTCGCTTAACTTCAATGCTCTAATAAGAACCGGTGTATCAACATGACTATGCTGTATATATGAAGTTGTGTCACGCTAGGAAGTAAGTGTAGTATCTGTTCCGATGGATACTGCACCCTATAGACGGGTGTCGTCTTGTCCTTCAGGGCTTGATTCCACCTGTCTGTGGGTTTGTCCTGTGCAGTTCTAGGAGGTCCACCCTCCCAGGCTTTGCCTCCCCTCTTTGGGGAGGAGTAAGTTTATTGCTTACTGCCTGAGGCGCCCCTACCGGGGAATGCCAACAGGGCTGCCCAGGCAATTTTTAATGGCCAGAGTGCTCACTTTCTCGGGCGCTGGCTTTTCAAACCCCACTTACTCGACCCAAGCTGTGGTCACATCTTACTTGTGGGAGTAAGATAAAACTGGCCTTGTGCCTAACTCCTGCATAACAACCAAGATGAGGATAATAGTTCTGTAACAAGATCACCCAGGGTGATCGGAGAAGCAGGATAGTTAATAGGAATTATAATCTAGATGCTAATGAGATAGAGGTCAGGCGGTGTGTGGGGGTAGACGTCGCATTTATTTGAGGTGATTAAACTGAGAATCCTCATCTTAAATGTAGATATAATTTTCTTTTTAATTTGAAAAACTTATGTTTTCCCTTTATGTATTGTATCCAAGATTTTGATAAACTCGCTGTGAGATTTTCATCTATATTTTTTTACTCGTGCCATTTTTTAAAAAGTTTTTACGGTGCCATTTTTTTTAAAAGGTTTTTACTCGTGCCATTTTTTAAAAAGTTTTTACTCGTGCCATTTTTTAAAAAGTTTTTACTCGTGCCATTTTTTAAAAAGTTTTTACTCGTGCCATTTTTTAAAAAGTTTTTACTCGTGCCATTTTTAAAAAAGTTTTTACTCGTGCCATTTTTAAAAAAGTTTTTACTCGTGCCATTTTTAAAAAAGTTTTTACGGTGCCATTTTTAAAAAAGTTTTTACGGTGCCATTTTTTAAAAAGTTTTTACTCGTGCCATTTTTTAAAAAGTTTTTACTTGTGCCATTTTAAAAAAAGTTTTTACTTGTGCCATTTTCTAAAAAGTTTTTACTCGTGCCATTTTCTAAAAAGTTTTTACTCGTGCCATTTTTTAAAAAGTTTTTACTCGTGCCATTTTTTAAAAAGTTTTTACTCGTGCCATTTTTTTAAGTTTTTACTCGTGCCATTTTTTAAAAAGTTTTTACTCGTGCCATTTTTAAAAAAGTTTTTACTCGTGCCATTTTTTAAAAAGTTTTTACTCGTGCCATTTTTTAAAAAGTTTTTACTCGTGCCATTTTTACCTATATTCGTTATATAATATGTGCATATAATTTCGCAAACATCAAAATACACTGAGGGGGGGGGGATCTATAGATTTTAGTTTTATTCGTTATGTAATATGTGCATATATTTTTGCAAACGTAAAAATATAATTGTGTGTGTGTGTGTGTGGTGATTTATAGATTTTAGTTTTACTCATAATTTAAAATCAATAAATATTTATTATTTTATTATTAGTACCAGCAATGGAAAATTACGTTAAAAAAAAAAAATTAAATGAATCGTTTTTTGGGAATCGAAAATTAGGCTAAAATTTTTCCGATTCCGAAAAAGTTCTGATTTTTCTGATTCCCGATTCCGATCCTGAATAATCGTCCCAACACTAGACTTTCACAGTTACTTCCGGTTCCCCCCTACAATTGAGGCTGAAGGGGCCCAGACTGGAGTCAACTTACGGTCGTATGGAAATGTTAAACCAAACTCTGGTTGGATAAACGGGTGTCCGCTCATCTCAATTGAGTGTAAGCGAGGAAAAGGCAGGCCGAGAAAGACTTGGGATGCCTCAGTCAAAGACGCAAAGTTTACTATCTGTTCTGATAGAACACTTTATTTTTTGTCTTAAAAAGTAAAGGAGAAATCCTTCTAGACAAAGACAATTTTTATTTTTATCCCAATCCAGAGGGACCTTTTTAAGGGGAGCTAGATTTTTTACCACATTAAAACTGCCCTTGCATCTAACTCTGTCCTCGTTGGGAGTCATTTCTTCAAGAATTCAAAAATATTTTCTTTTTTTCATAACTATTGAACAACATAAGAAAACGGTATGTTGCTCCTGCTATTTCTTCAAGGATAAAAAAAAAAATTTCAATCTTACATTCTGGTGATGGTGTCATGATAAAAAAAAACACTGGTGTATGGTTAGCCACTTAACCAGTTATGGGGTAGATTTTTTTTTGTCAGCCAGCCTTGTAACCCCTTCCTTTCCTATTACACACTTGAAGGCCTTACTTTTTGGCTAGCCTGTTTGGAGTCCAAGGGGTTGAACGCAGGTGGTGGTATTTCTTTCAGGCTTTGTTTGTCTTGAAGTGATTTTACATTCCTCTCTCTTTTTATTATTATGATTAGCTACTTACATCAAGTGGCTTCATGTTTTGTCTGGAGTGATTTCCATAAAAAAAAAAATGTCAAGCTACGGTTACATCCGACTTCAGTCACATAAATTATTTAGAGAGACATGTGTTTTGACATGACTCGAATACACATTTTTGGTGGAGATTTGTCACTAAGTCGTCGCTAGTCTTTCCCTAGTCTATCGGTGTTTCCATGGTAGGTGCTCGGCTGAGCTTCAAGCTCTGGATCACCCTCCCCCCATGTAAACACATTCACAGCAAGAACTCGTCCCTCTGCCAACACTGCAAAGAACTCCCCTTTCTTCCTCTGTGTACCTAAAATCAAATGGAACTTCCATGAACAGAGTTTCTTTCCAAAAACTTCCAACCTATGGAACACGTTACCGCAAGAGTGCTTCCCTACCGACTACAACGTGACTGTTTTTAAGTCCAATGTCAATAAATACATGTTGAGTCGTCCTCTTAATTAATCAAACATCGTTCTCAATCCTTTCATAGCACTGCTCTTCACCCAACTGACAATATCATAAACCCTTATCCTCGAATGGCTTTTGGCCTTGGTAAGTGGTGAGACATTAGTATATAAAAAATAAAACTGCTCTCTCTCTTTCTACCTCACTTCTCTATCTATATCCTCTTCCCTCACCACCACCCTCCAAGTCAAAAAAGATTTCCCCTCCTCTGACCGAGGACAAAACAGTTACTACACTTTGATCCTGACCCAAAAGTCAAGAAAGTGTATTTTAGTTAGACTTTCAGACTAAAAGTCGATAGAAAAAAAAAAAAGAAAAAAAAATCGCTCTAAATGTCGACCCCCTCCCAATTCTGTTCCAGTTGACCTATAAAAGAATGAATATTAAAAAAGAAAACTGTCGAGTCGTCCTGTGAATTAATCATAGTTCTCGATCTTTTCATAGTACTGTTCGATTATGCAACTGAATTTCTCACTAATCCGTATCCTCGAGTGGCTTTTGGCCTTGGTAACTGGTTAACCATGAAGATAACAAAAAAAAAAAATCAGATTCTACTTTTTTTTTCAGCGATTACGTGTGAACACCCTGAAAAACGTGAGAGGGGAAAAAACAAAACAAAAACCAAAAGAGAAAATAATTGGTTTAGAATTTATAGTGGGGGATCAGTTTTGCATATGATATCTACGTAAAATGATGACCTATTTCTGGCCCATTGTCGAACCGAATAGCGTTTTAAGGGTATCTAACCTGATTTTTGTTGTGTTTTAGGGAGGTAACTAATGAATTTTAACATGAATATTTTTTATACCAAAGTTTTACTGGAAACATTTATCCGTAAAAATGCAGAATAGTCATTTGAGAATTTAAAAGAGATTCCCGAGTTTTGACGACAAATTATGGACTTTTCTGAGACCCTAAACTGTGGAGACAAATATTGAGAAAACCCGATCCTTTCGCCAGTTTGTTTTTAGATTTATTTGTACCAGTTTTCGGATGAAGAACATCATCTACCTTTTTTTTTCCTTCCTTTTCCTTCTTTCTTTTCTTTTCATTCTTCCTTTTCTCCTTTTTCAGTAAAATCGCTTCCTACTACTTCGTTGCTTACTTCTAATCTTTCCTAAGTATACCCAATTAATCGACCTCCGTCCTGTATTTTCAGTATTCCTTCCACTACAAAAAAAAAGCACTGGAACTCAACCACTAACCATAAATCCAAGTGGTAACAGACCCCCTTAAAAAAAAGACCGAAAGAATAATAAATGAATAAAAATATAAAAAAAGAATTGCCAGTCTCCTCCCCGACCCCATTTGCAACCTTCATTCCCCCACAAAAACAATAACAACATTTAAAAAAAACAAAAAAACATTGTTCATTTCTGGGAAATCAAGAAATACACAAATTATTTACAAAAAATAAAATTAAAATAAACTTGTTCTATTCGCCGAGTTATGTATGTCAAGACTTGAGAATCCCGTAAGTACCGAAATGCTTTGTATGCCTACTTCTTTAAAAAATATCTTTGCTTATGTTTTTAAAAACGCCATCTGGCCCGGAAGTAGGTGATCATTACCGCCTGACGGCCCGGAAGTGAGAGATCATTTTATGTTAAATTTATATGCGAAACGGATTCCCCATCTAAAGTCTAGAATATTTTTTTTATTTGTTTTTGTTTTCTTTTTTAAAAAAAATTCGTCAATTTTTCAGGCTTTTAACATGTAATCGCCTAAAAAAGTAGAGTCTAAGTTTTGATTTTAAAAGAACTAGCATAGGGTGCAGAGATACAATTTTACTAATAAATCAATTTGGGGCAAAAGTCTAGTAAAGTTAACAGCGCAAAAAATGGGGGGGAAATACCCAACAAATAACTTTTACAAAACGATACAATTTTTTGAAAAATTTTCTATCGATTTGCATAGTTTTAAACTTTTGAAACTATTTGTAATTTTTGTTATTTCAAATTTTATTTCATTATCTTTACTTAGTAGATTTCGTCAATCAAAAATGGCGGTCGATTTTTTTTTTTTAGGTGGTCGCTAATTTCAGACTTAAAAAGGCTTAACCTAACCCGACTGGAAACCGGCCCCGGAATTAGGGTTAGTTTTAAGCCTATTTTTGTAAAACTATCTAAGATAGCCTGAAATAGGCGACCACCTGAATAAAAAAAAAATCGCCCGCCATTTTTTGATTGACGAATTCGGCTAAGTGAAAATAACGAAACACATTTTGAAATAACAAAACTTGCAAAAAAGTTTTAAAAGTTATGGAGGTCGTCGATAGAAAATTAAATCGTCTGGTAAAAGTTATTTTTCTATTTTTGTTTCCCCCCCCCCCCCCACTTTTTTGTTGTTAACTATATTACACTTTTGCACATAAAAAATATTTTTTTTTTCGATTGTGTTCTAAATATCTTTAAACGACAATTTTATTGGTATTATTGTAAATTAACACCCTAAGCTACCCCCTCCCAACCAACCAAAGAAAATAAGATTATTCAGAAAAGTAACCCAGCCCTGATTTATACGTTTATCTTTTGTAAGTATGGATGGCCGAAAAGACAATAATATCGATAAAAATCTAACAACCGAGATCAATCACTTTTTTTTTTTTTTGTAATTACATAAAGTTAACAATGGAATTTTTGTTACATACAATTTTTTTTTTAATATTAATAAAAATTAAATAAATAAATAAAAGTATTGGAATTGTTTTATTATGATTACGTAATAAACATTTATTAAAGAAACTTTATGTTTACGCAATTTTTAAGTAATATTAAATAAATTTAACATCATGGAATTATTAATTTAATTTATTTAATTATTTAATTTTTAATTAATTTATTGTTTAATTTATTATTGTTTAATTTCATTTATTATTAGGGTTATTTATTATTAGGTTTATTATTATTTATTATTAGGTTAGGTTATTTATTATTAGGGGTATTTAATTGTTTAATTTATTATTTATTTTTGATTAATTTATTATTTATTTTTAATCAATTTATTTAGTTTAATTAATTAATTTAATTATTAATATGGAACATTAAATAAATAAAGTTAACATTATGGAATTTTTAATTTAAAATAATTTTTTTTTTTTTTTTTTTCACACACTTTATTTTTATTTATATTAAAAAATTAAATAAAATTAACGTCATGGAATTTTTTCATTACAGACATATTTCTTGAAGAAAATTTCCATGTGTCCAAAAATATGAATTTTATTATTTCAAAAAAAAAAGTTAATGAACCGCATGGGATATTTTTTGCCAAAAATGTATGTATTTAGATTTTTATCAAGATTATTGTCTTTCCGGACATCCATACTTACAAAAGATAAACGTAGAAATCAGGGCTGGGTTACTTTTCCGAATAACCAAAAAATTCTACCTTTTTTTAGGCGATTACGTGCGAACACCCTGAAAAACTTGACGGAAAGAAAAAAAGAACAATTATTTTAGAAAGTTCAGAATCAGTTTCGCATATAAATTAAATTTAAAATAATCTCTATTTCCGGGCTGTTCTAGCATTTTAAGGCAGTTAATCACAATTTCTTTTTCTTTCTTTTTTTGCTATGGAAGATAAATGCTGTGTCGTTTTTTTTTGGGGGGGTTCACTTTTTTAGGCGATTACGTGTGGTTTTACGACCTTGCCAGTCGGACTTAGGGTTAGTGGTAAAAAATTGACTGAACAGTCCGAAAAAGTTAGAATGACCCGGAAATGAGGGATCCCTTTACGTTAAATTTATATACGAAACTGATCCCCACTCTAAATTATGAAATAATTGCTTTTGTTTGTTTTGTTTTTCCTCAAGTTTCCCACGTAATCGTCAAAAAAAAAAGTAGAATCTCTTTTTTTTGGGGGGGGGGGATTTAACTGAGGGTATTTATCTACAAATTTACTATCTTATTTAAATTGCACCCGCCTTAAAAAAAACAAAAAAAACCCAAAGCCAAAAAAAAAAGAACAAAAAAATGGTGCGGTCTCTATTCCGAATGTTCGTTAAACAAAGTTTATAACAATAATAAATAAAAAAGTTTTTCAACTTTCCCGAACTTTTTTTCCTTTCGCATACACACATATATATATATATATATATATATATATGGGTGTTTACTTACCTGCGAGCGGACTTTTCAATACCTTGGAAATTCCCCCGGGACAAAGTTAAATGACAAAGTTTTGTTGAAAGTTCGCCTTCGCTGTTCTCGTCTGTGGCGGCCATTTTTCTTTTCTTTCTTTTTTCTTTCTTTCGTTTTTATATTGTCTGTTGCTTAGCAACGGCGTTTAACGCTTTTCCTTCTTTCTCTCTTTCGCTTTCTTTTTCTCTCTCTTTTTACTTCTATTTAGTCACCCTTCCATTCTCCTCCTCTCTGCTTGCGGCTATTCACTTCCTCAGCCCCCTCTCTCTCTTTTTTTGTTTAATTCTCTTCCGCTCCCTCTCTCTCTTTCTTTCTATTTCTCCCTCCGCTTACTTTTATTCACCCCTTCTCTCTCTCTACTTCTCCCCTCCCCCCTCTCTCTCTCTGCTTGCATCTATTCACCCCTCCGCCTCCATCTCACCCCTCTCTCTCTCTGCTTTCTTTCATTCAATCCTCTCTCTAGCCCCCCCCCCCCTTCTCTCTCTGTTTACTTCTATTTACCCCTCTGTTTTTCTCACTTTCTCTTCGCTTACTTCTATTCACCCTCCTCTCTCTCTCTTCCTCCTTTATCTCTCTCCCCCCCCGCTCTCTCTCTCTCTCTCTCTCTCTCTCTCTCTCTCTCTCTCTCTCTCTCTCTCTCTCTCTCTCTATATATATATATATATATATATATATATATATATATATATATATATAATAAATATTTATTATTGTTTATTATCTGTGTACGTATACGGGACTCATCAGCATAGAGATATTGACAATTCACTACCGGTCATGCGATTCGAAACCCCGGATTAGGAGTATTTTGCAACTCAAATCCCGACGTCTGGTGTGTGTTTGTGTGTGTTTGTGTGTATGTGTGTGTGTTTGTGTGTGCGTGTGTGTGTGTGTGTAAGGGGAGAGAATCTCGGCAGAGTGCTCGATTATTAAGATAAATCAAAAGTAATCGTGTGTAATATTTATTTAATAATATTTGTATTAAGATCAGAATAACATCGATACCGTCGGTTTCAAATCCTTACAAGGGGGACCTTTAGAGGCCTCTTCATCGAAACTCTCTCTCTCTCTCTCTCTCTCTCTCTCTCTCTCTCTCTCTCTCTCATATATATATATATATATATATATATATATGTTTGTATTACAGAAGATCAGAATAACATCTGTACCGTCGGTTTCAAATCCTAACAAAGGGGACCTCTAGAGGCCTCTTTATCGGAACTTTCTACAGGCTGAAAAGAGTTTCGATGAAGAGGCCTCTAAAGGTCCCCCTTGTTAGGATTTGAAACCGGCGGTATCGATGTTATTCTGATCTTCTGTAATACAAACATTAATATATATATATATATATATATATATATATATATATATATATATATATAACAGCAAATAACAATTAATTAATAAAATGTTCTTTGTCAAAACCAATATGCAAATATCAGGAAGTTTCATCGAATGACCGGCTGGCTTGGCAGGCTGAGAGCAGGCTCAAGGCGTTTTTACGAATAATGGCGATGGAGAGGCGCTCGTAAAGCCAAGACAATTCGCGATTGTCTCCGGTGCGGCGTGTCATTAACAGACCACAGCCGTCGATGAAGTCATCCGTGGTGGGAGGCCTATCACTCCACTCGTCTCCACGACGATCGGCTGGAACACAAATTTGTCGAGAAGAATGACGTCAAATTTAACCCAATTTTCGACATATAATATGTGTTACTCTCTCATCTTCTCTCTAAAAAGATTTGGTGCTTATGCAGTTTACGGACCGGGCTATTTTTTACATCAGATTTTCAAGTTAAATTCAATTTTTACGGTATCTTTTGTTTATTAAACTGTTAGGTAAAAGTACAGAATAGTTAATAAATTCCCCCTCCCTATTTTAATGATGGCTTTCTAAATAATAATGTTATCATTTCAGCACGGTCCGTAAACTGCAGAAGTACCAAAGATTTTACCGATCTTTTTGGTGCTTGTTTCAAAGCATGCACACGTGAAATATAACAGTTTAAAATAAATTAACAGGAAAACTCCTTAATATACTTACGTATCAGGCAAAAGTAGATGTCTACACCAAAGATTACGGAAAATTATCGAGTAGAATTTTAATTAAAAATAAGAATCAGTTTTTTCGTATTGGGTCGAACCCATTATACATCTTTAATTTAGAAGAGTTACGTAAAAGGGAGATAAAGGGGGAGATAACGTTCATTTTTAGGAGAAATTAGGAGAACTTTGGAGAAATGACAAACTCACTTAACTCCCCCTTTTTTCCTCTTCATGTAACTCTTCTAAATTAAAGACGTAAAATGTGAGAAAAAGGGGAGACAAGTCAGTCATTTCTCCAAAGTTCTCCTAAAATGGACGTTAAGAAGATATCTGTCTGTCCAAAGCCAAAACTATACTATTACTTCTATTAAGAATGGAGATTTGGGATCTGTCTGTCTGAAGCCAACACTATACTATTACTTCTATTACTAATGGAGATTTGGTATCTGTCTGTCTGAAGTATAAACTATACTATTACTTCTATTACTAATGGAGATTTGGTATCTGTCTGTCTGAAGCTGAAACTATACTATTACTTTTATTACTAATGGAGATTTGGTATCCGTCTGTCTGAAGTCGGAACTATACTATTACTTCTATTACTAATGGAGATTTGGTATCTGTCTGTCTGAAGCCAAAACTATACTATTACTTCTATTACTAATGGAGATTTGGTATCCGTCTGTCTGAAGCTGAAACTATACTATTACTTCTATTACTAATGGAGATTTAGTTTCTGTCTGTCTGAAGCCGAACTATACTATTACTTCTATTAAATTGTATTATCTTTAAATGCTCAATTCAGTTGGGTAGGGTAGTATCTGTTCTGTTGTCATGAGATCATCCTCCCATGCATCCCCCCCCCCCCCGCTTTGGAGGGGAGCAGTGTAGTATATGTTCGTTCACTATTCTTCCAGGCTAGCAAAAGTATGCATATATGTTTACTAGTCTAGATAATTTACGGAAATTAGGTGCCCGGGCGACGCCTGGTAACCTGGCTAGTAATAGGTAAAACTAGATTCAAACATTTCCTCTAACCCCAACCCCAACCCTAACCCACCCTACTCATCTTTGGTTGTTTTAGTGACTCTTATCTGGCACTTATATGTGGCTTAACGTTTAATAAAATCAGTCGTTTTTTAAGAGCTTTCTTGAAATAATGCACTACCAAGAATATGTACGATTACAATGTTATTGAAGCGATATATATATATATATATATATATATATATATATATATATATATATATATATATATATATATATATATAGTAATCCATGTATAGTAAACATCCATAGGATTAAAAATCCAAAGAATTTCAACCGGTCTTATAAAGAGTGCTCAATATAAAATAGAGCTTTTATAAATATGATTATTTGTTATTTATACAGACATGTGCATAATCCACGACACTGGCATGTCGATGTTATCGATCAACAGCTGTTAGAAACTGAGATCTCATCAGGCAGAAAGAGAATTTGATCCTTCTCTCAGATCATATTTAGAACAAAGCTGTTGATCGATAACATCGACATGCCAGTGTCGTGGATTATGTACATGTCTGTTTAAATAAAATTAATTATATATATATCTTTTTGGCCAAGATTTCATTGGATGTTTTGCTCCACTTTTCAAACTTTGAGTAGTGGTAGCAAAACAATAGCACCTTCATTTGTGCAACAGTCCATGGTTGGGATTTTAAGCCTCTTATGTTTCTTTTTTTTTGTTGCTGCATATGATGGAGATAGAAGGCCAGGACCTTTTGTCTCAAGGCCTGATGGCTGACCCTGGTTGGCCTCTGTATTGGCTGGAGCACCATTTCCAGAGGCAGGAAGGTTTACACCATTGCTTACATCTTCCCACCTGGTGTATGAACGGGTTGATGGGCCCTTTTTATACTTGGTGCCGATCTGCCAGTATTTATTTTTGTTTTTATTGATATTTTTTATTATTCATTTCCACATTGTCAACGGCTTTTAATTCTTTATTCAAAGCTGCCCTCTATTGATAGAGGGGGTGCCCCCGCCCGCAATTCGGGAGACGTGCTGGATGGCTTGAGGAGACAGCACACCGTTTTTTGAATATTTGGTCAGGGTTTTCTTCAAATAAAAAGTATCCTCATGTCAGATTGTCCTGACAAACCCCTGTACAGAAAGACCGAAGACACCCGAAGGTGGTGTCTCGTAGGCATTCAAGTTACATGGTAAACAGTTACATGGTAAACAGCTGATGATCCCCCGTTTAATATTTCACAATTTAAGTTAAGATCCCCTGTTTATGTTTCACTGTTATATACTTAGATCCCCTTTTTGTATTTGTAAATTTTCCAGCGGTAAGTCGGCTTGTGCGAGTGCTAAGTCTGCAATATTTTGGAATTTTAACTGCAATTTCTTTCTTTGTTTAAAATGACTGAAAGCTTCTTGTGCGAGTGCTAAGTCTGCAAAATGTTGGATTTAGTTAGTGTACCTGTAAATTTAAACTGGATCTGTTCGGCATATTAGGATTTATTTCTGATCACTTGGTGTAGTTGTTGGAATTAGCCTAATTGGTTTGAGCGTTCGCAATTGGAGTTAGGGGTAACACTTGTTCCGGGGTTCGAAGATTACAACATACGAATAATAAACAAAAACTCTATATATTAGAAACCTTATACATCAAAACCAAAAAAACAGCCATTAACAGAATCAACTTTAACACTAGCGATAACATTCTAAAATGTTTATAGTTCTAACTTTAGTTTCGTATTAATAATATAATTCCTGCCAAAATTAACTATTAATATTAACATTAACACCATTTTCTTTACCTGATACCCCTGAAGATGAACCCGGATGGGCTTGAAAGTACTTGGGACACCTACACTTATGGCAGATTCATCAGCCAATTCACCACGGAAACAAAAAAGACCCTGATTCGGCAAATGGAAAGGATCCACACAAGGATATCTAAACATAAGTTGTCTGTCATAGTCAACAACATTTCTCTCTCTCTCTCTCTCTCTCTCTCTCTCATATGCTTGCCTTGTTTTGTTTTTTTGTCCTTCTTTGTTTTATATATGAGCACTGAAGATGACCATACCAGAAAATAAATGCATAGGACATAGGAGCATTTTACAAATATGTTGGTGGTAAGCCGAAACAATTTTATGCAGAAAATAAAAACAGTTTTTTTTGTGAAATTATGTGAATCTGTCCTTCTTAACATTTGACATGGTTTAAAAATAAATAAAAATATTTTATAGCATAGCTATTACAGCTATTACAAGCACTGAAGATAGCTACCCCAAGAAATAAATGCATTAGATACAGGAATTTTTTTTAGTAATAAAAAACAGATTTTTAGTGAAATCATGTGAATCTGTGTTTCCTGTACATTTGATGTGGTTTGAATTAAATAAAAATATTGTATACAACATAGCTCTACCCTCACACTATTGAGCTATTACAATTGCTTTATGTTATGAAATTTATATTTCAAATATAAAAAAAAATTTAAATATAAACACACACACATATATATATATATATTTAAAAATATCTTTTCCATTTTTAAATCTCAAGTGTTACATTAACCCTCCTTTTTTTTTTTCAAACCTTATTAAACCTCCCTAAAACTAATTTTAAACAAATATACATAATACTCTAGTATAGTACACTAATTTTGTACTCATTTTTCAAAAAG
This sequence comes from Sepiola atlantica, assembly GCA_963556195.1. NCBI lineage: Eukaryota > Metazoa > Mollusca > Cephalopoda > Sepiida > Sepiolidae > Sepiola > Sepiola atlantica. Next base: position 6,276,766 of record OY744553.1, read on the forward strand.
AAAAAAATATCATGCTCTTAATTTTGAATTTAATGTGGTTTTTTTTTAACCTAATTTTTAACCTAATTTTAACCTAATTTAATTTTAATTTTTTTAATTTTTTATTTTAATTTAATTTTTTTAATTTAATTAATTTGTTAACCTAATTTTTAACCTAATTTTAACCTTATTTAATTAAAAAAATTTTAATTTTTAATTTTTTTTAAATTTAATTTTTTTAATTTAATTAATTTTTTAAATCTAATTTTAACCTAATTTTAACCTAATTTAATTTTTTTAACCTAATTTTAACTAATGTTGTACTAATTTTTCAAAAAAAAAAAAATATTGCACTTAAGAGTGCATTTTTAAATTTTTTAAATTATTTTTTAAATTTTTTAAATTTTTGAATTTAATGTGTTTTTTAACCTTTTTATTTTTTCATCAGTATAATCCGTAAATCCATTTTCTCTCCTTAACATTCTCTAGAAAACACATAATTAACCCTCAAAACAGTAACGGCCAAATATGCGCTACTTATAAACATTGATATTTTTTTTAAAATTTATATTTTAAAATTTTTTTCCAACTTTAAATCTCAACTGTTACATTTCACCTCCCTTTTTTTTCAAACCTTATTAAACCTTCCTAAAACTAATTTTAAACAAATATACATAACACTCTAAGCAAATAACGTATCCAAACGAGAGTGACACGTGATTTCACATTTCTGTAAGGGATGACAATATAAGCTGACGAGAGCCGGATGGTTAAGTCCTTCTGAGCTTGAAACCGACGGTACGAATGTTGTACTAATTTTTCTGTACCAAAAAATAAATAAATATATATAAATAATTTATTATATAGTGGAGGATGTCACTTGAGACGCCGTGCCGTCTATCTTTGTATGGCTTTAGGTGATTCATTTTTACTTGGCTACCCAGGTATGAAATGATTAATGTGCAACCTGTCGGCCTCAGGTGGAAGGTCACACCCACCCGCAGCGGGGCATTGTTTGTATATTTTGCCAAACCAAATTAATATTTCAACTACTTATATCTCGTTTGCACTCTGAAATCTGGTCTTGGTTAAGTAGGGTATTGTACCCCAACTCACCAAAGTCGGCCGTAGAAGATTTTCGGTAAACCATCAAAACCTGGTTGAAAAGTATTTCTCTGCTGACGAAGACTGGAACATATCGAAACGTTTCAGCTCGTCATTTCACCGCTCCCCTCCCCTCGCCCCCCACGTTGTTTGTCAGCGGTCTAGCATCAACTGAGGAAGCAAAGGTCACTTCAAACGAGAAAAAAAAAATCAAGACTAACTTCGGCTTTCTTTGTAGAAAGAAATAATTATGAAGTGAATACTTTCCTTTTGTACATATATAGAATATTGTTTCAATGTATCTTACGCTTTTCTGAGTAAGGCAGATAGCGGTGAGCTTAGGACTTTACGTTAAAGTCATTGCAAAACTAGAGAACTCAATTTTATTTATCTTCCTCCCACAAGGTAAGATGTGACACAAGGTCGGGAAAGTGGGATTTGTAAAAGCCAGCGCCCGAGAAGGTGAGCACTCCGGCCATTTAAAAATTGCCTGGCAGTCCCGTCGGCATTCCCCGGTAGGGGCGCCTCAGGCAGTAAGCAATAAACTTACTCCTCCCCAAAGAGGGGAGGCAAAGCCTGGGAGGGTGGACCGCCACAGGACCGTCCCATAGAACGGCGTAAATCAAGCCCCGAAGGCCAAGACAATTATTACCAGGAAAATATAAAAGTAAGTTTACAGTATTACATTTGGTAAGTGGTATCTAGAAAAAATGTTTTTAACATATTTCACCCCAAACAAGGCAGGCCGCCACTGTAGACGTAAGGGGCTACTGAGAATTAGGATGTAGGTTTTAGGGTGTCATCCTAAGTTGAAAGCTGTGCAGCGAGATGTCTGTTTACATTAGTTTTAAACCTCTGCATGTCAATACTGTCGGGGAAACAGGAAGCAGGGAGGGAGTTCCAGAGGTCGGCAGCACGAGGAAAGAAGCTATTGAAGTAGAAGGCTCTCCGGCATCTGGGGACCTCAACAGTGGATGGATGGGATTTAGCTGATTGTCGAGTTGGTCTAGTGTATTTTAGTCGAGGGGGGCACCAGAGCAGCCAGTTCATCGGAGCACAATCCATTGAAGTATTTGTAAAACAAGCACAAGGATGCAACATTGCGGCAATGGGACAGGGGCTAGAGCTTGGTGGATAGTGAGGGACCTATTAAGTTGGTGACTCTTTTTTGGACCTTGTCTAGGAGGGAGAGACTAGTGGTATATAGTAATCCAAAAGTGCTCAATATCCTAGATAGAGCAGGTGTGTTTAAATGCTTTTTTGCCCGGGAGCAATAACTTCTCTGGCATTTGATATCATTTTGAATACTAGACAAGGAACGCGGTGTTGCCCGGGAGCCGTAATAGTAATAATACAATATTACTTTTGGTAAGTCGGATACGTTAAACCAAAGTGCTCAATATCCTAGATAGAGCAGGTGTGTTTGAACACTGTGTTGTCAGGGAGCCATAACTTCTGTCTTCTGCTATAACTTTGTATACTAGACAAGGAATACGGTGTTGCCCGGGAGTTATTATACAATATTACTTTTGGTAAGTGGTATACGTTCCTGGGTTCGACAACAAGATGCACCTAAAAAAGGTCGGATGTTACATCGGCAGAAACGTTGTGAGAATAACATCCAAGATGGGAACAGTAGATAAAATACATGGAGCATAATGCTTTCTCTACGACAGGGATTGATAAAAATCTTATGATTTTAATCTAAAAGTCTCTCTCTCTCTCTTTCTCTCTCTCTCCTTCCTTCTCTCTCTCTCTCCTTCCTTCTCTCTCTTTCTCTCTCTCTCCTTCCTTCTCCGTCTCTCTCTTTCTTTCTCTCTCCTCCCTTCTCCCTCTCTCTCTTCCCTTCTTTCTCTCTCTCTTTCTTTCTCTCTCTCTCTCCTTCCTTCTCCCTCTCTCTCTTTCTTTCTCTCTCTCTCTCCTTCCTTCTCCCTCTCTTTCTCTCTCCTCCCTTCCCTCTCTCTCCTCCCTTCTCTCTCCTTCCTTCTCCCTCTCTCCTCCCTTCTCTCTCCCACCCTCTCCCCCATCTCTCTCTCTCCCTCCCTCTGTTTCTCTCTCTCCTTCCTTCTCTCTCTCTCTTTCTCTCTCCCTCCCTCCTGCCTCTCTCTCTCTTTCTCTTTCTCTCTCTTTCTCCCTCTCCTTCTCTTTCTCCTTCTCTTTCTCCCTCTCCTTCTCTCTCTTTCCTTCTTTCTTTCTCTCTCCTCCATTCTCTCTCCCTCTCTTTCTCTCTCCTTCCGTCTCTCTCTTTCTCTTTCCCCCCATCTCTCTCTCTTTCTCTCTCCTCCCTTCTCTCTCCTTCCTTCTCCCTCCCTCCCTCCCTCTGTTTCTCCCCCTCTATCTGTGGCGTAACGGATATAAATACTAAGTAATAATCAGTTCTAAGTGACAGTCTTAAGAAGGAGAGGCTAGTGGTTGGTGCACCAGCACGGATGTAGTAACAATACTCCATGCATGGACGAATGGCGGCTTTGTAGAGATATAGGATAATAGCAGGTGTGAGAAGTTTTCTAGCCAGGTAGGGGGAGCCCACCTTCTTTGCAGCACACTTGGCAGTATCTTCTATGTATTTGTTCCATTTAATATTACAGTGGCGCAACGGATAAAGTAATAAGTAATAATCAGTTCTAAGTGACAGTCTTCTGGAGGTTGAAGGTTCAATCCTCAGTGCGGGCGATACCAAGAATACAATTACGAATTACTTAAGACTTCTATGCTCGTGGATTAAGTAAAGGGTTTTGTTCGAAATTACGTGCAGATTCCCGAGTTCGACAAGATACACCTGAAGAAGATCGGAGGTTACATCGGCCGAAACGTTGTGAGAATAGCATTCGAAATGAGAAGCGGAGTCCAAATAATCCAAAATCTTAGAATCTGCATTTATATTTCTTAGTTACCACTTATCAAGGCTAAAAGCCACTCGAAGATAAGGGTTAATGAGATGGCTAGATTATCAGTTGAATGATGAAGAATATTATGTGAGGATTGAAATTGATGAATAGAATGAATACAATTTGATTACTCATGATAAGTGTTTATTGACATTGCATTTGAAGACGACCCTGTTGTAGCCAGCAGGGAAGCAATCCCGTGGTAATGTGTTTCACACATCGGAAGTTCTTAGAAAGAAACTCTGTTTGATTTTATGCACACGGAAGAAGAAAGGAAAGTTCTTTGAAGGTGAATGGGTGACCCAACGGTTAACAGTTTTATAGTCCGTCTATATGAGTCATCTCCTTACTGACATTGCCCCTTCAGATGTGAGACGGGAAGTTGCCAGCCGAGTAGAGATCACAAAGGCTATCAGTGATGAACGCCATCTCTCCTTCATGGACTGAACGAACGGTCCAACGACTCAAGTTAAGGAGAAGCTTCCTCAGCCATGTTGAACCTCTAACAACATCTCAGGAAGAGACCAGACTACAGCTGTGGATCAGACGTCTAGAGAATGGACCTCCCCCTCCTACTAAAATGGGAATCCTCCTTCTGAGGCCCTCTCTCCCGGTTCAGAGGCACCCTGGCTCCAGTGGAAAACACTCAACCGCCTGAGAACGGGAATGGAGCGATCAAAAGTTGCTATGAGTATTGATTTACTCCTCTCCAGGAGTTAGGCACAAGGTCGTTGGACCGTTCGTTCAGTCCATGAAGGAGATGGCGTTCATCACTGATAGCCTTTGTGATCTCTACTCGGCTGGCAACTTCCCGTCTCACATCTGAAGGGGCAATGTCAGTAAATCAATACCTTCAATCTCAGATAAGCGTCTCATGACACCAACCTGCTCTACAAACTCGACTTTAGATAGATAGATAGATAGATAGATAGATAGATAGATAGATAGATAGATAAAAAGAGATAGATAGATAGATAGATAGATAGACAGATAGATAGATAGATAGATAGATAGATAGATAAAAAGAGATAGATAGATAGATAGATAGATAAAAAGAGATAGATAGATAGATAGATAAAAAGAGATAGATAGATAGATAGATAGATAGATAAAAAGAGATAGATAGATAGATAGATAGATAGATAGATAGATAAAAAGAGATAAATAGATAGATAGATAGATAGATAAAAAGAGATAGATAGATAGATAGATAGATAGATAGATAGATAGATAGATAGATAGATAGATAGATAGATAGATAGATAAAAAGAGATAGATAGATAGATAAAAAGAGATAGATAGATAGATAGATAGATAGATAGATACATAAAAAGAGATAGATAGATAGATAGATAAAAAGAGATAGATAGATAGATAGATAAAAAGAGATAGATAGATAGATAGATAGATAGATAAATAGATAGATAGATAGATAAATAAAAAGAGATAGATAGATAGATAGATAGATAGATAGATAGATAGATAGATAGATAGATAGATAGATAGATAGACTGGAATAGATAGATAGATAGATAGATAGATAGATAGATAGATAGATAGATAGATAGATAGACTGGAATAGATAGATAGATAGATAGATAGATAGATAGATAGATAGATAGATAGACTGGAATAGATAGATAGATAGATAGATAGATAGATAGATAGATAGATAGATAGATAGATAGATAGATAGATAGATAGATAGACTGGAATAGATAGATAGACTGGAATAGATAGATAGATAAATAGATAGATAGATAGATAGACTGGAATAGATAGAGAGATAAATAGATAGATAGATAGATAGACTGGAATAGATAGATAGATAGATATATAGATAGATAGATAGATAGATAGATAGATAGATAGATAGATAGATAGATAGATAGACTGGAATAGATAGATAGACTGGAATAGATAGATAGATAAATAGATAGATAGATAGATAGATAGACTGGAATAGATAGATAGATAAATAGATAGATAGATAGATAGACTGGAATAGATAGATAGATAGATATATAGATAGATAGATAGATAGATAGATAGATAGATAAATAGATAGATAGATAGATAGACTGGAATAGATAGATAGATAAATAGATAGATAGATAGATAGACTGGAATAGATAGATAGATAGATATATAGATAGATAGATAGATAGATAGATAGATAGATAGATAGATAGATAGACTGGAATAGATAGATAGATAGATAGATAGATAGATAGATAGATAGATAGATAGATAGATAGATAGATAGATAGATAGATAGATAGACTGGAATAGATAGATAGATAGATAGATAGATAGATAGATAGATAGATAGATAGATAGATAGATAGATAGACTGGAATAGATAGATAGACTGGAATAGATAGATAGATAGATAGATAGATAGATAGATAGATAGATAGATAGATAGATAGATAGATAGATAGATAGACTGGAATAGATAGATAGATAAATAGATAGATAGATAGATAGACTGGAATAGATAGATAGATAAATAGATAGATAGACTGGAATAGATAGATAGATAAATAGATAGATAGACTGGAATAGATAGATAGATAAATAGATAGATAGATAGATAGACTGGAATAGATAGATAGATATATAGATAGATAGATAGATAGATAGATAGATAGATAGATAGATAGATAGATAGATAGACTGGAATAGATAGATAGACTGGAATAGATAGATAGATAAATAGATATATAGATAGATAGATAGACTGGAATAGATAGATAGATAAATAGATAGATAGATAGATAGACTGGAATAGATAGATAGATAGATAGATATATAGATAGATAGATAGATAGACTGGAATAGATAGATAGATAGATAGATAGATAGATAGATAGATAGATAGATAGACTGGAATAGATAGATAGATAGATATATAGATAGATAGATAGACTGGAATAGATAGATAGATAAATAGATAGATAGATAGATAGACTGGAATAGATAGATAGATAAATAGATAGATAGATAGATAGATAGACTGGAATAGATAGATAGATAAATAGATAGATAGATAGATAGATAGATAGACTGGAATAGATAGATAGATAGATATATAGATAGATAGATAGACTGGAATAGATAGATAGATAGATAGATAGATAGATAGATAGATAGATAGATAGATAGATAGATAGATAGATAGACTGGAATAGATAGATAGATAGATATATAGATAGATAGATAGACTGGAATAGATAGATAGATAGATAGATAGATAGATAGATAGATAGATAGATAGATAGATAGATAGATAGATAGATAGATAGATAGACTGGAATAGATAGATAGATAGATAGATATATAGATAGATAGATAGATAGACTGGAATAGATAGATAGATAAATAGATAGATAGATAGATAGACTGGAATAGATAGATAGATAAATAGATAGATAGATAGATAGACTGGAATAGATAGATAGATAAATAGATAGATAGATAGATAGACTGGAATAGATAGATAGATAGATATATATATAGATAGATAGATAGATAGATAGATAGATAGATAGATAGATAGATAGATAGATAGATAGACTGGAATAGATAGATAGACTGGAATAGATAGATAGATAGATAGACTGGAATAGATAGATAGATAAATAGATAGATAGATAGATAGACTGGAATAGATAGATAGATAGATAGATAGATAGATAGACTGGAATAGATAGATAGATAGATAGATAGATAGATAGATAGATAGATAGATAGATAGATAGATAGATAGATAGATAGACTGGAATAGATAGATAGATAGATAGATATATAGATAGATAGATAGACTGGAATAGATAGATAGATAAATAGATAGATAGATAGACT
>OY744553.1:6289603-6304603 GCA_963556195.1 Sepiola atlantica
AAATTAAAAAAACAAACGATCTTACGTATCGGCAGACATTTTTACTTACTAATAGGGCAAGGGAGATAATTCAAATTTTGTTTTCAGGAAAACTCAAAATGGCGACCGATAGATAAAATCGTTTATTTATTTTTAAGTGGTGATTTTGTCGTTTCGCAGCCAAAATGGGGGATAACGAACTGTCTGCTAATTTCCAAATTAACTAATAAGTAAGTAAACCCAAATATTTTGGACTAGTTTAAAATTTACTTTAAATTACGCTAATTCATCGAGTATTTATTAAATTTTAAGAAAATAAAAAAAGATCTTACGTATGAGTACATTTATACTTACTTATTTGGCAAGGGAGATAACTCAAATTTTGTTTTCAGGAAAACTAAAAATGGCGATCGATAGATGAAATCGTTTCTTATTTTTAATTTAATAAATACTGAACGAATTCGCATAATTTTTGGTGTACAATCTTCTTTTCAGCTACCATGTAAGTACATAACAAAGTTTATACATTTCTTTAACTATTTTTTTTAAGAGGCCTAACATGTCGTCGTGAAAGTAAAGAAGCACCCAATTTTCTTTGTTTCTTTTTTTATTTTCTATGTTTTTTAATTATTATATTTATTTGGTAAATTGTCGTTTCCCACCTAAAATGGCGGACAACTCTGACACCAATGAACCGTCTGATATTTTCCGACCTCACAAATGAGTAAGTAAACCCAAATAAATTGTTTTGGACTAATTTCAAATTTACCGTAAATTATTTTAAAGGAAATACAGCTGGGAAATTAGTCCCAAACAATTCATTTGGGTTTACTTACTCGTTTGTGAGGATTAAAAATATTAGACGACCACTTTAGGTGGGAAACGACTAATTTACCATTTATTTATTTACTCGCGAGACCCCATGGAAATTCCATGGTGCTTTCTACACCAATTTGTATACTTTACATAATGATAGTAATAATATTCACTTTGATATAGAAAATGTCTGTCAGGGTCAATACGATTAAGAAGAAATGACTCTTTCTTCTTCCGTAAAAATAATTGTCATTCTCAGTGAAATATTCGGCACTTCTGCATTTCAACCGTCACTCGACTGGTATCTAGGTAGTGCAATCATCAGCCGACTTTCGCCGACTAAATCGTTGTTTGAATTGTCAGCTAAATATTCTTCAAATTAATCAAATTAATGTCACTTTTAAAACTATACATATATTCCATGAGAAATGCCAGTATACTGAAATCATATGCCCTTAATAGGGTTAAGATGAAAATTCATATACACTAAATGTACAAAAGCAAGGAAATTCCCAAATTTTTACACTTTTATTGTCGTTAAGGGTATGACTACATATCAACCAAACCATTTCATTATCATATCACTACAGTATAAATCTCTATGCATGAGTGGATGAAGTGTGTGAAGTGCGCTGAAGAAAAATTCCTACCAGTAAAATACATAGCCCTGTTGTGCTCGCATACCCTTAATGACAATAAAAGTGTAAAAATTTGCGAATTTTCTTGCTTTTGTACATTTAGTGTATATGAATTTTCATCTTAACCCTATTAAGGGCATATGATTTCAGTATACTGGCATTTATCATGGAATGTCACTACTTTTGTAAAGGCTATGCCTCAATACAATGATCAGTTTTAAGGTTTTTTGGAATTTTCTGGAAAACTAAGGTATATGGTAAACTGAAATTAAAATGCCATCAACTAGACTCTAGAACCTCTATCTCTGCCAAAAAATCAGCTGACTCCATCAAATAGTTGATGAAATACAGGGTGGCACATACGTACACACAGATAACATGATTTCATGATTGAACTTTATGGATTGCCTTGACTAATGATGCTGAAATTCTACACACTTATAGAACCTATCAAAAAAAAAATTTTGTGCAAAGTTTTAACTAATTTGGTTTATTGGGTTTTGAGTTATGATTGATAAAAAAAAATGAGATTTCTAGCAAAGGCCGCTTTTGAAGTCTATTAAGGGATAGAGCGCTCTCGCGCCTCACTTGATTTAATTAAAATCGTAATGTTTCAGTCGATGGGACAACATAATTTGATTTTGGAACAATTCATTTTAAAATGGGTAAAGTCGGATTTCGGATCGGACGACCTCATTTTTTTAATGGGTAGGACAAGGTGCATAGATAACGTCTGTACGAACATTAGCGTATTATTATTATCTAGAAAATGTTGAGAAGGAGGAGGAGGAGGAGGAGCAGATGATGATTATTATTATTATTATTATTATTATTATTATTATTATTATTATTATTATTATTATTATTATTATTATTATTATTTTTATTTATTTATGTTTAAAAATTTTATTTTATTTATTTATTATTTTATTTTCTATTAAAATTTTTTTTTTTTTTAATTTTAATTTATTTATTTTTTTTTTTTATATAAATATTTATTACTTTATTTATTTATTTATTTATTTTATAAATATTTATTACTTTATTTATTTTTTTTTTTTAATAAATATTTATTACTTCATTTTTTTAAAATTTAATCCCCCCCCCCCTCATTTTAATTTATATAAATAGATATTACGTGTAGGCATATTTCCAGAACGAAATCAAATCAATCAGACATTCTTTTGTGTGCGTTAAGGATTTGGCGGTTGATTTCTCCAACGATGGACACCAACGGCAACTCAAGGTCGCCATTTCTCGCCCGACTGAACCGCGCCATTGGCAGATTCAAGGAGAACTTCTGCTGTACTCGCATCCGACATTCCAAGCAGAAACAAACGTTTACACGACGACGACGGAATTCCGACAATAACAACGACCAAACCAACAATGCCGTCTACTTAAAACGCAGCGAAAAGATTTTTATTTAAAAAAACAAACATAAATACGCCAACGCCATTGACGGCACAAAAAGAAACCATTTTCCCCCGCGTCTTTCATACGAGACGGCAATGTAAGATTCATATTTATTAGCACAAATATAAAAAGTGACACAAGGCGGAAAAAAGTGGGCGCCTTGAAATACTGGTCTTAACTAACTTAAGCAAACTTGTCACATTTATATCACTTTAAGAAAGCAACGCAATCATACTTAACACTAATTCGCCAAAAATCGGTCGTTCAATGTTCACCTGTTTAAGACCCATATAATATATGCAGTGGGGTGTTTGGGGAATTAAAAAGGATTACGTTTCTTACAATGAAAACCCCGGAGTTGGTATACGAACCTTCACTCTTAAATGTGACAGATTTGCCAGTCGAAAAGATAATGCAGGTCCTAAAAGTTTTCAAACACCTTTTTGCAATTACGAAAGCAGACCTGCATCTTTGACACACCACGCGATCTGTCACATCAAATAAAAATTAGGTTTAAAAAAAAAACTTTAAACTCGGCCAATAATATAACTTTTATGGAAAATTAAAGTTATGTGGCATCTTATTTAAATTCTAATACGATGAAATCCTCTGTTTTAAGGATAATGACAACAAACTCTTTTATTGGTCATCGAAGGGGGACGATTCTTGGCCTTGGCCGCCATCTTAGATTTGAAAAAACTATTTCGTTTTCAATTTTGTTTGCCTGTTTCTTTCGCCCTGAATGCATTTTCGTTGTTTCCACAATGTTTTTACTAGTTTAATTTTAGCCGTTATTTGATTATTGTAGAATAAATTATTTAAACATGTAAGTTTTAACTTTCACTGCTTCCCCCCCACCTCCTCCTGGAAATTCCAGGGGTTCTTTGCATCAATCTTTATAACTCTTTCGTAAAATTAATTTTCATTGTTAGCTAAATTCTTTAAATAAAACGTGTCTTAAATTGTAGCTATCTTTTAAATACTTTTTAGGAATAGGTATCCAAAAAAATGTTACCGAACAATCTATGCAACACGAACCAAACTTTTTTAAATTTTTTTTTTTTTTTTTTTTTTAAATTTAACGATTTTCTGTCAAGTAAATATTCTTCAAATCAAAATCAGTCTCTTTATGAAATTTATTGTAATTGTATTTATTGTAATTGTACTATCTCCTTTGTTTAATGTGTGAAAGGTGATAACGTACGTTCTAACATGAAATTCCTTAGCATATTATATAGATTAGTATTGGTTAAACGTTATGATCGACATCTTATTAGTGCGCTGCTGTTGCCAGATTAGGCATCTGGAGATTTGCATTCGTGACGTAAGCAGTTTCGACTACGAACCGAGAAAGTCGAATAAAATACAGAAGGCGCTTAATTTTTTTTTTTTTTTTTTTTTGTTAGTTCCTCCAGGATCCCCGTCTCCCATATTTATGTTGCCCTTGATCCGTCCCTAATGCCATTTATCTTGGACACCACACGACCCCTATGAACCCGTCCCTTATTTCGTTTACCGCTTAATCGTTATCCACCCCCACCACCTAAGAACAGACTTGGGGAATCTTTTACGACGCTAAGCAGAGTAAAAACGCTCAAAAAACAAATATTCAACAAATAAAAGTAACTGTAGGCTGTAAAAGTTATTTTCAAACTTGCCTGTGTCTTTTCCAACTATTAAAAAGATTTTTAACCCGTTTTAATTGCTATTTATTTGAAATTTAAGTATTCGGCACAGGAAAATCGCACAAATCCAAGATGGCCGCATAGTGGAGGGGATCTAATAACATAGAGGACAGGCGCCATTTTCTGTGTCAAATTCGATGTTAAAAAAAAACAAGAATTTTTTTTTTTTTTTACATCTAATAAAAACCCATTTATACTACGTACAAATAAAAACAAAATACATAGGTAAGTAGGAAAATATCTATTCTCGACGTAGGTCCACTTTACTTGTTGCAAATTTATGTTTTTAAACCCTTTCTCGTTCTTTTTTTGAACCCCGTTCGCGACTCTGCTGAGCGTCGTAAAAGATTCCCCAGACTTGTTTTCGGCTTAAACCGGGAAACGGCGAGCAGTTCATACTCTAGATAGGTTTGGGAGGGCCCTGGTAACCTAATTAGCATTTTACTGCCTTTATTTTGTGGAAAAAAAAAAAAAAGTGCCTACTGATTGGAGTTGATGCATTCGGAGTGGGGGTGGAATGTTACCACCAGGAGCAAAGTGGACGAGTCTGAAATAGGGTAGCACAGGTTGTTACTATCCTATAAACTTAGGTTCTGCCATTATCCTGCAGAGGTCCTTCAGCCCCATCCTGTTCAGTCTTTAACTTTGGTTGATTGAGGACATTGGAATGGGGTTATACCAATCGAGGATTCGTTCTCGACAATCGGTCCGGCAGGAACTGGGCCATTTCGGTGGCCTTTTATCTGCCGGACTGAGGTATATTGTCCTGGGTTTTCCTAGTAGGTGCACCCTCCCAGGCCTTGCCTCCCCTCTTTGGGGAGGGGTAAGTTTATTGCTTGCTGCCTGAGACGCCCTTACCGAGGAATGCCGACGGGGTTGCCCAGGCTATTTTTGATAGGCCAGAGTGCTCCTTCTTTAGGGGCGCTGGCTGGCTTGATCTCCCCACTTTCCGACCTTGTGTCACATATTGCTTTGTTGGAAGCGATTAAATACCCGGGGTAATACCAATCGAGGATTCGTTCTCGACAATCAGTCCGGCATTAACTGGGCCATTTCGGTGGCCTTTTATCTGCTGGGCTGAGGTATACTGTCTTGGGTTGTCCTAAGAGTTGCACTCTCCCAGGCCTTGCCTCCCCTCTTTGGGAAGGAGTAAGTTCATTGCTTACTGCCTGAAACGCTCTGACCGGGGAATGCCGACGGGTCTGCCCAAGCTTTTTTTTGCTAATCTTTAGGTGCGCTGGCTTGACTCTTCCCCACTTTCTGGCCTTGTGCCAACATATTGCTGCAGTGAGAAGCATTTAGATTCAGGTCCTTCAGCTCAGTGGATGGCGGACCGTGCACCTTTGCACGGTTCTCGACATAGAACATTAGGGACCTCCAATTGGTTGTGAACTATTTACCCCCCCCTATATATAACACGATGTAACTTTAATTTAGATTAAGATTATCAACAAAACTTTTTTACCATTCAAAAGAGGATACATTAAATAAACTGCTGATGATTTTTTAGAATTTTTTCCAGCATACGAAACTCATGAAAATGTGAAGTTAAAATGTTGTGTACTTTTTTTTACGTGATAAACTAACGTTCTTATGTATAAGCATTTATGTGCGCTGTGATAGGCACATTTTTAATAAATCTCGCATAAATCAAGTTATGGCCAGATCTTCACGAAATTTTCAATACTTATTCATTATAGGACTAATTTATCTTTAAAATGCTGTTTTCCTAAAATATATTAGGGAAAATATTTTTTTTACGTGATTCCCCCCCCCCCCTGTTTCATTTTATGAAATATTGAACGAAATATATTGTCATCCGGCGATTTTTTTTTCTTATATAAAACTAAACTCTTTTAAAAAACACATTGGATTAATTTTATTAAATTTTACGTAAACTGTTTTAGTAAACTGGTCCGTGAATGCACAAATAAAAAGTGGAAATAAAAGCAATATTATTATGTTTTGAATTTTTTTTTACCTTTTCTCAATAAAATATACTGTGATTTATTGAAATGCAAAAAAAAAAAAAGTTTTACGAAATAATTTTTATTTTCAGAGACATTTATTCATTTGATCGTATTGATCGAGTTTATCGGTTTTAAACATCATTTTTGAACATATTCGTGTTCGAAATTTTTCAAAATATTTTAATATAATATAGCCCGAAGTATTATGAATCGTAAAAGACAAAAGTTGTGGCGGATGTCATATTATGTACTTGGAAAAAACTACTTCATTTGCTAGAAGTAAGAAATTTTTTTTGCACTAACTGATTTTGCCGCAACTATGGAACGCAATACTAGCCATAATTAACACGTCAATTTTTAAAGTGAAATTGTCCCACGCGCATGCGCATACATTTTTAGAGTAAAATTGGTGCACGCCGCACGCTAATTTGTAAACAGTAACACTAATAAGAAAAAACGTTGACAAAAGTAATTATTATTATTATTATTATTATTATATATTTATAATACTTTTTATCATTTTTCTTTTTTCAAATTAAAATGTTTATCCATTTCGAAATATAAACTTATTTTTACTTTGAATTTTTATTATTCAATTGACGAATATTTTTAATCATTAACAAACCACAATACTTTCTCCATTTTCATTTTTAGTTTAATTTTTATTATATAAAATTTAACCCAAATTTAAGTCAAATGCTAACAAAATGGTTAAAACAAACCGTTAATTTTGTTTACACCATAGTAGTAAAGTAATTTGTTTCACTTCTGTTCATCCGTACATAGATGATATCTTGCCATGTCTCACGCGATGTTTAGTAAACACTACCCCGTGTGTCGTAAAACAAGAAAATTTCGTAGTTTCATCGGACAATGAAGAAGGGTTTCTTTCAGAATTTGATAATGTAACCTTTAACTAAACTATTTTACTTTAAAACAAGTATAACTTTATTTGAGAGTTTTTTTTGCAATCGGTAAAGCAAAACGAATGTATGACTTCTTAACGTACACATGAAATAGTGACGTCACCGTTCTTCACATGCAATTGGAGGTCCCTATAGAACATTATTACCGGACCCTGTTGGGTGGCTCGCTAAAGAGCATTTCTTTTTAACAACCTTTCCCCTCCCGATTGCTGCCACGGCCCCCTTCAGGGTACAACCAGGAAAAGATACTTTGTTTGAAATATTTCACATATTTTATATTTTTCTAACAATTTTCACAATTGTTATTCTTTATTTTGGTGTTTTTAGTTCCCCACACCCTCATCTTGAAACCTTGTAAATATTTGTAAATAAAATTCGGTCAATTTATAGAAGTGCACCTTTCGTATTTCGACCCGTAAAAAAATTTTTTTTTACCTTTTTGGGCAAATTACATATAAACAGCCTCAACAAATATCCGCTATGAAAAAAAATTATGAAAATTTTTATTATTTTAGATTTTAGGAGGGGGGGTCACTTTCCTATATAAGTTATACGTAAAGTGAGCACCCATTTCTTGGCCACCGAATCTCATCTCGTATTTCGACCCCTAAAAAAAAGTTTCTACTTTTTTGGACAAATTACATGTAAACAGCCTCAACAATAACTTATATAACTTATATAGGAAAGTGATCCCCATCCCCTCCTAACATCTAAAATGGCTGTTTACATGTAACTTGCTCCAAAAAGTAGAAACTTTTTTTTTTTTAGGGGTCGAAATACGAGTGGTGAGATTCGGTGGCCAACAAATGGGTGCTCACTTTACGTATAACTTATATAGGAAAGTGACCCCCCCCCCCTCCTAAAATCTAAAATAATAAAAAATTTTCACAATTTTTTTTCATAGCGGATATTTGTTGAGGCTGTTTATATGTAATTTGCCCAAAAAAGTAGAAACTTTTTTTTTTTTTTAGAGGTCGAAATACGAAAGGTGCACTTCTATAAATTTACCTAAAATTCATTCAAAACACCTGGGTATATTTTAAGTAGATTAACGCCGTATTGTTGAGATTAAAGAATAGACGAAGTTGATGACCCCGATCTCCGGCCCTACCCATGCCCATTTGGCCTTGTGCCGCATTTAAAAAAAATTAAAGTTGTGTAAAAAAAAAATTAAAAAAAGTGTATACCAGAAATTTTCATTCAATTAAAAGAATCATTCATTTTTTAAAATTTTTTACACAAATTCTTTGGACAATTTGGCCAACACCAACCTTTCGCCAATATTTTGAGACAAATGTATAAATTTTACCCGGTTTCAGAAAATCTTCCCTTTCGGCTACAGCGCTTCCTTCTACTTCTTTGCCTTCTAATATTTCGTGAATATTCCTTCTCCCAATTTTGGTGTCCAGAAAATTCCGCAGTTATGGAATAGATATCGATTGAAAATAGATTTTAGAACCATTCTTGGGGGGGGGGGGACATACAGGGTGGGCAAAAATAAGGGTCCTATTTTTAAAAATTAATAACTTTTTTATTTATTGATTTTTTTAAATTTTTTTTTAATTTTTTTTTTTTAGAATAAGTAAAGGACCCCTTCCGAAGCAAGCATGAGCCGTATTAGCCCTAAGGAACGTACCCTCATTTAGAAAACATTATTTTTGCTTAAAAAACTCAAAACAGTGTAAAAAACAATACTTTAGTTTTTGTAAGTTTTAAGAAGTGTTTTTCGGCTAAAATTTGTTTTGTTTATTTCAAAAAATCTCGGAAGGGTCAGTCTACACACACATAAAGTTTGGTGAGTTTAACTTTTATTTTGTGGAAGTTATTCAAATTCAAGTTATTCAAATTTAAAGATAGGACCCTTATTTTGGCCCACCCTGTAGTTGTAAATAGGGGCTTACATACACAAAATATCAATTATTTCGAAATTTGAAAGAAATTTGGAAGTGTTTAAACTATCGAATATTGATTTACTCCTCTCCAGGAGTTAGGCACAAGGCCAGTTTTTATCTTACTCCCACAAGTAAGATGTGACCCAAGGTCGGGTCGGTAAAGTGGGGTTTAAAAACTGCCTAGGCAGCCCCGTCGGCATTCCCCGGTAGGGGCGCCTCAGGCAGTAAGCAATAAACTTACTCCTCCCCAAAGAGGGGTGGCGAAGCCTGGGGGGGGGTGGACCTCCTAGAACTGCACAGGACAGACCCATAGACCGGCGTAAATCAAGCCCCGAAGGCCAAGACAATACCAGTATGGGGTGCAGTATCCATCGGAACAGATACTACACTTTGATCTTGACCAAAAGGCCAAGAACCATTTAAACTATCGGATAGAAAGTCATTTAAACTGGCTTTAACATTCTGAGCTGACGACACCACACTCTACTCTTGTCGTGTGGGTAAAACAGACGTGCACATATCAAGGCAATGGCTGAATTCTTAGAAAGTGACATCCAGTCTGAATTGAAATGTGGTCATAAATGGATAACTTTTTAATGCTGCATAGACAAAGTTCCTTTCCCTCAATAACTACAAGAAACCTCTTCAACTACCGATTGCCATGGCAAATAACACCCTACCTGAGAGCCCAACGTTCAAACTACTCGGTCTAACATTCACATGTAACATGAATTGGAACAAATACATTGAAGACATTGCCAAGGCTGCTGCAAAGAAAGTGGGATCCCTTGTAGCAGACTGAAATAGGATCTATTTCTTCTCTTCCCCTGTGAGCAAATTGGTCATACGCTGACCAATCGGCTTGCAGGGCGTATTGATATCAACTGTCCCCTCATGGACTATTTTCTACCACCTGGTCAGTTGAAGAATTCAGCAGAGAAATCTGCCAGCAACGAAGAAACATCTCTCTCCTGCCTTTCCCCTGCATCGTTCCAGTAGCAGCCATCTCCACTGGGAAGATATTTGCTGACGACCCGGCAGCCTCTTTTCTTCACTGGGACACAGTTCCAACCCTCTGTTAAATAAACCCCTTTTTGTTGCCTGTTACTCGGTTGTTGTTCGTTCAATTCATTTTGTGCGATGAATGTAAGGAAGGGACCAACACCCCCCTTCAATTACACCCTCTACTGTGCTAGAAAACTTATCACACCTGACAGTATTCTGTCTGGTGCCCCCTCGACGTAAATACACTCTACCAACCCGACAATCAGATAGATCCCATCCATTCCCTGTGGCTGTCCCCAGATGCCGGGAAGCCTTCTACTCAAATAGTTTCTTTCCTCAAGCTGCCAGCTTTTGGAACTCCCTCTCTGCTCCCTGTTTCCCGACTGTACCGACATGCAGAAGTTCACATTAGTTGTTAACAAGTATCTCGCTGTACAACTCCCAATTTAGGATAACCCCCAAAACTTTCACCCTAATTCTCAGTAGCCCTTTTACGTCTACAGTGGCAACTTGCTTTATTTGGGGTGAATTATGTTAAAAAAAATAAGGGGGGGAGGCAAATTGTTTTTCTTTTCATGCAATAAATTCAGTGAAACTTAATTTACATTTTTTTTTTTTTTTCTTCTTTTCAAATAAATCGTAACACTTTATCTTACACTTTCGGATTTTTAACGAATATATATATATATATTTAGCATTATACACACACACACACATATATATATATATATATATATATATTAAGATCCCGTTGAAGACTAGACTCCGTCTCTATAACGCGTACTGCGTGTCCATCATGCTCTACAATAGCAACAGCCATGCTTGACAAGCTGGATGCGTGCCACTGCAGACACCTCCGTTCCATCACAGGTCACTGCTGGCCGAAAAAAACTTATCAGCAACAAGGCACTATACGAGCTGTGCAACGAAAAACCCCTCTCCACAAAGGTCGCTGAACAAAGATGGTCTATGTTAGGCCCTGTCCTACGAATGGACCCTGACACTCCCGCACAGAGAGCACTAGACTTTGCCGTTACTGGCTCGCAAGCCTACCAACCGCGACTAGGACGGCACTGCACAAATCTGCTGGGCACACTACGTGCTGACATCAAAACAGGCAAGACTAGGACCACTACGTACAGCGAAACAACTTCATTGCCTACGACAACTTGCGCATGACAAGGCCAGATGGCCTGGGATTAGCAGGGAGGACTGATTGCAGCTACGGGATGTCATTTGACTACCTTAGCCGCAGAATAGTTTTAATAATAAATATATATAAAATATGAAACTAAAAGTATACTTTTTAGTAGATAGAACCTATAGTGAAATGGTTTAAGCTAAATATACGAGATAGAGCAGTTATAAAGATAGATGAAAGAAGAGGGATAAACATGTACGAATGTTCAGATGTATTTCAAACTTCGATTGTTCAATGCAAGGTGTACTCGGTAAAAACATGTTCATTATTCTTTCCTTAAGAACCTTAAATCGGAAATTGACGAGTTGTGTTTATGGAAAAAAAAATCTCATCATTTCACTTGTTTAAACACGCAAAAGATAAACATAATTTTTGTTCGTGTTTTTTTGTTTTTTTTAAGGGGAGAAAGACTGCAAATGGAGGTCGATAAATTGAAATTACGAAATATTAAAAAGGCAACGAAATAGTAGAAAGCGATGTTGCTGAAATAAGTGGCTGATGTGATTTATTCGAAAACGGGTACAAAAACAAAATCAGTAAAAGTAAATTAGCGAAAGAGTCAATCGTCTGCATATCTCGACCAAGTCCGTCGAAACTCGGGAATCTCCGTTAAATTCTTGGATGTCTATTCTGCAGTAGGTCGGTAGTCATTTGTCTTTCTTATAGACTTAAAAATGTTGTCTGCGTGAGTTACTTCCCTTCTTTCAACTTGGGGGAATATTTCAAGGGAAGTAACTCCGGTATATTTGTTTAAAATGTTTATCATATATTAATTATCGAATGAACTTATTAATAGTCCGGTTGAAACGAAGATTACTTGTTGGTGGCGGCTATCCAGAATTTCTAACCATAAGCCGCCATCAATTTCTCTTGTAACAAACGGACATAAAGAAAAAAAGGGTGTCTATTGTAGGAAAAAATCCAAATGTAAGAAAAAAATCCAAATCTGAATCAATACCCTGAAAAGGGCCGAGGCAGCAGTCGGGGGTGGGTTGCAAAAAGGAATTGCTCCCTTAGCGACCCAACTAATAGGTCTGGTAACAATATGTAATGGGGCAGAGAACTGAATTCTCTGCAGGAGCAACGATCCAGCATCTGGTCTATAGTGAGTCGAATAATGTACCACTTCTGATCACCACCAAGCTCTAGGACACAATACTTGACCTTTTGGCTAAGATCAAAGTGTAGTATCTGTTCCGATGGATACTGCACGCCTGTCCTGTGTAGTTCTAGGAGGTCCACCCTCCCAGGCTTTGCCTTCCCTCTTTGGGGAGGAGTAAGTTTATTGCTTACTGTCTGAGGCGCCCCTACCGGGGAATGCCGACGGGGCTGCCCAGGCAATTTTTAAATGGCCAGAGTGCTCACCTCTCCAGCGCTGGCTTTTCAAACCCCACTTTCTCGACCCGATCTTGAGTCACATCTTACTTGTGGGAGTAAGATAAAACTGGCCTTGTGCCTAACTCCTGGGGAGGAGTAAATAATACAATAACACTTTACTAACACTAACTCCCCGGTGAGAGGTAGAACCTCTATTTATAGGCTTGTAACAACCTGCCACCCCCATTCTTAATATACATAAATATCACCTCTTTATCTCTGCTCATGTTGGTCTTATCGCCACCCCACTTGAAGGTCGGCACCCGTAATCAGTATGTATCACTTTCTTTCTTTTCCACACTATGTAGTTTTGCTCCGACATGTTAAGTCTCTCTTTAAAAAAGAATAGCTAAAGAAATGTATAAACTTTGTTATGTACTTACGTGGTAGCTGAAAAGAAGACTGTACACCAAAAATTGCGCAAATTCATCCAGTATTTATTAAATTAAAAATAAAAACGATTTTATCTATCGGTCACCGTTTTTTAAAACCAGTTTCGGTTTCTGATTTGGCAAAGGTTGAGTTATTTCCCTTGCCTAATCAGACTACTGAACTGATTAAAAATGTCTACCGATACGTAAGATCGTTGTTTTTTTCCTTCTTTTTCTTATAATTTTATAAATACTGGATGAATTTGTGTCATTTTTGCTGTACAATCTAATTTTCAGCTAACGCGTAAATACATAAAGTTCATACATTTCTTTAAATATTTTCGTGTCGGAGCGAAACTAAAGAAGCACCCAAAAAAAAAAAGAAAAAGAAAATCTGCTGCTTATTAATTAGTGATGGGACGATTCCAATATTTTCCCGATTCCGATACAATTACCGATTCCGATGCAATTCCCGATTCTGTTCTAAATTCCCGATTCCGATTAAATTACCGATTCTGTTCTAAATTCCCGATTACGATTATTTTAAAATCTCTAAATATTTATCTATAGAGTTGTTTTTTATTTTTTTATTTTCCGATTACCTTAAAGATCCATATAATATGTGCATATATTTTAGCAAACGTAAACATACACTTGTATGTGTATGGGGGGGGGGGGGTGTTATAGATTTTAGTTTTACTAATGATAAATATTTATTGATTTTAAACAAATCAATAAATATTTATCATTTTATCAGCAATGGAAAATTAAGTTTTAAACAAAAACAAAGAAACAACAACTCCCTCCTCCCTGTTTCCCCGACTGTTCCGATACAATTACCGATTCTGTTCTAAATTCCCGATTCCGATTCTTTGAAAACCTCTCAATATTTATCTATAGAGTTGTCTTTTTTTTTTTTTTTTTTGGATTACCTTAAAGATCCATGTGATATGTGCATATATCTTAGCAAACGTAAGCATACACTTGTGTGTGTATGGGGGGGGGGGGTTATAGATTTTAGTGTTATTCGTAGTTTAAAATCAAGAAACAACTCTCTCCCTGCTCCCTGTTTCCCCGACTGTACCGACATGCAGAAATGTAAAACTAATGTGAACAAGCATCAATCTCTTCGGATGTGTGGGTTCGAATCCCACCGCTGCCACCATGTTGCATACTTCATTCTATGACGTGTGCGGATACAAATAACACAAAGACAGAACGTAGATCTATTCGAAGCCATCTTTATTTAGCTGGGTCGTTCAATCCGCATGATGACAACGTTTATGAGTAAGCGGTGAAGCCTCAGCTTAGTACCCCATGTAACAATCTGGCTGAACAGGTCCCAATTTAGGATGACCCCCCAAAAATTTCACCCTAA
Source organism: Sepiola atlantica (assembly GCA_963556195.1). NCBI lineage: Eukaryota > Metazoa > Mollusca > Cephalopoda > Sepiida > Sepiolidae > Sepiola > Sepiola atlantica. Next base: position 6,304,258 of record OY744553.1, read on the forward strand.
TTCTCAGTAGCCCCTTACGTCTACAGTGGCAATTTGTCTTGTTTGTAGTGAACTAAGTTTAAAAAAAAAATCACTCCTATATTACCATCAAAACAGATTAATGTTATTTAAATCAATAATACAACATAAGATTTTGAAAACGATATATCTAGTACTGACTTAAGACCCTTAAACAGAAATTTAGATCCTAATTTGCATATCCATTTTTAATAGATAATGCTTGTTGATATTGATTTTTTATTTTATTGTCTTAATTATCCCATATATTTGTAATAGTTTCGTCGATATTACCAGTAATTAATAAACGTTATTTAGAAAAAAAAGATAAAAAATTACAAAAAAACTT
>OY744553.1:6314603-6337103 GCA_963556195.1 Sepiola atlantica
TTTTAAGAAGTGTTTTTCGGCTAAAATTTGTTTTGTTTATTTCAAAAAATCTCGGAAGGGTCAGTCTACACACACATAAAGTTTGGTGAGTTTAACTTTTATTTTGTGGAAGTTATTCAAATTTAAAGATAGGACCCTTATTTTGGCCCACCCTGTATTTATAAAACATAATTCTGCAGCTGGAATGATATCACTAACTAAGTCGTCAATTACTTTAATTTTTAACTTTATGGGAAGGTAATCATTAATTAGCAATGAAAAAAGGAAGCGGAAGTCGAAATTAAAAAAAAAAATTTTTCGTTTGATAATTTGTTTGTTAAAATTAATTCAATATTATTATTAAACTATAATTCGAAGGAACAATACTAATAAAAAAAAAATCGCATAAACAAAAACTTATTTTTTTCAATTAGGGTCATCCATAGCGGACGTGACGTCATAAATTTAACCGGAAGCCACGTTGACATAAAAATCTAAAAAAGCACCCATTTTTTTCTTTTAAAAAAGGTATAGAAACAAAATAAGAAAAAAAAAATTATTAGAATTAGAATAATTTAAATATAAATCGAATAAGCATACGAGAATTTACGATGCTGTCACACAATATCTGCACAATATCAATTTATTTAAATGTATTTTGTTTAAATATACAGATGGCTACAAATGATAAAAAAAATGTTTCTCCATAATTCACACCAATTTCAGACTTGTCCAACGTCATATTATTTTACAAATAATACAGCGAATGTATTTCTTTTATTTCGTGATAAACAAATAATACAGAATCCATTTTAAAAATAATTTATTTGTTTTTTATTTTGTTTTCAAATTTTTTTTTTTATCGTTTTCTCAAATTGTTTTCGGTTTAAAATTCTTAATGCCGACATAATATTGTTTTTTTTTTTATGAAGACATAATACAATATTTTTGTTTATTAAGGCCGGAAGATGGAGTGGGGAGTCAGCGACTTCCTGTTCACTGCTAATTAATAAACAAATTTTTTATATCATTTCTGTACATCTGTATATGATATGAGGCGTCATTTGCTGCTGAGTGGAACCGGAAACTGGATGAACATATGAATCTCACGAATCGCCTTAAATTATTCTAATTCTAATAAATATATACATTTTTTTTTTAAAGGGGAAGGTATAGAAACAAAATAAGAAAAAAAAAATTATTAGAATTAGAATAATTAAAATATAAATTGAATAATCGTACGAGAATTTACGATACTGTGACACAATATCTGCACAATATACATTTATTTAAATGCATTTTGTCTAAAATTATTTTGCTCCCTACATTAAAAACCTACATTTGCCCTTGTAGGGAGGCAAGTAAACAATAAAGTTTCTTTTTATAAGATATAAAAGTTATAAAAAGTTTTGTAAATAAAATTATGTATTTGTTAAATGTTATTTCGTTTGTTTATAAGTTTTGCTTACAGAAAAAAAAGTAAAAAAGTTTGTAAACTTTTTTTTTTAATCTCTGAAGTTTACAAACTGTAAGGAGAGTAGTAAGTGACTAACTTGGGTTTAATTTCGGCAGCCTCGTAACTCTCGCTTCCCTTATCTTGCCCGTTAGTCCTCACTTTCCATAAGCGCTGTTTCTGACAAAGGGGAAAGAATTGCTGTTTTCTGGGTCGAAATCTATCCATCTAACACTTATCGTCGGCTAGTTTTCTTTTTTACCTTGAAGTAGTTTTTTTTAGCTCCTTACAATCAGTGGCTTCATGCCTTGTCTTGAGCGATTTCCATTAAAAAGACCCCCCCCCCCCAAAAAAACCCCCAAAACCTGAATAGTTTACTTAAAAACAGATGCGCTCTACATTAAAAACCGACCTTGTGTCTAACTCCGCCCTCGTGGGGAGAAAATAAACAGGGACACGGTTTCTGCAATGCTTCGTTTGTTTATTATAAAGTTTTGTAGATTTGATTTTATTATGTATAAAAATTGAATCAGTCTTGAAAGATTTCTCCTTTATTGACAGGTAGGATACTGACAAAATGACGCAGAATAGTTTTAAATAAAAAAGTTATTTCATTTGTTGGACTAAAATTATATAGTTACTCATGTCTGATGGGTTTGTGTTGGACTAAAATTATATAGTTACTCATGTCTGATGGGTTTGTGTTGAATTAAAATCATATAGTTACTCATGTCTGATGGGTTTGTGTTGGACTAAAATTATATAGTTACTCATGTCTGATGGGTTTGTGTTGAACTAAAATTATATAGTTACTCATGTCTGATGGGTTTGTGTTGGACTAAAATTATATAGTTACTCATGTCTGATGGGTTTGTGTTGGACTAACATTATATAGTTACTCATGTCTGGTGGGTTTGTGTTGGACTAACATTATATAGTTACTCATGTCTGGTGGGTTTGTGTTGGACTAACATTATATAGTTACTCATGTCTGATGGGTTTGTGTTGGACTAACATTATATAGTTACTCATGTCTGATGGGTTTGTGTTGGACTAACATTATATAGTTATTCATGTCTGATGGGTTTGTGTTGGAATAAAATTATATAGTTACTCATGTCTGATGGGTTTGTGTTGGACTAAAATTATATAGTTACTCATGTCTGATGGGTTTGTGTTGGAATAAAATTATATAGTTACTTATGTCTGATGGGTTTGTGTTGGACTAACATTATATAGTTACTCATGTCTAATGGGTTTGTGTTGGACTAACATTATATAGTTACTCATGTCTGATGGGTTTGTGTTGGATTAAAATTATATAGTTACTTATGTCTGATGGGTTTGTGTTGGACTAACATTATATAGTTACTCATGTCTGATGGGTTTGTGTTGGACTAACATTATATAGTTACTCATGTCTGATGGGTTTGTGTTGGACTAACATTATATAGTTATTCATGTCTGATGGGTTTGTGTTGGAATAAAATTATATAGTTACTCATGTCTGATGGGTTTGTGTTGGACTAAAATTATATAGTTACTCATGTCTGATGGGTTTGTGTTGGACTAAAATTATATAGTTACTTATGTCTGATGGGTTTGTGTTGGACTAACATTATATAGTTACTCATGTCTGATGGGTTTGTGTTGGACTAACATTATATAGTTACTCATGTCTGATGGGTTTGTGTTGGACTAAAAATATATAGTTACTCATGTCTGATGGGTTTGTGTTGGACTAACATTATATAGTTACTCATGTCTGATGGGTTTGTGTTGGACTAACATTATATAGTTACTCATGTCTAATGGGTTTGTGTTGGACTAACATTATATAGTTACTCATGTCTGATGGGTTTGTGTTAGACTAACATTATATAGTTACTCATGTCTAATGGGTTTGTGTTGGACTAACATTATATAGTTACTCATGTCTGATGGGTTTGTGTTAGACTAACATTATATAGTTACTCATGTCTAATGGGTTTGTGTTGGACTAAAAATATATAGTTACTCATGTCTGATGGGTTTGTGTTAGACTAAAATCATATAGTTACTGATGTCTGATGGGTTTGTGTTGGAATAAAATTATAGTTACTCATGTCTGATGGGTTTGTGTTGGACTAAAATTATATAGTTACTCATGTCTGATAGGTTTGTGTTGGATCTAACATTATATAGTTACTCATGTCTGATGGGTTTGTGTTGGACTAAAAATTATATAGTTTCTCATGTCTTATGGGTTTGTGTTGGACTAACATTATATAGTTACTCATGTCTGATGGGTTTGTGTTGGACTAAAATTATATAGTAACTCATGTCTGATAGGTTTGTGTTGGACTAACATTATATAGTTACTTATGTCTGATGGGTTTGTGTTGGACTAAAAATTATATAGTTTCTCATGTCTTATGGGTTTGTGTTGGACTAACATTATATAGTTACTCATGTCTGATGGGTTTGTGTTGGACTAACATTATATAGATACTCATCTCTTATGTGTTTGCGTTGGACTAACATTATATAGTTACTCATGTCTGATGGGTTTGTGTTGGAATAAAATTATAGTTACTCATGTCTGATGGGTTTGTGTTAGACTAAAATTATATAGTTACTCATGTCTGATAGGTTTGTGTTGGACTAACATTATATAGTTACTTATGTCTGATGGGTTTGTGTTGGACTAAAAATTATATAGTTTCTCATGTCTTATGGGTTGTGTTGGACAAACATTATATAGTTACTCATGTCTGATGGGTTTGTGTGGGACTAACATTATATAGATACTCATCTCTTATGTGTTTGCGTTGGACTAACATTATATAGTTACTCATGTCTGATGGGTTTGTGTTGGAATAAAATTATAGTTACTCATGTCTGATGGGTTTGTGTTGGACTAAAATTATATAGTTACTCATGTCTGATGGGTTTGTGTTGGAATAAAATTATAGTTACTCATGTCTGATGGGTTTGTGTTGGACTAAAATTATATAGTTACTCATGTCTGATAGGTTTGTGTTGGATCTAACATTATATAGTTACTCATGTCTGATGGGTTTGTGTTGGACTAACATTATATAGTTACTTATGTCTGATGGGTTTGTGTTGGACTAAAAATTATATAGTTACTCATGTCTGATGGGTTTGTGTTGGACTATAATTATATAGTTACTCATGTCTGATGGGTTTGTTTTGGACTAAAATTATATAGTTACTCATGTCTGATGGGTGTGTTGGACTAACATTATATAGTTACTCATGTATAGTAATGGGTTTGTGTTGGACTAAAATTATATAGTTACTCATGTATAGTAATGGGTTTGTGTTGGACTAAAATTATATAGTTACTCATGTATAGTAATGGGTTTGTGTTGGACTAAAATTATATAGTTACTCATGTATAGTAATGGGTTTGTGTTGGACTAAAATTATATAGTTACTCATGTATAGTAATGGGTTTGTGTTGGACTAAAATTATATAGTTACTCATGTATAGTAATGGGTTTATGTTGGACTAAAATTATATAGTTACTCATGTATAGTAATGGGTTTGTGTTGGACTAAAATTATATAGTTACTCATGTATAGTAATGGGTTTGTGTTGGACTAAAATTATATAGTTACTCATGTATAGTAATGGGTTTGTGTTGGACAAACATTATATAGTTACTCATGTATAGTAATGGGTTTGTGTTTGACTAAAATTATATAGTTACTCATGTATAGTAATGGGTTTGTGTTGGACTAAAATTATATAGTTACTCATGTATAGTAATGGGTTTGTGTTGGACTAAAATTATATAGTTACTCATGTATAGTAATGGGTTTGTGTTGGACTAAAATTATATAGTTACTCATGTATAGTAATGGGTTTGTGTTGGACTAAAATTATATAGTTACTCATGTATAGTAATGGGTTTGTGTTGGACTAAAATTATATAGTTACTCATGTATAGTAATGGGTTTGTGTTGGACTAAAATTATATAGTTACTCATGTATAGTAATGGGTTTGTGTTGGACAAACATTATATAGTTACTCATGTATAGTAATGGGTTTGTGTTTGACTAAAATTATATAGTTACTCATGTATAGTAATGGGTTTGTGTTGGACTAAAATTATATAGTTACTCATGTATAGTAATGGGTTTGTGTTGGACTAAAATTATATAGTTACTCATGTATAGTAATGGGTTTGTGTTGGACTAAAATTATATAGTTACTCATGTATAGTAATGGGTTTGTGTTGGACTAAAATTATATAGTTACTCATGTATAGTAATGGGTTTGTGTTGGACTAAAATTATATAGTTACTCATGTATAGTAATGGGTTTATGTTGGACTAAAATTATATAGTTACTCATGTATAGTAATGGGTTTGTGTTGGACTAAAATTATATAGTTACTCATGTATAGTAATGGGTTTGTGTTAGACTAAAATTATATAGTTACTCATGTATAGTAATGGGTTTGTGTTGGACAAACATTATATAGTTACTCATGTATAGTAATGGGTTTGTGTTTGACTAAAATTATATAGTTACTCATGTATAGTAATGGGTTTGTGTTGGACTAAAATTATATAGTTACTCATGTATAGTAATGGGTTTGTGTTGGACTAAAATTATATAGTTACTCATGTATAGTAATGGGTTTGTGTTGGACTAAAATTATATAGTTACTCATGTATAGTAATGGGTTTGTGTTGGACTAAAATTATATAGTTACTCATGTATAGTAATGGGTTTGTGTTGGACTAAAATTATATAGTTACTCATGTATAGTAATGGGTTTGTGTTGGACTAAAATTATATAGTTACTCATGTATAGTAATGGGTTTGTGTTGGACTAAAATTATATAGTTACTCATGTATAGTAATGGGTTTGTGTTGGACAAACATTATATAGTTACTCATGTATAGTAATGGGTTTGTGTTTGACTAAAATTATATAGTTACTCATGTATAGTAATGGGTTTGTGTTGGACTAAAATTATATAGTTACTCATGTATAGTAATGGGTTTGTGTTGGACTAAAATTATATAGTTACTCATGTATAGTAATGGGTTTGTGTTGGACTAAAATTATATAGTTACTCATGTATAGTAATGGGTTTGTGTTGGACTAAAATTATATAGTTACTCATGTATAGTAATGGGTTTGTGTTGGACTAAAATTATATAGTTACTCATGTATAGTAATGGGTTTGTGTTGGACTAAAATTATATAGTTACTCATGTATAGTAATGGGTTTGTGTTGGACTAAAATTATATAGTTACTCATGTATAGTAATGGGTTTGTGTTGGACTAAAATTATATAGTTACTCATGTATAGTAATGGGTTTGTGTTGGACTAAAATTATATAGTTACTCATGTATAGTAATGGGTTTGTGTTGGACTAAAATTATATAGTTACTCATGTATAGTAATGGGTGGTAGTTCAACACATCTAGGAACAAGATGCAATTTTTGTCCAAGCATTTATCAGTCTGATGAGGTTATGCTGTAATAAAATTATATAGTTACTTTTAGCGAACCCTATATATATATATATATATATATATATATATATATATATATATATATATATGTTATTTGGGGAAGACTCCAGTGTTTTAATATTAAAAAAATGAAAAAATTAGATTGTAATATATACATATATGTGTATTACGGAAGGTCAGAACAACATCGGTACCGTCGGTTTCAAATCCAAACAAAGGGGTTCTATAGTTGGTCTCCTTTACCAGACTCTCTTCAGCCTCTGTTTATGTCTGTCTCCTTGGAATAGGGCCATTTTTCGGGGGGGGGGGGGAGTAGACATAAACAGAGACTGAAGAGAGTCTGGCATAGGACACCAACTATAAGTCCCCTTTGTTTTGTTTGGATTAGAAACCGACGGTACTGATTTTTTTCTGATCTCCTGTTATATATATATATATATATATATATATATATATATATTTACGAGGCCTTTCTAAAAGGTATCTGACTTGAGGCTAGATAAAAATATTTCAAATACGTGATGGGATTGGGACCCTAATCCCCTTTCAAAGTAGGCCCCTTGTGCTTGCACACACTTAGCCCGCCAATCCATCCACTGTCGGAAACATCTTTGTAAGTCTTTTTTTTGATATGGTGTTCATCTCCGTCGTTGCGTTCCACATTATCTCTTTTTTCGCACCCTCTCAACAGCAGGGGCACTCCGAGCAGTTTGGGGTCTGCAGAACACTGGTCACTCTCCGCTGATGTGCGGCCATTTTTTAATTGGTTGAACCACTCCTTAATTTGTGTTACACCCATCGCATCTTCTCCAAACACCTGCTGAATCTAACGCGACGGCAGAGATGAACACCATTCCAAAAGAAGACTTCCAGAGGTTTTTTCCTGCAGTGGATGGATCGGTGGGCTTAGTGTGTACAAGCACAAGGGGCCTACTTTGAAGGGGATTAAGGTCCCAACCCCGTCATGTATTTGAAATATTTTTTCAGGCCTAAGGTTGGATACTTTTTAGACAGGTCTCGTATATATATATGTATATATATATAATATGAGACTAAAAGTATACTTTTAGAGAATTAAACCTATAGTGAAATGATTTAAGCTCAATATACGAGATAGAGCAATTATAAAGATAAATGAAGAGAGAGAGATAAAGATGTGCGGATGACAAATCTATTTCATCTTCGATTGTTCAATGCAAGGTGTACTCGATAAAACATGCTTATTTTTCTTTCCTTAATCAAGACTTTTCAAAGATTAACATCTTATCATCAAAGGATCGAGTACACCTTGCATTGAACAATCGAAGATGAAATAGATTTGTCATCCGCACATCTTTATTTCTCTTCCTTCATTTATATATATATATATATATATATGTATATATATATATATATATATATATATATATGTATCAGCAGGAACATGTTTTTGCATGACACCCGTTATCTGTAAAATTGAACATTAAATAAGTAATCATAAAAAATAATAAAAACATGGATAGAAATCCAGCCATTTTTATTCGATTCTTTTTTTTCTCCCCTCCCCCCAAAAAAAATTGAAAATAAAAAGAAAAAACAAAACAAACAAACAAAAAAAATGGCCCGTGGAATTATTGTAGAATCTCTTCCGGTTGTTCCGTCTCCCTTTGACATTTTTGGCACCACGGTGCCAACGGTAAAAGACGTGACAACCAACAATCCTTACCAAACAAAACTGCAGAAACTTTTGGTGTAGTTGACGTCATATCTGATTTGCAGTTTCGGAGCGGCTTCATCGTTCTGCATCCGTGCGCCGCGCCCAAATAAGGGCGACGCCGCGGCAGTAAATAAAAGCCTACAACAAAGTACGGCTCGCCTCCTTCTTTTTTTTTTTTTCCCGTTTCATTAATTTTTATATATTTTTTTTTTCACGTATCATTTTTTTACGTTCCATTCTGATGATGCATTCCGTAAAGAACGTCTGCACTTCTGTCTTTGCACTTCTGTCTTTGCGCTTCTGTCTTTGCACTTCTGTCTTTGCACTTCACAAGAATCTCTCTTTTTACTTTTTCCTCATCTTTTTAAATATTTTTAATTTTTTTAATATTTTTAATTTTATTGACGTCGCTGGAAGGGGTACAGAAAGGAAGTACTTTGTTATTTTAGTTCCAAGTTGGGTCATACCCCGACCACGTCTCCGGAGGGGACAAGTAAACCCGACGGCCTTGATACATAATGCTGACAACACCACGATAGCCACCACGAGGAACGCCAGCCTGAAAAAATATGAAAGAAATAAATTGATGAAAGTTATCAAATACAGTATTTATTTCTAATGGAAATCTGGCATCTGTCTGTCTGAAGCCAAAACTATACTATTACTTCTATTACTAATGGTGATTTGGTATCTGTCTGTCTGAAGCCAAAACTATACTATTACTTCTATTACTAATGGAGATTTGGTATCTGTCTGTCTGAAGCCAAAACTGTACTATTACTTCTATTACTAATGGAGATTTGGTATCTGTCTGTCTGAAGCCAAACTATACTATTACTTCTATTACTAATGGAGATTTGGTATCTGTCTGTCTGAAGCCAAACTATACTATTACTTCTATTACTAATGGAGATTTAGTATCTGTCTGTCTGAAGCTGAAACTATACTATTACTTCTATTACTAATGAAGATTTAGTATCTGTCTGTCTGAAGCTGAAACTATACTATTACTTCTATTACTAATGGAGATTTGGTATATGTCTGTCTGAAGCCAAAACTATACTATTACTTCTATTACTAATAGAGATTTGGTATATGTCTGTCTGAAGCTGAAACTATACTATTACTTCTATTACTAATGGAGATTTGGTATATGTCTGTCTGAAGCTGAAACTATACTATTACTTCTATTACTAATGAAGATTTAGTATCTGTCTGTCTGAAGCTGAAACTATACTATTACTTCTATTACTAATGGAGATTTGGTATATGTCTGTCTGAAGCCAAAACTATACTATTACTTCGATTACTAATAGAGATTTGGTATCTGTCTGTCTGAAGCCAAAACTATACTATTACTTCTATTACTAATGAAGATTTAGTATCTGTCTGTCTGAAGCTGAAACTATACTATTACTTCTATTACTAATGAAGATTTAGTATCTGTCTGTCTGAAGCTGAAACTATACTATTACTTCTATTACTAATGGAGATTTGGTATATGTCTGTCTGAAGCCAAAACTATACTATTACTTCGATTACTAATAGAGATTTGGTATCTGTCTGTCTGAAGCCAAAACTATACTATTACTTCTATTACTAATGAAGATTTAGTATCTGTCTGTCTGAAGCTGAAACTATACTATTACTTCTATTACTAATGAAGATTTAGTATCTGTCTGTCTGAAGCTGAAACTATACTATTACTTCTATTACTAATGAAGATTTAGTATCTGTCTGTCTGAAGCTGAAACTATACTATTACTTCTATTACTAATGAAGATTTAGTATCTGTCTGTCTGAAGCTGAAACTATACTATTACTTCTATTACTAATGAAGATTTAGTATCTGTCTGTCTGAAGCTGAAACTATACTATTACTTCTATTACTAATGAAGATTTAGTATCTGTCTGTCTGAAGCTGAAACTATACTATTACTTCTATTACTAATGGAGATTTGGTATATGTCTGTCTGAAGCCAAAACTATACTATTACTTCTATTACTAATAGAGATTTGGTATCTGTCTGTCTGAAGCTGAAACTATACTATTACTTCTATTACTAATGAAGATTTAGTATCTGTCTGTCTGAAGCTGAAACTATACTATTACTTCTATTACTAATGAAGATTTAGTATCTGTCTGTCTGAAGCTGAAACTATACTATTACTTCTATTACTAATGAAGATTTAGTATCTGTCTGTCTGAAGCTGAAACTATACTATTACTTCTATTACTAATGAAGATTTAGTATCTGTCTGTCTGAAGCTGAAACTATACTATTACTTCTATTACTAATGAAGATTTAGTATCTGTCTGTCTGAAGCTGAAACTATACTATTACTTCTATTACTAATGAAGATTTAGTATCTGTCTGTCTGAAGCTGAAACTATACTATTACTTCGATTACTAATAGAGATTTGGTATATGTCTGTCTGAAGCCAAAACTATACTATTACTTCTATTACTAATAGAGATTTGGTATCTGTCTGTCTGAAGCTGAAACTATACTATTACTTCTATTACTAATGAAGATTTAGTATCTGTCTGTCTGAAGCTGAAACTATACTATTACTTCTATTACTAATGAAGATTTAGTATCTGTCTGTCTGAAGCTGAAACTATACTATTACTTCTATTACTAATGAAGATTTAGTATCTGTCTGTCTGAAGCTGAAACTATACTATTACTTCTATTACTAATGAAGATTTAGTATCTGTCTGTCTGAAGCTGAAACTATACTATTACTTCTATTACTAATGAAGATTTAGTATCTGTGTCTGAAGCTGAAACTATACTATTACTTCTATTACTAATGAAGATTTAGTATCTGTCTGTGTGAAGCTGAAACTATACTATTACTTCTATTACTAATGGGCATTTGGTGTCTGTCTGTCTGAAGCCAACACTATACTATTACTTATATTACTAATGAAGATTTAGTATCTGTCTGTCTGAAGCTGAAACTATACTATTACTTCTATTACTAATGGGCATTTGGTGTCTGTCTGTCTGAAGCCAACACTATACTATTACCTCTATTACTAATGAAGATTTGGTATCTGTCTGTCTGAAGCCGAACTATACTATTACTTCTATTACTAATGGTGATTTGGTGTCTGTCTGTCTGAAGCCAAAACTATACTATTACTTCTATTACTAATGGACATTTGGTGTCTGTCTGAAGCCGAACTATACTATTACCTCTATTACTAATGAAGATTTAGTATCTGTCTGTCTGAAGCCGAACTATACTATTACTTCTATTACTAATGAATATTTAGTATCTGTCTGTCTGAAGCCGAACTATACTATTACTTCTATTACTAATGGAGATTTGGTATCTGTCTGTCTGAAGCCAAAACTATACTATTACTTCTATTACTAATGGAGATTTGGTGTCTGTCTGTCTGAAGCCAAAACTATACTATTACTTCTATTACTAATGGAGATTTGGTATCTGTCTGTCTGAAGCCAAAACTATACTATTACTTCTATTAATAATGGAGATTTGGTATCTGTCTGTCTGAAGCTGAGACTATACTATTACTTCTATTACTAATGGAGATTTGGTATCTGTCTGAAGCCAACACTATACTATTACTTTTATTACTAATGGAGATTTGGTATCTGTCTGTCTGAAGCCAAAACTATACTATTACTTCTATTACTAATGGAGATTTGGTGTCTGTCTGTCTGAAGCCAAAACTATACTATTACTTCTATTACTAATGGAGATTTGGTATCTGTCTGTCTGAAGCTGAGACTATACTATTACTTCTATTACTAATGGAGATTTGGTATCTGTCTGTCTGAAGCTGAAACTATACTATTACTTCTATTACTAATGAAGATTTAGTATCTGTGTCTGAAGCTGAAACTATACTATTACTTCTATTACTAATAGAGATTTGGTATCTGTCTGAAGCTGAAACTATACTATTACTTCTATTACTAATGGAGATTTGGTATCTGTCTGAAGCTGAAACTATACTATTACTTCTATTACTAATGGAGATTTGGTATCTGTCTGAAGCTGAAACTATACTATTACTTCTATTACTAATGGAGATTTGGTATCTGTCTGTCTTAAACAGAGACTATACTATTACTTCTATTAATAGTATTATTAGCTTTTAATGTTCAATTCAGTTTACTATCCTATTTCAGACTAATGTACTATCTTTCAGTACTCAATTCAGGAGGCAGGTGGTAGTTTAGTATCTGTTCTGTTGTCATGAGACCATACTCCCAGGCATTGCTTCCTCCTTTTGGGGAGAAGGATAGTGTAGCATATATGTTCATTCCTTATGATACCAACCTCCCAGGCATTACATTCCATTTTTTTGTGTGTGTGTGTGTGGGGGGGGAGGGCTAGTGTTGTATCTGTTCTATGATCATGATACATTCTTCCCAAGGATTACCTTCTTTTTTTTGGGGTGGGGGGGGGGGTCCATTCTGTTGTCATGTGACCATCTTTCCATGTATTACCCCCTCATTGTGAGAGAGGGCATAGTGTAGTATCTGTTCTGTTTTCATGGGACTACCTTCCCAGGTATTACGTTCTTTATTTGTGAGTGATAGTGTATTATATGTCCGTTCGTCATGATATCATCTTCCCAGGCATTACCTCTTCCTTTGGAGACCAGTATAGTATTGTTACATAAGCAGGGTCGTGTTTGAAAAAGTTCGAGTGACACCTTAAAGGTCGGAGGTGACACCTTAAAGGTCGGAGGTGACTCCATGTGACTCCAGCAGAAGTTGATTAAACCATGTGACTTCCAGCCGGGGATTTTCTGTCTCTTTGGCTGGCGAGACTTCAAGCAGAAAAGACGTGTCTGGGTGCTGTCCCCAATGTAGCAAGACGAGATATCAGTCTATCTATATGTATGTCTTTCTCTCTCTTTCTTTCTCTCTCTCTCTCTCTCTCTCTCTCTCTCTCACACGCATACAAAAGTAACCTGTCTCTCTAATGTTTTTCTGGTATTGTCTCTCTTTTTAAATAAATCTTTTTTATAAACATCGACGTCCGACGGCGACAACATGCGTGTATAACAGTTACAAAAAATCGTTTTTTAGTACTTCTCCAGATTAGGACCCAAGTTGTAATCGACTTGGCGTTGGTACCTTCCGGATGTTTACATAAACCGCCGAAAATTACCGACGCCAAGTCGATTTTAGCTTTTTCTACGACGTCTGTGTTGTCGTTAACGGCAACAGAAAATCTGCCGAATTTTAACCTTCTTTAAAAACAAAAAAGTTCTTATCCAGATTAGGACTCAAGCTAAAACCGACTTGGCGTTGGTTAGGGTTAGCGTGAGGGTTAGCTTAGGTCTTAATCTGGAGAAGTACCAAAACTACTTGTTCAGTGAAATTTTTCTCTAAATATTGGTTAATGTTTTGGTTTTTTTTCCCCCTACTTGTAAATCCAGTTTCGTTTGGATTTTTTGGATGCAGATCAGTCAACCGTCAAACATCTGGAAAGTACCAATCCCTAATCTGGAGAAGTACCCCTTTTTTTATAGTGAAAGAGAAAAAGAAGAATTTTATTTAGATCGTTCTTATCGCCAAACAGACATCCTGGAAGACTCACCGCCAACTTACAAAGTCAAACAATAGAAATGGGAATACCTGCATTCCAGAATCGGACAATTTCTGCGATATGCAAGACTCGGGTATTGACGATATGTGGGAATTTCTGCAAGAGGATTTTTATGAATTGAAAAGTAAAGTTGCCGTAAACATAAAAAAACTAAGTGCTTCTGCTGTTTCACGGTGACATGAAAATATTTAAAGAAATGTATAAACTTTGTTATGCACGAAAAATAAGATTGTACAGAAAAAAAATTACGCAAATTCATCCAGTATTTATTAAATTATAAGAAAAAGAAAAGAAAAAACACGATTGTATGTATTTTATTTATCTACCTTCCACAGCGATAAGATGTGACACAAGGTCGGGAAAGTGGGATTTGATAAACCAGCACTCGAGAAGGTGAGCACTCTGGCCATTAAAAATTGCCTGGGCAGCCTCGTCGGCATTTCCCGGTAGGAGCACCTCAGACAGTAAGCAATAAACTTACTCCTCCCCAAAGAGGGGAGGCGGACCCTGGGAGGGTGGACCTCCTAGAACTGCACAGGACAGTCCCATAGACCGACGTAAATCAAGCCCCGAAGGCCAAGACGATACCAGTCTATGGGGTGTAGTATCCATCGGAACAGATACTACACTTTGATCTTGGCCAAAAGGTCAAGACGTTACGAGAACGTAATGTATTGTTAGACATTTTATAACAAGGGAGATAACTAAAAAATATTTTTACCAATTTAGATTAAAACCAAAAAATATGAATTACCTCCCTTCGTCCCTTGTCGACCCAGGATAAAATCAGGCGATTGAAAGATACAAGATTGGTGGCCCCGATAAAAATTGTTTTTTTTTTTAATTTTTAATTTAATAAATACTGGATGAACTTGTGTAATTTTTGGTGATTGGGCAAGGGAAATAACTCAATTTTTTACCAATTTCTAACAACTTCTAAGTAAAGTACGATATAAGATAAAAAGCATAACATTTTATTAAACTAAAGTAAATTTTAAGTTATGTAATTTTCCGGAAAATTGAAATTTTGAAATTTTGAAAAATAAAAATTTGATTTATCTCCTTTGAAGACCGATAGATAAAATCGTGTTTTTTTAAATTTTTTTTTTAATTAAATAAATACTGGATGAACTTGCGTAATTTTTGGTGTACAGTCTTCTATTAAGCTACCACGTAAGTACATAACAAAGTTCATACATTTCTTTAGTTATTTTTTTTTTTTCATATACATGCCATGGTGAACCAGCAGAAGCACAAACAACTATATTAAATGTGTTAAATTAAAACTGATCTTACAATAATCACGTGTAACTATATTATATTGTCCGTATTTACACGTATTCGGCCGAATCAAACTTTATTTGAAAATAGTCCACTGTTGGAATTTATTAAAGCCCCCCCTCACTGATTGGCTGTTGCCATGTCCCTTACGGGCCTCACGGATTGGCTGTCAGGCATTGCAACCCCTATTCCCTTAGGTGTCACGTGAGCCAGCCCTTAAAAAATCCTTGCACACGGCATCCCGCCTCTTTTTCGACGACTCCGCTCAAGTCAGCAACACATCGGTTGGTATCCTCAGTGACAACAGCCCACGACGGCAGTCACAGAGAATGACCTCCCGCAGTTACCCGAACTCTATACAGATAAGTTCTTGCGAACCACGTTTTCACAAACCCTCTCTCAAATTCACTATGCCTAACTGAACTTTGAAAACTCTGTTTGTAAATATTCTATGACTGCATCTTTCTCTTTCTTAGTACAATTGCTGTGAAACTATATTCTGGTGTTTTGTGTTCCTTCTCTCAGGCTTTCGTCCTATATCTCTCTTTTGATGATTTATCTGCACATTGTTACCCCATTCTCGCGTGCGAGAATTGAACTTTATTTACAGGATTATTTTAATCCTAACACCACACATTTTGCCAAAGGCGAGTCAGACTTTTTGTCTGGTCGTGTTGTTTCATGTCATGTCGTACCCATCTTGAGATCATCCATTATCCCGATGTAAGTAAAACTTAAGAGTACTTACACAGACAACAGGGTTAGGGTTAGAGTTATGGGTTAGGGTTAGGGCTAGAGTTAGAGTTAGGGGTTAGAGTTAGGGGTTAGGGGTTAGAGTTAGAGTTGGGGTTAGGGTTGGGGTTAGGGTTAGAGTTAGGGTTACAGTTAGGGTTAGAGTTGGGGTTGGGGTTAGGGTTAGAGTTAGAGTTAGGGTTGGGGTTAGAGTTGGGGTTAGGGTTAGAGTTGGGGTTAGGGTTAGAGTTGGGGTTAGGGTTAGGGTTAGGGTTGGGGTTAGGGTTAGAGTTGGGGTTAGGGTTGGGGTTAGAGTTAGGGTTAGGGTTGGGGTTGGGGTTAAGGTTAGAGTTAAAGTTGGGGTTAGGGTTAGGGTTAGAGTTGGGGTTAGGGTTAAAGTTGGGGTTAGGGTTAGGGTTAAAGTTTGGGTTAGGGTTAGAGTTGGGGTTAGGGTTAGGGTTAGAGTTGGGGTTAGGGTTAGATTTAGAGTTGGGGTTGGGGTTGGGGTTAGGGTTGGGGTATCTAATCGATTAAATAGATTGGATTTTCAATTTTTGTTTGCAATAATCACAGAATATAGCGAAGTGACATTTCTGTCCAGCACAGCACATGCTAATATGTAAAACAGACGTTAAACCAAATATGATGATGCTGATATGACGATGAAAGGGGGCCCGACTCACATCGAAAATCGACTTACGACGTGTCATAGGAACGGAACTCCGACGTAAAGCGAGACATACCTTGAGATCATCCATCGTCCCCAGTTGTTTGGCGTACGTTTTGAATTCTTCTTTCGAGCTGTATTGCACCCGGAGACACTTCTCTTTTTTACCGACCCCGTTCACCACGTCGGTGGCCGTGACTAATTTGCAGCCGTAAATTTGCTTCACAAATTCGACATCGTATTTTTCCTGGAAAAAGATGAAATGGCAAAAAAAATTTAAAAAATAAACCACCATGGAATTTCTGAACACAGCATAAATAAAGTCAATAGAGTTTTACAACAGTGTACAAAAATAAGTAAAAGAAAAGAAGGAGAGTAAGAGTAAAGATTCGGGACTGCTTCCCTGCAAGCTACAACATGGTCGTCTCCAAATCCAATGTCAACAGATACTTGTCATCAAACGTCCCCCATAAGTAATCAGACTTTATCCATTCCGTTATTTATTTTCAATCCTCTCATAATATTTTTCATCATTCAACTAACAATCCATCCATCTCATTGTAACGAGGCCACCAGGGATAATCGCAGAAGCAGCATAGTGAATAAGAATTATAATCTAGATGGTAATTAGATGGATGTGGGTCAGGAGGTCATGTGTGGGTAGAGATTGCGTTTGGAATGCGACTATGATTGTTATGATAATTTCAAGGTTGAGGAAAAAAATGGAAATATAAACATTTTGGTACTTCTTCAGATTAGGACCACAAGCTAACTTTGACCCTAAATCTAAACCTAACCCCTAACGACGGGGTTAAAGTTAGCTAGGGTCCTAATCTGGAGAAGCACCAAACATTTAATGTTTCAGTTGTTGGATTGAAGAAAAACAATTTTTAGAATTATAGTCACCAATCTTTCTCGTTCTCTCTCGATCTCTTTTTTGTGCTCTCTCGCTCTTTCTTTTGTGCTCTCTCGCTCTCTCTCGCAATGGGAGAAAAAGAACATACTTGAGATCAAGGGGAGCGGACGTTCTGCCTTTTGCTCCCTCCAGTGGGGCTGAGGAGTCGACTGTACATGTAAGGCTGATCGTGCCAAGAGAATGTCGGTATTCTACCATAACAAAATCTAAGCTATGAAAAACCTTTCTTATTTCGACTCTTCCATTTCAAAAAGACGTCTCAAACAGCTTTTGCATTCTGGGATCAGTAAAAGAATAGCGCATAACCGTAATCCTCGAGTGGCTTTTGGCCTTGATAAGTACCGACTTCTTAGTAAAAAAAATAAAAAAAAAAATGTACAATCTACCAACGTTGACCCAAAGGTCATCTAATAAAGTTTAAAGATATAATATTTTCAAGACAACATTAGTACACAGATGCTGAATAAATATAGATAAACAATTTCTTTGTCTGGTGTAGAAGGGTTCATGAAGAAGGGTTCATACCTTTCCAAGATGGCCTCGACTTGTCCTTATGAACTCAGCACTATGTGATGCATCTCAACTCCAACTCGTTAGTTAGCTTCTCGATAGTGAATGTCCATTGCTAAACACAGAACACGGCTGATCTAGAGGAGTCTAACCTTGATAAAAATTATTATTATTATTATGTAAGTGTAGTGTCTTACATTTAGAAACGACAACGATGTTTAAACTGAGATACGCGAATCCAAACAGTATCCAATTATCTCCCTTACATTGGTCAATCTGTAATTAGCTCCCTTGTATATTTCTCTTGCTATATATAAATGAATGCTGACTACTAAGGTAGAGACAGAGCTATCATTGCTATGTTCTTCATTAACTAATATTGCACCAGTAAAATACATTATCGTGTCACACCTATGGACTTAACTATATGCTCGACATTATATATATCTTCTATATTCGCAGCAAGAACTCGTCTGGCTGCAACCACAGCAAATAACTTTTCTTTTCTTTCTCTTTTTACCAAAAAACAAACAGAACTTCCATGAACAAAGTTTCTTTCCTAGAACATCTCATCTGTGGAACAAGTTACCACGAGTCTGCTTCTCAACCGACTACAGCATGGTCGTCTTCAAGTCTAATGTAAACAAACACTTGTTGAGCAGTCCTCTTGGATAACCACTTCCTCTTAAGTAATCTTCTGGCCATCCCATCCATTGTTCCTGGTCCTCTCGTTGTGGTGATTATCGTCCAACTGATGATCTCTTTAACCTTTATCCAGAGAGAGAGAGAGAGAGACAGAGAGAGAGAGAGACAGAGAGAGAGAGACAGAGAGAGAAAGAGAAAGAGAGAGAGAGAGAAAGAGAGAGAGAGAGAAAGAGAGAGATGGATGAGCAATAAATCAAGTACTTACCTTAAGGAGATATGAGAGATCTTTCTTGGTGAAAGGCACGTACACTGTATTAAGTCTTATGTATTTCAAATGTTTCTCGAAGAATTGACCCCTAAAAAAGGTTTTAAAATTAAAAATTAAAAATTGAAATTTATTAAATTAAAAAATAATAAAATCAAAATTAATCAATATAAAAAATAAAATGTTTATTTTAAATAAATAAAATTTGAAATTAAAAAAAATTTTTTTTTAAATAAAATTTAAAAAAATTTGTAAATTTTAAAAACATTAAAGAAAGAACATTTAAATTTTTTTAAGTTACAAAAGAAAAGAAAAGTAAAAAACAAAAAACAAAAAAAAAACGGAAAATTAAAAAAAAAATTAGAAAGATTATTTTTTTTTTTAAATAAAATAAAAAAAGAAAATTTTAAAAAAATTACCAAAGAAAATTTAAACAAAGCAAAGAAAAAATTTTTTAAAAAATAAAAAAATGAGGTAAAGAAAATGGAAAACATCATTGAAAGGGGTCTACCCGAGTCTTTAAATCTTTTTAATCAAATTAAGAGAATAACATTTTAAAAAGGGAATGGGTACATACTTGCTGACACCCTGCTTTCCAAATGTGCTTGTCCGACAGATTTCTGGTCTGATACAGACCCTATTTTTCCTCTGTTCCGGATGTCGCATCCAGTCATCCCAAAATCTAGAAAAAAGATAAATAATATTAGTTTACATATCTTATCGTAAAAGAGTCAGTATGGCACAAGCTTCGGCAAAACTTTGTGCGAGAGATAAAGCATTGGTTAAAGATGATTCACGAGGGAATATTTTCAATGTTATGAACGAAACAGAAATTTCTAAACAAACACATTATACATCTATATAATAAAGCAGTTCTTGTTTGTATGTATGTGATCACATTTTACACACAGTAAAAAAATGAGGTCGTCTGATTGGTGATTAATTTAATAGCCTCAGGTGTGAGAAAGTGTTTGGGGCGATAGAGAGAACCGACTTTATGAGTATTGATTTACTCCTCTCCAGGAGTTAGGCACAAGTGGGGTTTAAAAATTGCCTGGGCAGCCCTGTAGGCATTCCCCGGTGGGGGCGCCTCAGGCAGTAAGCAATAACCTTACTCCTCCCCAAAGAGGGGAGGCAAAGCCTGGGAAGGTGGACCTCCCAGAACTGCACAGGACAGCCCCATTGACCGGCGTAAATCAAGACCCGAAGGCCAAGACAACACCAGTATGGGGTGCAGTATCCATCAGAACAGATACTACACTTTGATCTTAGCCAAAAGGCCAAGGCCGACTTTATGAGTAGCAGAAAGAGCAATGGATCTAATGTATGAACTCCAAGAAAGATTTGATGAGAGAGAAAGACCAAGAAGTTTCAGAGTCGATTTCTCCTCAAGAGCAGAGCCGTCCATGAGAATCTCAGAAAGAAAAGGGGCACACCTACGATTGAAAGACACGAGCTGAGTTTTAATTGGATTAAATGAAACAAGCCATTTTGTACCCCAATCCACAACTGACCCCAGGTAACCTTCTAGATCAGCTGCATATTTCGACTGATTTGAGGGAGATGGGCGAGAAGCAACACCAGAATAGATAGTGGTATCAACGAATGATCTCTCTTGATGAATATCAGTTAGAGCAGGGGCGGGCAACCTCCAGCCCGCAGGCCACAGCGGCCCGCGAAGGCTTAGGGTCCGGCCCGCCACCCTGCTATGCTTTATTATTGCAATCCGGCCCGCGGACCTCTCAGTAAAACTCATCTCATTTTGTGACATAGACGTAAAAGTAGGTTTCAATTAAGATTTACAGTTGGATAAAAATGTATAAATATCAGCGAGCGATGATGCATGTATATTTCATTTTTCTTTAACTATTAATTTCAAATCCTTGGCCTGAGATACAAATAGAAAAAGAGAAAGAGAGAAGCAAAGAGGAAACGAGAGACGAGGAAAGGGCATGAAACATAGAACTTATATGAGGTGTGTCAAAACGAATTCTGAATCAACTTGCTACTTCCCCCGTCATTATTTTTTATGATTCAAAAATGGCTCTTCGTCGGCGCCTTTTATAACATCAGATACAGAAGTCTCTTGAGAAAAAATATCAGATGAGTAGAGTGTTCAATGCAATTTTTGTACAATTTATTCATGTAAACAAAATATAGTAATTCTGAGATTTCATTTTTCACTCCGGCCCGCGATCTCCTTCCAAAAGTCTCATCTGGCCCTCACTCTGAAAAAGGTTACCCGCCCCTGAGTTAGAGGGTTGGGTGCAGTGTAAATCCTTGAGGCACAACAGCATTGATGCTATTTGCTTCTGACTTCTGCCCATCAACAACTACTTTTATAGACTTATCTGAGAGAAAGAATTTGATGGTTGAGAAGACATTTCCAGACATTTCCAGATATTCCAAGCTTGTGACGCAAACCTTTGTGCCTAACTCTATCAAAGGTCTTTGATATATCAAGAGCTATTGCTCTAGAAACGATAGATTCACTGATCCTGTGCGATATTACAGTCAGCATGTCAGCTGTTGATCTTGCAGGACCAAATCCATATCCAATTATTTCTGCAGCAATATTCAATCTAAATGCAAATAAACTAATCACACGACAATTAGTTCTTACGCATCCGCGCAATGCACTCGAATACATGAATTAGCTTTTCTCCGCTTTCCGAGAGATTTTCCATTATTCTTTCACTGAGATCGATTTCGTTGGACATTAGCAACGTTGGAAGTTTTAGCTGGAGGAGGGGGGGGGGGTAAATTTATTTATAGTCTTTTATCCACTGAAGTTATTCTGAAAAAAAAAAAAAAAAAATGATTTTTTTTTGGGGGGGGGGAATTGCTGGTAGGTTGAGAGAGGATAACCATTTTGTGTGCAAGAAGATTAAAACAATGGAGATGGATGAGAACTCAGATGTGGAGAAAGTATATCCAGACGGCAAAGCTGTTGAGGTTGTCGAGATGTTTTGTTACCTTGGTGACACCATTGGAGCACAGGGTGGAGCAGGTGCTAGTGTGATTGGTGTTTGGAGCAGGTGCTTGTGTAAAGGCCAAAGAAAACATGGGAAGAAGTGATAAAAATGGATCTGAAGAAAAGAGGGATAAATAAAGACCTGGTCAGAGATAGGTTACTTTGGGAGTTAATTTCTTAAAGCCGTCCAACGCATGCCAGTATGTAAGACGGATATTATAGTGATGATGGTGATGACAATGATGATGGTGATGGTGATGATGATGATGAT
>OY744553.1:6339603-6357103 GCA_963556195.1 Sepiola atlantica
TCATAGTGACTCATTTTGATCATCGCATAAATGTACACTCAAAAAAAGTCCCTGTTGCAAAAGACTATATAACAGAAGGGACAGTTTACTTGTTTAATGTTGACAGTTTAAGGGCTTAAAATCGCCATTCGTTGATGCGCGTGTTTAAAAATGACCATTAAAAAATTAAAAAAATTAATGTTAAAAACAATTAATGTTGAAAGCTTTGAAAACGCTTCTGAACTTGCGTATTTCGAAAAGCGTTCATATAAAGGACTTGTAATAACATTGAAAAAAAAGCCATTATGTAACAGAGAAATGTAGAAAATTATTTTTATCAATTTCTTAAGTGGCTGTTTAGGTCATGAACTCACACTGCTATCTCAACTGTTCTACATCTACTAACCCAAGAACTCTCATCCATTATTTTAATGTGACCAAACCAACAAAGTCTCCTGTGAAGAAAGACTAGTCTCTTTATGTAACAAAATAATGAGCAGGTAAATGTGTTTGACGTAACTTACGTTTTAGGCCATTTTGGTTCCAATTCTAGCCACGTCTTCTGTTCCATCATCCAACCAAGACCAGGAAAAAAATCGGTTCGATACAATAACTCTGAAAATGAAAAAAAAAAAAAGAAATAATTAAGTTAAAAGAAAGTTTTGTTACCTTAGTGACACTATTGGAGCATAGGGTGGAGCAGGTGCTAGTGTTGAGTCATGGCCACCGAGAGTTGACAAGGCCAAGCAACTAACTTCCTGCCCCCCTCTGACGTCACTGCATTGCGTGTCAAAACAATGGCCGTCGTAATAACAATAAGAAGGCATTTCGACTTCTCCATTCACTAAATAATCCATCAAAATTCAGGAAATAAACCAATTTTAATGAAATTTTCAGTATTTATTAATTAATGATCACGGAATATAATAAATCCATTACTTTATTATAAAGCTTTATTAAACAAACAGTTAACATTGAACTTTTTTTTGTATAATTTTTAAACAAATTTCAAAGTCTGACTTACTTACGGTTGATTGGGTTAGAAGTTTAAATAATGGTAATTCATAATTCAGTTTTTTGCAGTATTTGATCGTGAATTATTATTTTCTTTGAATTTATATTGAATAAAGATCAGTTTCAGGATAAATCGAATCGTGTTCCTTTCTTTTCTTTTTTTACATGCAATTTTTCAAGTTTTCTAATGCTTTGTTTTAAATATTTACAATATCGTATGGTCAACATGTTTTGATATTTTGGATAACTTTAGTAAGGGTGTTTTTTGTTTACAAGAAATAATACATTTGCACCAAGCTTTATAATAAAGTAATGGATTTATTATAATCCGTGATTATTAATTAATAAATACTGAAAATTTCATTAAAATTGGTTGATTTCCTGAATTCTGATGGATTATTTAGTGAACGGAGAAGTCGAAATGCCTTCTTATTGTTATTACGACGGCCATTGTTTTGACACGCAATGCAGTGACGTCATTTTCTAGCCAACCGGCCTGTAGTAACTCTCGGTGGCCACGGTTGAGTGCAAGAATTAGGAGTTGCGTGGAGAAAAATAATATGAGAATGATACGATGGATGTGTAATGTGACTCTTAAAGACAGGCTTAGATCTGATGACCTCAGAGGAAGATTAAATCTGGACAGTGTAGGGAGATGTGTGCAGAACAGGAGACTTCAATGATATGGGCACGTTAACAAAGACCAGAAAAAACTCTGAAAATTGAAAAAATAAAAAATAATTCAGTTAAAGTAAAGTTTTGTTACCTTGGTGACACTATTGGAGCACAGGGTGGAGCAGGTGCTAGCGTGATTGCAAGAACTGTTGTTAGATTTTGGCTGGTGAACATCCGTCCCATTTGAGGGTTGTTGATAAGGGACAGAAACGTATCTGTAATTTGATTGGCCCCACTCTTTCTCTTTCTCTAAACCTTCTCTCTCACAGACGTGATGTTGCTAGTCTCAGTCTTTTCTATAAACACTATTATGGCATGTGTTCTTCAGAATTGCGTGATCTATTCCCCGTTTCTTTTGTTCCAGCTCGTTTGACTCGTTAGTCTAGTGGTCGCCATCAATTCGCTGTTTTGATACCTCATTGTAATACAGCTTCCGATTCCAGTAGCTTCTTTCCAAAAATTGCAGGCTTGTGGAACTCTCTTCCTGCTGACTGTATTCCTTGTACCTATAGCCTTGGTCTTGTCAAGACTAAGGTCAGTAGGCATCTCTTGTCTTTGCGATAATCATCTTTCGTTGTTTTTAGCTCCTTACATCAAGTGGCTTTATGCCTTGTCTGGAGCGATTTCCATAAAAAAAAATTAGGAGTTGATGGAGTAAGTTCAGGAAACTTCTGTCATTACTAACCAGCACAGCGTTACCACTGTCGACCAAGAGAAGAGTCTATCAGGAATGTGTACGCAGTGTAATGATGTATGGAAGTGAAACCTGACCAGTGAGGGTTGAGGACATGCGTTGCATGGAGAGAAATAATATGAGACTGATACAATGGATGTGTAATGTGAGTCTTAAAGACCGGCTTAGATCTGATGAGCTCAGAGGAAGATTAAATCTGGATAGTATAGGGAGATGTGGGCAGAAACCTAGACTTCGATGGTATGGGCACGTTGAAAGAATAGATGAGAGTTTTTGAGTTAGTAGATGTAGAACAGTTGAGGTAGCAGGTTCAGTTCACAGGAAAACATGAGACGAAGTTATAAAAATGGATCTGAAGGAAAGAGGGATACATAAAGACCTGGCCAGAGATAGGTTACTTTGAAAGTCAATTTCTTAAAACCATCCAATGTGTGCCAGCATGTAAAACAAACGTTAAATGATGACGACGATGATGATGATGACGACTAGGGGAGCAACCTGGGTGGGGAGATGGGCAGCAAGATGTTTGTGAAAGTTTGTTAAATACTTAAGGGTATAAATAACTTTTTTTTTGACCAACTCTTGTATATTTGGGAAGATGAAGAATGCAAATATTAGAATACCAATGGTTCTTCTCGAAGAGTCTAACTCAAGGCCATCTCTATAACAGGCCTAGCGATCTAACATTTGGAGTCTTTTACTGGAGGCAAGATTTTCAGTCATGCAGCAGAAATATTTTTAGCCGCTAACACTTCATTCTTATTGCTCTGAGAAAATTTAATTCTGAAAGGGTTAGGGTTAGAGTTAGGGTTAGGGTTAGGGTTAGGGTTAGAGTTAGGGTTAGGGTTAGGGTTAGGGTTAGAGTTAGAGTTAGAGTTAGGGTTAGGGTTAGGGTTAGGGTTAGGGTTAGAGTTAGGGTTAGAGTTAGGGTTAGAGTTAGGGTTAGAGTTAGGGTTAGAGTTAGGGTTAGAGTTAGGGTTAGGGTTAGAGTTAGGGTTAGGGTTAGGGTTAGAGTTAGGGTTAGGGTTAGGGTTAGGGTTAGGGTTAGAGTTAGGGTTAGAGTTAGGGTTAGGGTTAGGGTTAGGGTTAGGGTTAGGGGTTGGGATTGGAGTAGGTGTAGGGGTTAGGGTTAGAGTTAGGGTTAGGGTTAGGGTTAGGGTTAGGGTTAGAGTTAGAGTTAGAGTTAGGGTTAGGGTTAGGGTTAGGGGTTGGGATTGGAGTAGGTGTAGGGGTTAGGGTTAGGGTTAGGGTTAGGGTTAGGGTTAGAGTTAGGGGTTGGGATTGGAGTAGGTGTAGGGGTTAGGGTTAGGGTTAGGGTTAGGGTTAGAGTTAGGGTTAGGGTTTTCTAACTGATCAAAGCTATTTCAGTTGAGATTCTGTATCATATCGTAAATTACATGCGCATTATAAGCTTGTGAGTAGACTGTAAAAAGTTAAAACTGAATTTTATTGAGAACTATTTTTTAACCATTATTAATTTTTAGAAATAAAAAAAAATAGTAAATAATTTTAAAAAATAAAAAATAATAGTAAATAACAAAAAAAAATAGTAAATAATTTAAAAAAATAAAAAATAATAGTAAATAATTTTAAAAATAAAAAATAATAGTAAATAATAAAAAAAAAAAAATAATTTTAAAAAATCAAAAAAAAAAAATTTTAATAGTAAATAATTTTAAAAAATCAAAAATAGTAAATAATTTTTAAAAATCAAAAAAATAGTAAATAATTAAAAAAAAATGGTAAATAATTTAAAAAAATCAAAAATAGTAAATAATTTTTTTAAATAAAAAAAAAATAGTAAATAATTAAAAAATTTTTACAAAATAGTAAAAAATTTAAAATCAAAAAAATAGTAAATATTGTTTTAAGTTCTTTAACAAATTTTTTTATTAGCTTTATATATTTTTAAAAAGTTGCATGTCAATCTTTTTTAATGTTTTCTTTTAATAACCTTGTTTAGCCAAGAAATACCATTGATAAATTTTTTTTAATTAAAAAAATGTATTCTTGAAAAACTTGAATTTGAATCTTATGTTTTATAAAATTTTAGAAAGCAAATAATGTAAATCTTTTTTAAGGTTTTCTTAGCTAAAAAACTCCCAAATGTTTGATTTCTCGGCCTGTTATAGGGATGGCCTTGCTCATATTCCATTTAAGGAGACTCTTTGAACAAAAAAATAAAAAAAGAATGTTAGTTTACCTGCATCATCCGAGACCATTCCTAATTTTCCATTGTCGTTCCAGGCGGAAACACACCACAAGTCGGGATCCGCTTTCAGGATTGGGTAAGTGGCAGCAAAGTATTCAAAAAAATCTGGAGAAATGTCAAGGTCATCTACAAAAAAAGATAAATGTCAAGGTCATCTACAAAAAAAGATAAATGTCAAGGTCATATACAAAAAAAAGAGAGAAATGTCAAGGTCATATACAAAAAAGGGAGAAATGGCAAGGTCATGTACAGAAAAAGGGAGAAATGGCAAGGTCATGTACAGAAAAAGGGAGAAATGTCAAGGTCATACAAAAAAGGGAGAAATGTCAAGGTCATACAAAAAAGGGAGAAATGTCAAGGTCATACAAAAAAGGGGAGAAATGTCAAGGTCATATACAAGAAAGAGATGTCAAAGGCATATACAAAAAGAGGATGTCAAGGGCATAACAGAAGAGAAATGTCAAGGTCATATACAAAGAGCAATGTCAAGGTCGTATACAAAAAAGAGATGTCAAGGGCATATACAAAAAGAGGATGTCAAGGTCATATACAAAAAAAAGAAATGGCAAGGTCATATAAAATAGAAATGTCAAGGTCATCTGCAAAAAAAAGAAATGTCAAGGTCATATACAAAATAAATTTTTTGCAATGACGAATCAATGGAGAATCAAAAAATACGATAAAACTCATATTTTTAATTAAAATTCTACTCGATAATTTCCCCTAATTTTTGGTGTAGATACCTACTTTTGTCTGATACATAAATACATCAAAGAGTTTTCCTGTTAATTTATTTTAAACTGCTATATTTCATCTGTGTATTTATATCTACAAGCTCCGATCCTTCTCTTTGGCTTGTAAGCTGACTGTGTTCAGACGTGTTTTTTTTTCGTAACTCTATCTTTGTTCGTCTTTCCGGAGAATGAGCGAGGAGAAAGAAGCCCAGGCAATGTGTAGAAAGAATAAAATACCAAAGAGCATGACGTCATCGATCAAAAATTTTGTCGCCGTTTTTATTTTACTTTGTTACATTAGTTGCTGCCACATCACCACTACGACCACCTTCAAAACTAGACCTCACTACACTTTGAGACAACTACTTATATGTCAGAGAAACGGACACTGGATAAAAAAATAGGGTCCACCTCCCCTTCAGTAAATTTGCACAAAAAAAGATAGACGGAAAAATGTCTGCGTTACCTACCTTCAACGATTATCACAGCTGAAAAATTGAGCTTGCGGAATATTTGATTGAGCGCCCACCGATAATGCCGAGCAACTTTATAATAACCTTGGAATTTAGTCTGCGGCCATGGAAGGCTAATATCTCTCAAGTCTGGATGCTGAAACAGAGAGAGGGAGAAAAATAAGTCATTCGTTCAATGGATAAGAGGGAGGTGACGGTGGTTAAGTGGATATCGACACGGACTGAAGACCTGGGTTTTCCAAGTTCGAATCCAGTCGGTTCCACAGTATCACTTACACTTAGGGATGTTGGCAATCTTCTCGTGGTCCTTCCCGTAAGTACTCGATGTCTTTCCAGAAAGATTTCTAACTAGAAAAACATTGGGGAAACTAATGCCAACACCAGAATCATCTGATTCACACGAATAAATAAGAAGAATGGATAAGAAACCCGGACGAAGGCAGATCTACTAGAAGCCGCACATGAAAAAAAAACCCCCCACTAATTTAAGGTAAAAATCAAAAAGACAAAACAAAGAATTATTTTAGAGAAACATGGGAAAGGGAAAAATATTCCATCGTCCATCAATGGGTCGAAAACAAAGAGCAAAACAAAAAGCGGCCGCGGAAAGCAAATATCTCTCAAGTCTGGATGCTGAATTGGAAACAGAAAAATAAATAAGCAATTAGTTTATTTGACATTGAGGGCAATAATGAAACTTTTGCTTTTCTCGGCGCTATAGTTCCAAATACACCTGATGACAAAAAATGGTGTCTGTTTGTAAAACAATAATAAATTAAATTCCATTTAATCTGAAGGTTTCACGGTGAAAATGCTTGAAATGTGGTTGGCTTGGCTAATACAGTAATTAGCATAGCCGAGGTTTATCACCTATAAGTAGCTTGTATACAATTATCCAGCATCCCGTTAGCATGTCTGCTGAGTGAACAACATACTTTGAGCATCATAACAATGCTATTTCAAACTTAAGCATGACAGACCAACAGAAATGCTATTTCAAACTTAAGCATGACAGACCAACAGAAATGCTATTTCAAACTTAAGCATGACAGACCAACGAAAATGCTATTTCAAACTTAAGCATGACAGACCAACAGAAATGCTATTTCAAACTTAAGCATGACAGACCAACAGAAATGCTATTTCAAACTTAAGCATGACAGACCAACAGAAATGCTATTTCAAACTTAAGCATGACAGACCAACAGAAATGCTATTTCAAACTTAAGCATGACAGACCAACAGAAATGCTATTTCAAACTTAAGCATGACAGACCAACGAAAATGCTATTTCAAACTTAAGCATGACAGACCAACGAAAATGCTATTTCAAACTTAAGCATGACAGACCAACAGAAATGCTATTTCAAACTTAAGCATGACAGACCAACAGAAATGCTATTTCAAACTTAAGCATGACAGACCAACGAAAATGCTATTTCAAACTTAAGCATGACAGACCAACAGAAATGCTATTTCAAACTTAAGCATGACAGACCAACAGAAATGCTATTTCAAACTTAAGCATGACAGACCAACAGAAATGCTATTTCAAACTTAAGCATGACAGACCAACAGAAATGCTATTTCAAACTTAAGCATGACAGACCAACGAAAATGCTATTTCAAACTTAAGCATGACAGACCAACAGAAATGCTATTTCAAACTTAAGCATGACAGACCAACGAAAATGCTATTTCAAACTTAAGCATGACAGACCAACAGAAATGCTATTTCAAACTTAAGCATGACAGACCAACAGAAATGCTATTTCAAACTTAAGCATGACAGACCAACGAAAATGCTATTTCAAACTTAAGCATGACAGACCAACAGAAATGCTATTTCAAACTTAAGCATGACAGACCAACAGAAATGCTATTTCAAACTTAAGCATGACAGACCAACAGAAATGCTATTTCAAACTTAAGCATGACAGACCAACAGAAATGCTATTTCAAACTTAAGCATGACAGACCAACGAAAATGCTATTTCAAACTTAAGCATGACAGACCAACGAAAATGCTATTTCAAACTTAAGCATGACAGACCAACAGAAATGCTATTTCAAACTTAAGCATGACAGACCAACAGAAATGCTATTTCAAACTTAAGCATGACAGACCAACAGAAATGCTATTTCAAACTTAAGCATGACAGACCAACAGAAATGCTATTTCAAACTTAAGCATGACATACCAACAGAAATGCTATTTCAAACTTAAGCATGACAGACCAACAGAAATGCCATTTAAAACTTAAGCATGACAGACCAACAGAAAAAAACAAACAAATGCCATCTCAAACTTTTATATGACAAAATTGCTATTTCAAATTTAAGCATCATAGACAAACGAAAATGCGATTTCGAACTGATGCATGACAGAAATACTTCTAGACTGATGTAATTTTTATTTTCTGTCCCAATACAGAATGCCACTTTTTTTTTGGGGGGGGGAGGGGGGAGCTGAAGTTTACATTCTCGGCAGCCTCGTAAATCTCGCTTCCCTTATTTTGTTCTTAAGTCCTCACATCCCATGAGCAATGTTTCTGACAAAGGGGGAAAATTGCTGTTCTCTAGGTCGAAATCTATCCATCTAACACTTTTTTTGACCTTGAAGTAGTATTTTTCTTTTTTTAGCTCCTTGCAGCAAGTCGCTTCATGCCTTGTCTGGAGCGATTTCCCCCCCCCCCGACTTTGTGTCTAACTCTGCCCTCGTGGGGAGGCAAGTAAATCGGGACACACTAATAGAGACGTTTAAACATATTTGAAAAAAAGACGTATTAATTCGATCTACCGTTTTCAACGAATAAAATGCCGTTTCAAATTTAACTATGACAGACCGACGGACGGCGCCTCCCATGAAAATGCGAAGACCCCCCCCCACCCCGCCCTTCCCCCCCAAAATACTTGAAATACTAAAAGTGTTTCGAACACTAATGGACTGCTTTATTGCTATTTGGGGATTTTCTGCAGAAATGTCCGTCGCTATTCCGGTTTCTAAGCATTTCGACCATTTTATACCTTGAAGCAAAACTCAAAGGTTTATTTTTATTTTTATTTTTTTTGCAGTTTTTTTTGTGTGTGTGTGGGGGGGGGGTGCTTTTTATTTGCTGTTGTTGCGGCTTTTAAATTCACTTTAGATATCAGGACGGAAAATAGAAATAGTTTTTAAGTTTTTAAGCTAATTTTGAAATAGAAACTTAAACACACACACACACACACATTATATATATATATATATATATATATATATATAAAAAACGCACACATAAAATAAAAAGAAACTTAATTGCTTCTTTAAAAAGACATTCTTTTATTTTGCAACAGATTTTTTAAGTTTCATCAGTTCAAAATATTATATTATATATATATATATATATATATATATGGGGTAAGGTACACGATAATTCATGAAAAAGAAATGTCGTGGTGGACAAAATGTGTGAAAAAAAATGACAAACGAAAAACAAGTTAAAGTGCAGGAGAAAAACAAAGACAAGAGATTTTGACCGGTTTCGTTCTGTTGGAGAACGTCTTCCTGAAGACACTTTAACTTGTTTTCCGTTTGTCATTTTTTTCACACACACACATATAAAGATAAATGAAAGAAGAGGGATAAACATGTACGAATGACAAATCTATTTCAACTTCGATTGTTCAATGTGTGAGTGTGCGTGTAAAAAAATATGGAGTCTGTCCAGTTGGTGAATGTCCGTTGATAAGGTGTCCAGTGAAAGGAGATTTAAAGATGGAAAAAGGGGTTTCGTGAGTGCAGCATTGAAAATGTTCAAAAATGAAATAAATCCAATAGAAAAGTGTTTAGTTCAATCGTAGGTGGAACGCACTTATTCGGAAGTAATTTTGAGAATTCGGGCCATTTTTTTTTTTTTTTTTTCTTTTTTTTTTTACACGCACACTCTAACTCTCCATTACTTAATATTTTTTCAAATTTTGAATTTTGGCTTTTTTCACTGCCAACTTATCTATCTATGTAATTCCTCTGATGATAAGATTTTAATCTTTGAAAAGCCTTGGCTTAAGGAAAAAATAATAAACATGTTTTTACCGAGCACACCTTGCATTGAACAATCGAAGTTGAAATAAATTTGTCATTCGTACATGTTTATCCCTCTTCTTTCATTTATCTTTATAATTGTTCTATCTCATATATTGAGCTTAAACCATTTCACTATAGATTCTATCTACTAAAAGTATACTTTTAGTTTCAATATTTTATATCTATATATATATATATAAATTAATTTTACATACATAAAAAAAACACACTGATGTTCTATCACCAGTAAAAACAATAACAAAAGCTTCGTTATAGGTACGTGAAAAAATGGCCGTCGCTTGTACTGACTATAGTTCTTAAAAGTGGATTTTCTTTATTTTTTAAAGTAGTTTTCGTTTAACTTGTGATTGTGTTTGAAAGATAAAAGCATTAAGTTAATATCTAAAAGGACACAAATGTATATTTATGTGTGAAAAAAAAAATTAGAATGAAAATGTTATCAAAACGACTCAAAAAAGCGAAAAAGCAGTAAAAACTGCAGATTCAATAAAACATGTTTAAAATTCGCTGGAAAGGTAAATATCAGTTTTCTGGAATTGTTTTAAAGATAATTATTAAATTAAAGTCTTAAGAGAGTATTTACAAAAGAATGTACTTCTTTTTCTTACTAAAAATTGCTTAATTATCCGCCCCAAAAAGTTAGGTTCTGGACATCTTTTCGCTGTGTTGTAATTGTAAACAGAAAATATGGCTACAAAATCTGTATGAAAGACTCAAAATGGCGTAATAGTTATTTAAAAAAAAATTTTACGTTACGAACTGCGCCAATTTTATTAATTATTTTTACATGATGATTGATTAAAATCTTGAACAATTAAATTACTCGATTTATTCTTTAAGAATTAATGTAATTTTTAAATTACATTAATTCTTGTAAAATAAAGCTAAAAGAGTATTTTTTTATTTTAAGTGTGAAAAAGTAAATTAAAGTTAATGACTACACTGACAATATTCATTGAAAAAAAAGTTAAAACATTACAAATTATTTATTAATAAACAGAATTCAATTTTGAAAGAAAATATCATACTTGAATTCTATTTATTAATAAATAATTGTTTTAAACTTTTTAAATAATATTTATTAATGAAAATATGACAAAATAAATACAAACTTACGTTTTATCTTTCCAAATAACTGACGATGAATTGTGAAATTAACGAAATTATTGATCTTTGAAAATAAAATTTTGAGGACGGTGTGGGGGGAGTGAGTGGTTGTTGGTGAACTAATCTTGCCTGTTTATTACAGAACAGAGCTACCATACCTCTCCAAGTCAATCGTTAGTAGAAATTATCCACTTTTTAAAATTCTTTTTTTCGTTATGATCCTGCTTCTCAAATTTTAAATTTTTTTGTTTATTTTCAAGATTATAAAAAAAAATTCTTACGCTGATGCTGACACGTTCATGTGCAAAAGGGAAATATAATTACATCGCATTTTATATTTTCCCAGAAACTCTTAGCATTAAAATCACATGAAATACTTTTTGCAATTATATTATTTTTTTTTGTGAAAATATTGATTAAACAATGTTTTATTCAATGATAAAATCGCCAATTTAACAAATAAATTTTTCTTCGAGTTATAGTGATTTTATTAACACAAAATTTAGGGGCCTTTTTCGTAATATATACGAAATAATTAAAATATATATTTTTTATTTTAAACATCTACAGTGCTTTATTTTCATTATAAAAATTAAAAATTTATGCCTTTTTTTTTTATTAATACATAAAAATATAACTTTAGTAAAGGTGTATTTTGTTTTAAAAAAATAATACATTTTCGCTAAGATTAAAAAAAAGAGGTGCTTCTTGCTTAAAAGTCCGAAAAAAAGATTTATTTGTCTTTTACTGTTTAAGAGGTAAATAAGGGGCAGTAACTCTTAATTGTAATTTTGAGCCAGATTTTACGAGCATACGATCGCCTTGGTGCCGAAGGATTCCATCATTTGCGTGTGAATCACAAGTACAATTTTGTTGATCCACAAACCACGTTGAACGTATGTGGTGTGAAGCAAAAAAGAAATAAATAAAATTGAATGTGGCACCCACACGCAAATGGTGGATTCCTATCTCGCAGAATTCATGTGGCGGCAGAAATTGCCCAAATTTGCAAACAAATTGCTGAATTTTATTCAGTATAAAACCCAAGTATAAACACAATAAATTCTTAAATTTTCCATTGCTGTATATTTTGTTGTTCATTTATTACTAATTAAGTTTCTGTAAATTACGTTACATGTAATAACAACAGTTGATAAGAGTTACTGGCCCTTATTTACCTCTTAAACAGTAGAAGACAAAGAAATCTTTTTTTCGGACTTTTAAGCAAGAAGCACCAAAAAAGATAATGGTTTCGTCATACTACTTGATCGTCGATTAATAAATACTGAAAATTTCATTAAAATTAGTTGATTTCCTGAATTTTGATGAATTTTTAAGCGAAGGGAGGGTCAAAATGTTTTTACATTTTGGGATCGGACATTGAATTTTCACATATATATAAATAACTAAATATAAAATTATTTATACCTACAGACGCTAGCGTTTCAAGCTTATTGCTCTCATCAGTGCAGGAAAGTAACAATTTCAGACGGTCGGGAGGCGCAAACCCGATTCACAGAGTCAGCCTAGAATCTGCAAGCAGTCGCCATATCCATTCGGCCACTGGAAACTGTCACGTGATTAAGAGAAATTAAGATCTATATGTACCTAGAAGCGGACACAGACAGAGGACTAGTCGAGAGTGTTCGACGAACGTATTCGGGACTTTGCATTAGAGCTTTTTGGCAGTCTATTTTTAACATCCCCGAGAGTGCTCGACTTTAATTTCTTAAAGGGGCTTATTATAATAATATTAACAATATGATGCTAATTCCAATAACCATCTATTTAAGTAAATAAATGTATAAATCAAAATATAAGTTTAAAAAACAGAGAAATTTAATGATACGAAAAAAAACAAAACACTCAGTGCTTGTGCTGATGAGCGGCCGTACGAAAAAAATATTTTTTATAAAAACAATATTATATACTTATTCAGCGTTATATTCTTACTCACTGTACAAAAAAGTAGAAAAAAATTATCCACTAGAACTTTAATTACAAGTATTTTTCCATTCTTCGTATCATAACAGCGATTCGTTGAGTAAGCGTCCATCTTCTTTCTTAAAAATAATTCAAGGGCAGATAATTCGCAAGGGAGATAATCACGCAATTAAAAAAAAAACAACTACATATATAAAAATTAAATTTATTCCAATAAAACATTTCGTTTTAATGCAATAAATTAATTTAATTTCGTTTATTTACTTTCATTTTGTTTTATTGGAATACATTTAATTTTTATATATGTAGTTGTTTCTACGATTGTGGAACTCTCTTCCTGCTGACTGTTTTCCTTCTACCTATAATCTTGGTCTTTTCGAAGACTAAGGCCAAAATGTGTCTCCTGTCTTTGCGCTAATCATATTTGTTCTTGTTGGCTTCTTACATCAAGTGGCTTCATGCCTTGTCCCCGAGCGATTTCCATAAAAATAATGATAAACAAATGTCTTAAATGTCTGATTCAATTAGAGGAATTAATAATTTAAAATTTGTTTAAAGATTCCTTAAGAATATTCACTTAACAAAAAACGCCCAACGTAAACAAAAAAAACAGCACGTTTGTGTCCCACCATTGGCAGTAGTTGAAAAGAAGAAAAATAAAAGCTATCAATGACAAAGACCCGATAAAGAAACTAACTTTATTTTATATGTTAGATAAATATCATAAATTAGAGAAATACAGATACGGCTAAATCAATTTGAAATAGAGGTTTTCTTCGAGACTGGTTTGGAAGTCTATCGCGGAAGTTTCCACTGACTCCAAAAATTGGAAGCATCTGAATTTTCACGAAGGGCTTCCACGAAGGGCTTCCACACCCACTCTAAATTAAGCTAAATAAAGCTCACATTACCAATCCTTACGCCTAGCAGCTATGTTCGAAAATTTATAATGATCAGTAATTTAGTTTAGGAGTGAATCCTGTACATACAAATATATGAGCATATACACATACCTAACTTGATGTAATTATAGATAATTCTCAAGAATATGTTTGCATAAAATAGCATCAGATCTAAAATAGTTGTTTTTTTTTTATACCAATTGTTCCAAATATTAAAACTGGCATATTAATTTTTAAACCTAGCTATATTTAATTTATTTAGAATTGGTCTTATTTTAGGCATTATGCATTCATTTATCTATAATGAGAGTTATTAACTTTCCAGATATCTATATAACTAGTCCAAATATTATATTCAGGGTGGGCAAAAATAAGGGTCCTATTTTTAAAAATTCATAACTTTTTTATTTATTGATTTAAAAAAAAAATTTTTTTTTTTAGAATAAGTAAAGGACCCCTTCCGAAGCAAGCATGAGCCGTATTAGCCCTAAAGAACGTACCCTCATTTAGAAAACATTATTTTTGCTTAAAAAACTCAAAACAGTGTAAAAAACAATACTTTAGTTTTTGTAAGTTTTAAGAAGTGTTTTTCGGCTAAAATTTGTTTTGTTTATTTCAAAAAATCTCGGAAGGGTCAGTCTACACACACATAAAGTTTGGTGAGTTTAACTTTTATTTTGTGGAAGTTATTCAAATTTAAAGATAGGACCCTTATTTTGGCCCACCCTGTACATACTTTGGAAATGCCTCATTCAGCCAAAGAATTCCATATTAAACAAAACAAACTTTTATTAATTTGATTATCCGCTTATCCAAAACCCAGGAAGAGCCAAGAGAATTATATATATATACTAGACCACCCGTGACCCGTTGGGTCAGTTTGTTATATTAGCTATGGAATTCATGTATGTGCGTGACACTTGTGGAGAAAACAAAAAAACTATTTGATGAAATTAAATGTAATTGTTTAAAAAAGAATATAGATAGATTTCTATGCGTCGTTCTGTTTATTATAATTGTTTTTTTTTTAAATTATAGTTACTGAATTATAAGTGGTTGGCCATACTTATAGGTAAATATGCACTGAACAGGTGAGAAAGGAAGGGGGTACAACCGGCTGTCTCGCGTACGTAACGAAAACAGAGGGAGTAGGAGTGGTGAAATCTGAGAGGAAAAGTGGGAGGTGGTTTCGTTCACCGCCGCTATTGATATTAATAATGATTGTTGTTGTTTTGTTTGTTTGTTTTTGTTTTTTAAAAGGGTGGAGCTTTTTTGAAACTGCGACAGACTTTACAAAGTCCTGCCGTTGAATGTTTTTAGCCGTGGAGAAAACAAAAAAAACTATTTGATGAAATTAAATGTAATTGTTTTATATTTAAAGCGATATAAACATTTCCAGAATGAAAAATTTCAT
This sequence comes from Sepiola atlantica, assembly GCA_963556195.1. Classification (NCBI taxonomy): domain Eukaryota; kingdom Metazoa; phylum Mollusca; class Cephalopoda; order Sepiida; family Sepiolidae; genus Sepiola; species Sepiola atlantica. The sequence continues at coordinate 6,354,836 of OY744553.1, forward strand.
GCGTTCGTTAATAATAAGAGTTCAACGGAATTGGAATAACAGATTGGAAGACGATGCTATTTACGCATGCGCAACCGGATGTTGAAAACCGGAAAGCTGAAAGCTGATTGCAAACATACAAGACCCATAGAGTTTTAGTAGTATATAGATATAACAAACAAAAACCCCTCAGACCACAGTAATATCCTAAATCTATAAGCTAAAAATATTTATTGATTTCTAATCCTAGCTATGAATTATTTAGAATAACACTTATCAGTACTTCGTTCTTTAATATTAAAAGTGTTAGCATTTTTTAATATTTTACTGTCAATTATTACAAAAAGTGATTAGCATCCTTCATTCAAGTGCCATAAATTTACCATAAAAGATATTCTTTTTATACTAGTTATTTACCCCCCCAGGAGGTTAGGCACAAGGCCAGTTTTATCTTACTCCCACAAGGTAAGATGTGACCCAAGGTCGGGTCGGGAAAGTAGGACTTGAAAAGCCAGCGCCCGAGAAGGTGAGCACTCTGGCCATTAAAATTTACCTGGGCAGCCCCATCGGCATTCCCCGGTAGGGGCGCCTCAGGCAGTAAGCAATAAACTTACTCCTCCCCAAAGAGGGGAGGCAAAGCCTGGGAGGGTGGACCTCCTAGAACTGCACAGGAAAACCCACAGACAGGCAGAATCAAGCCCCGAAGGCCAAGACAATACCAGTTTATGGGGTGTAGTATCCATCGGAACAGATACTACACTTTGATCTTGGCCAAAAGATATTCGTTATATACTAGTTAACAATAAATCTATACATAGAATGGGCCCACATATAACCTACTTATAAGATATTTAAACAAAATATTTTTACTATTTATAAATTTATTGAACTATTGATCTTTATATGAATCAATTTATGCATCCACATATCAGGTATTATTATATATATTCCTTTGTCAACTGTACATTTAATCTATCAGGGTATTAATCCGGCCTAAAACGGGAAAGTATATATCTAGAACGATGCATACAATTTTGTAGTATTTCCTGTTTTTTATTAACTAATTTATCCTTGGACGTACTTATATGGTAAGATTCAAGGGTGCATAGGTTACATTTAAAACTTACCAGGGGTTTATTTATTTGCTTTACCTATGATAGACCATTTCAATTTGAATGGAGCATTACTTTTTCGTAATTCTCTAACAGATTTAACTAGTAATATTGGGTTGTCGCTAGAATCCACGTTAGCCTTTATTTTGAAAGATATGTGATTTCTATAGCTATTTTTAAAACTACACTCGTGGATCCTATATATGGCCTGATATTATTTCCCTCCACTATTTTAAATTTATAAACTGTTTGAAATTAAACACTTACACCCTAGAGTGCATTCATTCAGATGTTTACAATTACATTGAGGTTTTAATAGAGAGTTTGGATGGTTATTCGATCGTTCATTATTAATTTTTCAATTTATTTTAGCATTATTAGAAGCTATAATGGTTGAAGCTATGTTGATTGATGTTGAGTATAATAATTTTACAGTGTTTTTTATTAATAATCTTACCTAATCTACTATGTCGAAGGAAATTCTTTTCCACAATGCAGTAGAATTCTTTAGGGATATTGCTTAGTATATGCTTACTGTATGGTGGATAAAACTATATAGAACTATGTCACCTATTTTTCTTTTTATTAGTACTATCAAATGTTGGTTGATGTCGAGCATGCTCGGGTTTCATATTACATATATGTAAGTTCTTTGTCTGATTCATGTTTGTTTTTGATTTAATACTGTTTATAGAGAATGGTAGTTTGCTTGAAGCATTGCTGGGAATAATAGTAGTATGTTTTTAAAAGGCTGTAGCAATGCAAAATTCCGGATAAGATGTAAGGAACAAAAATAATGAATCGAATACAAAATGTGACTTACTATTTATTTTTTCTTAGTAAAAAAGTTAAGAACATTAATTTTATTCTCCCCAATTGACCAGTTGACTATGTTATAGTATATCTTTCTTGTTGTCTCTTGGTCTTACTGGATTGCAGGACAAGAATTCATCTAGTCTGGTGGAGTATCTAGCTAAGTACTGTTACTTGAGGTAACATTACTTGGAGAAGATGCACCATTTCTCGTATGAGCCAATGTATAGTCGTCTTGAGAGGATCTTATTTGGGCTCCGAATACCATGTTATTTTTAATATTTGGTCAGGGTTTACTTGTAGGGTGAAGCATTCTCATGTCAGGTTGTCCTGACAAACCCTTGTACAGAGAGACCAAAGACAC
>OY744553.1:6359603-6377103 GCA_963556195.1 Sepiola atlantica
AGTGGAAAAGACAAAATTCAAAATTTGAAAAAATATTAAGTAATGGAGAGTGAGAATGTGTGTGTAAAAATATATGGGGTCTGTCCAGTTGGTAAATGTCCGTTGATAAGGTGTCCAGTGAAAGGAGATTTAAAGATGGAAAAGAAGGGTTTTCTGAAGGCAGCTTTGAAACAGTTCAAAAATGAAGTAAATCCAATAGAAAGATGTTTAGTTCAATCGTAGGTGGAACGCACTTATTCGGATGTAATTTTGAGAATTCGGGCCATTTTAAAATACTTCCGTGGACCGAGAATGAGAGTAGTTTTTCAGAAGTTGAAGTTGAACTGTGTATATTAAATGCAGGCAGTCGGGAATTTAAGTTTATATATATATATATAAGATAAATGAAAGAAGAGGGATAAACATGTACGAATGGTGAATGTCCGTTGATAAGGTGTCCGGTGAAGGGAGATTTAAAAATGAAAAAAGGGGGTTCGTAAAGGCAGCGTTGAAAATGTTAAAAAATGAAGTAAATCCAATAGAAAGATGTTTAGTTCAATCGTAGATGGAACGCACTTATATGGATGTAATTTTGAGAATTCGGGCCATTTTAAAATACTTCCGTGGACCGAGAATGAGAGTAGTTTTTCAGAAGTTGAAGTTGAACTGTGTATATTAAACGGAGGCAGTCGGGAATTTAAATAGTGACTTCGATCAAGTCTAAGAAGAGCGACAGCTTTTAGTTGAAAACATTTACTCGAGGGACGTCCTACTTAATATATACCCAAATTTGTTGTAAATTTTATTTTTTAAAATTATATTTATGTACAAAAATTCAATTGGTGAAAAAAACAAAAACGAAATTTGGTTAGTAAGACCCTCCCAACCATTTTAAATGATAGACCGCCCACTGTTTTCCGGTTTGTTCAGAACCAAAAACAAGCAGATCAATATCTAAATGGAAGTGGGATCTAAGTGGGAGAAAAAAGAAAATGGGAGATGGAGTTTGGAGAATGGGTGGTGTCCTTCCAAGATAAATGCAATTTGGGAGAGGCCGAGGATTACTATTACCAGTGTAGGGGAGGGTTTAGCTCATTCATGCGACTAGCTAAAACGCTGGGATCCGACAGGACCAGGAACCGCGTGTGCCACGCTCAGACAGGGAACGCGTACTCATACTTGACTCCTTTACGTACACACAATCTCGCTACTTGTATCCACCTTTTTTCAAAGACAGAGGAATGTAATCTTTTTCTGTCACATCTGATTTTGACCTTCAGCTGGGGCTTGAAGAAAGCGATCAGATACAGATCAGCAAAAGATTCAACCCATGATCACCCTTGACGTAAACCATTGAAAAGAGAAGTAAACGTTTCTCTCACCTTGATATGTGTCACATGCTCCTTATATAAATCGATGGTGGCGGACGTTTTTGCATGACCGCAGTCCTGACTAACGATGATTGGAAATTTTTGACGATCTTTTCTATATCTGAAAAAAAAACAAAAAAAAACATGAAAAATAGATAAAAAAAAAAAAACTTAAACATAAATCTGCCAGATTGTAAAAAAATTTGCCCACGTATATTCTCTCCGTCTTGAACATTTTCAGTGCGGAATTTTTTCTTGATTAGATTCTTCGGAATAATATTCATTAATCACCAAATTTTCAAATTCAAAATTCTTTAAAAAAAAAAAAAAAAAACTGAATAAAAGATAAATAAATATGAGACACATTTCAATTTTTTCAGCCTGACAGGATGAACTTTTATGCACTAAGAATGAAAAAAGTCGATGCTAACTTTTATCATTTCGTAAAATCCGAACCATTTGAAGAATGTATACTCTTGAGATAGACAGAAACAATTGTATGCAAATAAATGGTTTACTTTCGCCAGCCACGTAACTCTCGCTTTCCTTATTTTGTCCTTTAGTCCTCACATTCCATGAGCGATATTTCTGACAAAGGGGGAAGAATTGCTGTTTTCTGGGTCAGAATCTATCCACCTAAAACTTAGCGTTGGCTAGTTTTTGACCAATTTATTGTATTGGAAATACTCAGGGTAGCGAAAAATAAAAACGCACCGTAAAAAGATACTGGTCGCTATCGCCAAAAACAAAACAATAACAAATAACCTACGGTACATACATATATATATATATATATATATATATGTATACATATATATATATGTATACATATATATATATGTATACATATATATATATATATACATATATATATATATATATATATTAATTATGACAATATATGTATTAGCATATACTACCAATGCTTTTTAATTAGCAGTCTCTTTAAAAGATTCAGCTCGATGATTGTCAATCAGTAACAACAGAGCATATATAAGTAAGGTTCATTTTATATTCCAATAACCATGTTTTCTTAATTTTTAATTGTATCAAATTTTCAAAAAACGAAATCACAGAAATGTTAGTTTTTTTGGAAATTTGAAAGAACAAAAACAAAAAACAAACAAACATGGTTATTGGAATATAAAATGAACCTGACTTAATGTATATATATATATATATATATATATATATATATAGCACTAGATAAAGTGAAAGAATAAAATAAGGTGCGAATCAAATTTTATTAGAATTCAATGTTCAAGCAAAGTACTTTAAAATCCTTAACTCATGAGTTTTCAAAGAAATTTCTTCTCCTCAGAGGACCATTACCGCAATGACATTACTGCAGGTAATAAAATTAAACTTTGAAAATATATAAAAATATATATATAAAAATACATAAAAGTATATAAAACATCAAATATATCAGCCCAAAACATACTTTTTTGTTAAACCTATACAGTTCATCCAAGTCATAAAGTTTAAAACATATTCAGGAAAGATATCAAAGAGGTTGATTGAAAAATAATCCAGGTGGTAGTCCAAAAATGAAAAAGTTATCCAGGCGGGAAAGTTGTTTGCTATCGATACAGTATTGATTTACTCCTCTCCAGGAGTTAGGCACAAAGCCAGTTTTTATCTTACTCCCACAAGTAAGATGTGACCCAAGGTCGGGTCGGGAAAGTGGTATCGATGCAGTAAATGACAGTGAAATATATATATATATATATATAATTATTTGTACACGCACAAAAGTAATCCGTGAACGCGTTTCATAGTTTTACTAATTGTCAACACGGCTTGACTTTTGACCAGAGCCCGAAACCACGACAACACTGCTTGTGGCCTAGTACTTTACCTCTGGACCACGGGCCCCTGTCAAATTTTATGTGTGATTTTTAGCGCCTTAAATTCAAGTTTTTTATTGTTATTGTTTTTCCTTTATATATATATATAAATAAACTGCATAAACAGACTTAAAATACTAGAAGCAATATTCATTAAAACCAAAAAAAGCAATATTCATTAAAACCAAAAAAAGCAATATTCATTAAAACCAAAAAAAGCAATATTCATTAAAACCAAAAAAAGCAATATTCATTAAAACCAAAAAAAACAATATTCATTAAAACTAAACAGCCTAATATTAACAAAATAGCTTTCAACACAGGTACTAACATATTAAAAGTAGTCCATAATTAAATTAAAATAAAGTAATAAAAAAAAAATAATTGTAATAATAATAACTAGCGGGACCCGTGTAAATGACACGAAATGTTGTTTTCAATACTAATTATCTTGTTCCTAACCTATACATGTTTGAATAAAATATAAGATTTGATTTGTATATTTATTTAAAAAAATGAACAATACATGAAACAATTTACAAAACTTCTTTATATACAATATTTCTAGTGAAGGTAATATTTCGACGACTAAACCTTACTTTGTAAATGCTTTAGATTAAATTAAATTTGGCTCCAATTCATGAGTAGCATACAAAGATTCGGAAGGTCTTTGCTTTTGATGTAAGCGTGACACACAAAATAACACACACGCTATCGTATTAATATGTGTCTTCCCGGTCGTCACTTCCATACCTCCCCCCTTAGATGTAGAAAAAACATATCTTAGAGGTTGGTTGGGATCGAACTATAAACCAGTCGGGCCGACGTCACTAACCGTTTCGCCAAAGGGAAATACTTGAAATATTACGAAAATTAGGTGACTTGAATGCTTTTCAAAATCTAGGTGCGGCACGCATGCGAAGAACTTTTGATGTAAGCGTGACACACGAACACGCACGCTATCGTATTAATATATAGATAATAGGAATAAATAACAATAAATAAATAAATAATAGCAAAAATAAGAATTAATAAAATAAATAAATAAACAATAAAATTAAATACACAAACGATAGAATAAAATGAACTCAACCACACACCCTCTCTTTTCTTTCATTCGCCCGTAACGGTACCTATAAAACATTAACTCCAGTCTTCTTATTTTAAAAAACCTAATCCTGAAGACGACAAGAAAGTCGAAAGCGCTCGGAAAAAAAAAAAAATTAAAAAAAAAATGGCCGAATTCAGAACAATCGGAGAAGTACTATACGGATTGCCACCCGAAACCAGAAGGATAGCTCGACGGTTTGAAAACCTCACGAAGAAGATTTACAAACGAGAAAGTTCCATCACGTTTAACAACGCTTGCTTGGATATATATATATATATATATATATATATGTATATATATATATATGTATATATATATATATATATATATATATATATTGGGTATTTAGATCTGTATGGCTAGGTTTCCTTCCTCTTATCTATTTGCCTTTCTGGTACCAAAGGTACTAAAGCTTTTTTTTTTTCTTTTTTTTTTTTTTTTTTTAATGCAACCTTAATTCCTATATAATTTTATTTCTAGCTACCATATCGCAGAATGGTTCGTTGGTGTAGTGTTTAGATAGTATTTTATTATTATTATTATTATTATTATTATTATTATTACTAGTATTACTATTGTTATAAAGAATTTTATTTGATATGCAAATTACCATATCATACGGTAGTCTTAAGGGTAGTATATTGTTATTATTATTATTATTATTATTTTATTTATTTATGTATATATAAGTAACATTTTAAGCTGAATTATTTCGACACTTGATTATTGGGGAAATGGTAGTTTTATCTGTACCATTGGAGAGCCATGCATATAACTGTCCTGTTTTTAAATCTCCGAAACAGTTTCATGGTAAACAGCTGAAGATCCCCGTGTTAATATTAGATGCTTACGTTAAGGTCTCCTGCTTTTGTTTCACTGTTAGATACTATTTATGAATTTTCCAACAAATGTTAAGTCTACACTATTTTGGATTTAGTTAGTTTCTCTGGGAATTTAAACTGCATTTTCCTTTTTTTTGTCTTTTTGTTTAAAATAACTCAAAGCTTCTTTAGACTATATATATATATATATAAGTCTTTATTTGTTTGTGTTATCGAAATCGATATGTTAACAGAACATTCAAATAGGTTTCAAAAAGAGTTAAAATTTTCAAGGAATTTAAAGACAGAATTGAAATTTTCTTTCGATTCCATTTCGGATCACAAGGGGCAATCATCCGTTAAATCCATAAAATAACTGAAATATATTAGAACGTAAAGAAATGAAATGCATTATTTTTTAAATAGCTTTTCTTTGCTTCATAAAACGAAAATAAAATTAAACAAAGAATATTTTTAGTCATTCTCTACCTGTGCGGTTCGCTCTAAGTCTTCCAACTCATTGACTATTTTCTGACCCACTTCCCCCAACGTTTTAACAATGTGATGTCACACATGCTTCCGGTACACAGCAGGTCAAGTTAACTCCTCCAATGACCGGGGCACCTGAAATTAATGTTTTTCACAACAGCATAAAAAAACGAAGAAATCATTGAATTTGAAGAGAGGATCCTTTATTGAGATGCTGGCATTGCCTTCTCTTCTGCCGGTGGAAGAGGATCGGTCATTCATAACTACGGATATTTGGGGCCTCTTAATTTACTGTCGATCTTAAATTATTCTCTACCCATGCAGTTCACTCCGAGACTTCCAACCGACTGCCTACTTTCACCCTCCCCCCCATCTTTTAGCTATGTGACGTCACATCCGCTTCTGGTACACAGGAAATCGATCTGACATCCGAGTACACTAGACTGAACTATATTTCGTGTTATCGCTAACTAACAAAATTATACCCACATAATATTTAACAATTTGATTTGCGAATTTTTATTTGTGGGCACATTTTTTTAAAAAACTTACGCAGAAAAAATATAAAATTTTAGCTGTAAGGAAGACAACTCTATTTTTACTTTTGCAATTAAAAATATTAGTTATTTCCCTTGTCGATTTTGATTTTTCGGTAATAACTGAAAAATGTTTCCATTTTATCAGTCGTCCACACGGGACTACATAATTTAAAAAATAAACTTTAGTAAAGTACATTATTATAAAGAACAAAATTAAATTCGCGGAATATCTATTAATTGATGTCTCATACCTATTGCTAAAATTTCACAAGAATCGGAGGTATCTGAATTTTCACGACGGGCTTCCACCCTCATTTTACCCTCTTTGCATGAAACTAACTTAAACCAAATATAGCCCACATTAACCATCCTTACACATTACAGCTGTGTTCCAAAATTCATAATGATCAATTAGTTTAGGAGTGAATCCTGTAGAAATATATAAACATATCCACATACCTAACTTGATATCCATCCATCCATATCCCATGACGTCAAGGGATGTCGTCGGGGAGTCAGGGAGATACTCTATCTGTCCTAACTTTTCAGTGGCCATGATAGAACCTGGCTAAACCTACGTCCTCTCCAGGCCACATACAGCACCTGGTATTCCCAAATGGTCACCCATTTAGTACTGGCCAAGCTCGACGTCGCTCAACTTTGGTGATCTAACGAGAACCGGTGTGTCAACGTGATTATTCCGTATATACACATATAGAACATAATCCAAAAGTTATGCCGTCGATACACTTCGTATATAAGGGCCGGGGAACGCCGAGTTCCTTCTACACACACGTGCGCGCGCGCCTACACATGTACTTTTGTGTTGTCATGAACAGAAAATAAAGCAGATATGCCCCCCCCCCCCCTCCAATCATGCCGCCGCCTCCTGAGAGTCGGTTATTGATTTTGGGACGTTCTATTTTCAGTTGAAAACATTAAAAGACTCGCAGAGTATTCAACAAAAGGCATTAACCATTTATTATTTCCAATGAGAAGAGTGCCATTTCGCAGACAATATCAATTTCTCACAGACTTTTAGATTAAAATCATGGGGTTGCTATCAATCCCCGGCGTAGTCTTTACGTTGCCTTTTATATTTTTCTTTAAAACAAAAAACAAAAAAATAAAATAAAAACAAAAAAAATTACATAAAGAAAAGTTTTTAATTTTTTTTTGTGTTTCTGTGTGTCCATGTAAAAGTCAGTTACTTCACAAGACACATACACAAAGCTGATAAATTCTCCTTCGGCATTGTTTTGGACGGAATGTGGGCACATTTTTCTTTCTTTAATATTCATTGTTTTGGGGGCCACTGGAAACAGAATTAGTTAACATTTACAGCGATATTTTAATGTTATTATGTAGTAATCCGTCAACGATATTTTAATGTTATTATGTAGTAATCCGTCAACGATATTTTAATGTTATTATGTAGTAATCCGTCAACGATGTTTTAATGTTATTATGTAGTAATCCGTCAACGATGTTTTAATGTTATTATGTAGTAATCCGTCAACGATGTTTTAATGTTATTATGTAGTAATCCGTCAACGATGTTTTAATGTTATTATGTAGTAATCCGTCAACGATGTTTTAATGTTATTATGTAGTAATCCGTCAACGATGTTTTAATGTTATTATGTAGTAATCCGTCAACGATGTTTTAATGTTATTATGTAGTAATCCGTCAACGATGTTTTAATGTTATTATGTAGTAATCCGTCAACGATGTTTTAATGTTATTATGTAGTAATCCGTCAACGATGTTTTAATGTTATTATGTAGTAATCCGTCAACGATGTTTTAATGTTATTATGTAGTAATCCGTCAACGATGTTTTAATGTTATTATGTAGTAATCCGTCAACGATGTTTTAATGTTATTATGTAGTAATCCGTCAACGATGTTTTAATGTTATTATGTAGCAATCCGTCAACGATGTTTTAATGTTATTATGTAGTAATCCGTCAACGATGTTTTAATGTTATTATGTAGTAATCCGTCAACGATATTTTAATGTTATTATGTAGTAATCCGTCAACGATATTTTAATGTTATTATGTAGTAATCCGTCAACGATATTTTAATGTTATTATGTAGTAATCCGTCAACGATGTTTTAATATTATTATGTAGTAATCCGTCATGGATTTTTTCCCAGTGTCCAGACAAAGATAAAGAGAGAAAGAGAGACGACCGGGGGGGGCAGAAGGGGGGGGGGGAGAAGGGTGATGCGAGATGAGAAAGGGGAAGGGGGGGGTATATATAAAGAGAGGAGAAGTTTAAAAAGAAAGATGGTAAATACACTTTTTAACTCCTCTATTTTGTTCTACATGCCCCCGGGCAACGTCGGGTAACCATGCTAGTTTTCTATTATATAAAGGACAGTTGTCTGTCTGTGTGTTTGTGTATGTATGTGTTCAGCTAAAAGTCATTAGCTAAAGAAGACACATCCACAAAGCTGATATATTCTTATTCAGCATTACCTCGGACAGAATATGGACACCATTTTTTCATTCTTTGGGGGGGGGGGGTAAACAGGAACAGAATTAGTCGGGGGTGGGGGGGGATCGACATTTAAAGCGATTTTTTTCCATCGACCTTTGGTTTGAAATGGTACCTGTGATAAAGAGAGAGGAGGGGAAGCAGAATTAGTCAACATTTACATCAATGTTTTGGAATTTTTGATACGCGGATTGATAATTTTGATGTTTTGGATTATTCAGACTACTGTTCTCATCTTGGATGTTCTTGTCACAACGTTTCGGCCGATGTTCTTCTTCAGGTGTATCTTGTTGAACTCGGGAATCTTTCTGTCAAACTCGCGAATCTGTCCTGAATATCGAACAGAACACTTTATTTAATCCACGCGAGGTAACTTTCTCTCGTTCCGTCAGTCATAACCAGGTAGAAGTCTGAAGTAATTCGCAATTATATTCTTAGTATCGCCCGCACTGAGGATTGAACCTTCAACCTCCAGCTGATTTTTACTTATCACTTCGTCCGTTACGCCACAGGTAAGCTGTAATATTAAATGGAACAAATACGTAGAAGATACTGCCAAGTGTGCTGCAAAGAAGGTGGGCTCCCCCTACCTGGCTAGAAAACTTCTCACACCTGCTATTAGCCTATATCTCTACAAAGCCACCATTCGCCCATGCATGGAGTATTGTTGCTACATCTGGCTGGTGCACCAACCACTAGCCTCTCCTTCTTAAGACTGTCACTTAGAACTGATTATTACTTAGTATTTATATCCGTTACGCCACAGAGAGAGGGGGAGAAACAGAGGGAGGAAGGGAGATGGGGGGAGAGAGGGAGAAGGAAGGAGAGAGAAAGGGAGAAAGAAGGGAGGAGAAAGAAAGAGAGATAGAAAGGGAAGGAGAGTGAAAGAGAGAGAGAGAGAAGGGAGGAGAGAGAGAGGGAGAGAGAAGGGGGAGAGAGAAAGAGAGAGAAGGGAGGAGAGAGAAAGAGAGAGAAGGGAGGAAAGAGAAAGACGGAAGGAGAGAGAATGGAGGAGAGAGAAGGGAGGAGAGAGAGAGAGAGAGAAGGGAGGAGAGAGAGAGAGAAGGGGGAGAGAGAAAGAGAGAGAAGGGAGGAGAGAGAAAGAGAGAGAAGGGAGGAAAGAGAAAGAGAGAGACGGAAGGAGAGAGAATGGAGGAGAGAGAAAAAGAGAAGGAAATAGGGAGAAAAAGAAGGAGAGGGAGAGAGAAGGAGAGGGAGAAGGAAGGAGAGGGAGAAGGAAGGAGAGGGAGAAGGAAGGAGAGGGAGAAAGAGAGAGAAAGAGGCAGGAAGGAGGGAGAGAGAAAGAGAGAAAGAGAAGGAAGGAGAGAGAGAAAGAGAGAGAAGGAGAGAGAGAGAAGGAGAGAGAGAGAGATAGAAGGAGAGAGAGAAGGAGAGAGAGAGGAGAGAGAGAGAGACTTTTAGATTAAAATCATGGGGTTTCGATCAGTCCCTGTCGTCTTCACTTTGCCTTTTTATTTTCTTTAAAACATAAAAAAACTGCCATTTATTATATAAAGTAGTATAGTAGGGATAGAGGGGGAGAAGTTCTGGGGTTAGTGTATGTAGAACAGTTGAGGTAGCAGGGTCAGTTGGCAGGGGAAGGCCAAGGAAAACTTGGGAGGAAGTGAAAAGGATGGATTTGAGAGTAAGATGGATAAATAAAAACCTGGCCAGAGAAATAGTTTAGTTTGAAAGTCAATTTCTAAAAGCCGTCCAACACATGCCAACATGTACAACAGATGTTAAACCGAATATGATAATGAAAGAATAGATGAAAGTGCTTAGGTTAGTAGATGTAGAACAGTTGAGGTTACAGGGTCAGTTGGCAGGGGAAAACCAAAGAAAACATGAGAGGAAGTGATAAGAATGGACTTGAGAGAAAGAGTGTAACTCTTGTTTCCCTTATTGTGTCCTTTAGTCCTCACATTTCGTGAGCGATGTTTCTGACAAAGGGGGAAGAATTGCTGTTTTCTGGGTCGGAATCTATCCATCTAACACTTATTGGTAGCTTGTTTTTTTTTTCTTCTTTTTAGCTCTTTACATCAAGTGGCTTCATGCCTTGTCTGAAGCGATTTACATAAAAAAATAAAAAGTAAAAAATAAAAACATGGCCAGCGATTGGTTAGTTTGGAAATAAATTTCTAAAAGCCGTCCAACACATGCCATCATGTAAAATGGACGTTAAAACGAATATGATGATGGTGATGATGATGGTGATTAAGGGGCATAACTAAAATTTCTTAAATTTGATAATCGAAAACTGGATGAAGAAGAGTCGGATGGCCAATATATGAATTATATTTGCGTGCAATGCAGAGATCCAATCTCCCCGAGTCGTAAAATAATTCATAGATGACATAAAAAGGGCTTAACATCGATTTTCAAAAGTTGCGATAAGAAGAAACGATAAAATTCCACGTACGGCTTTATTTTTTTTGCTTTTGCCAATACAAAATTACTCCGATGTTAATCACATTCGACCGCAGGGATCAGTGCCTATGAATAATAAGTCGCATTGTTGTTTCATTTTGTTTGTAATGTTGATGCGTTCACGATTTTGTTACAAAGAAAAAAAAAATTGGGTTTTGTCATTTTTTTTTTTTGTTGCTCCGATAATTTTTTTCGTTATTAATCCCAATTTTCTTTTAGAAAAAAAAAATGTAATCAAGGAAATCATTTTTAATAAATAATTTCTTGAATGTACAAAATAACCTTTGTGAAAAGGAGATAAGGTTGGCTTAAATTTGCATACATATATATATATATATACAGGGTGGGCCAAAATAAGGGTCCTATCTTTAAATTTGAATAACTTGAATTTGAATAACTTTCACAAAATAAAAGTTAAACTCACCAAACTTTATGTGTGTGTAGACTGACCCTTCCGAGATTTTTTGAAATAAACAAAACAAATTTTAGCCGAAAAACACTTCTTAAAACTTACAAAAACTAAAGTATTGTTTTTTACACTGTTTTGAGTTTTGTAAACAAAAATAATGTTTTCTAAATGAGGGTACGTTCCTTAGGGCTAATACGGCTCATGCTTGCTTCGGAAGGGGTCCTTTACTTATTCTAAAAAAAAAAAAAATTAAAAAAATCAATAAATAAAAAAGTTATGAATTTTTAAAAATAGGACCCTTATTTTTGCCCACCCTGTATATATGATGGACTCTCCCGTCGATTTCGACGTATGAGTGTCCCACCAGGGGCTGCTCGCGCGTGAATTTTTAATTGCAGGGTTGCGCAATCCCCAACAACCGCTCTCCTGAGTCGGCACTGCTTGATTCCAATGGCAAGTAGTAATACAAGACGACTGGAAACAATGCCGAGATAAGCAGAGAGCACATACAGCACCTGGTATTCCCAAATGGTCACCCATTTAGTACTGGCCAGGCTCGACGCCGCTTAACTTCGGTGATCTAACGGGAACCGGTGTGTCAACGTGATTGTGCCGTATATATATATATATCATATATATATATATATGTAAATTATAACTAAAAGGTAAACTTTTAGAGAGTTGGACTTATTGTGAAATAAGGAAAGCTCAATATACTGGATAGAGCAAAAATATGGTAAGTCAAGTAAAATTGATAAGACCTGCAAATGGAAGCAAATCGATATCTTCAGTTGTTCAAAACAAGGAGCAGTTTAGTTAATAAAAAACATTTATTTTTCTTCTCTTTCATTCCTTAAACCAGGCTTTTCAAAGATTAAAATCTTAGGAAAATTTATGATTGATAAGTTGACAGGATAGGACTGTCAAAGTTTCAAATTTGAAAGAGTTTTTAAAAAATTTTTTAAGTTCAAACGGGCATGGGAATCACCAATAACGAAATCCAAAAAAACGTGGGGCTCAGAAATATTGGTAAATCCAGAGGAATCTGTATAAAAATCCAACGGTGACGATTCCACCCAGGTATGTTGTCCTCAGAGAGGGATAAAAAATAAATGTTTTTTATTAACTAAACTGCTCCTTGTTTTGAACAACTGAAGATATCGATTTGCTTCCATTTGCAGGTCTAATAAATTTTCATTGACTTACCATATATATATATATATATATATATTTTCTCTGACATCTTTGCCCAGGAAGTATTGTTAATGGCGAATATTTTCCACCTCACTCTCTTCTGAGCCTGCCTGCCTGCACTTATTGGACATTTTACCCTTTGGATTTTCTATTTTCGCCGCACCTGAAGTTGTGGCTTCTTGGAATTTAACTTTGATTCCTCTCTCACAAAATTTCGGGAGTTTTAACGACCTACCTATCTACATCTCATTCTCTCCGCTGGACTTTTCGACACCGGACTTTTTAGCAATCGGACATTTGCTTGCATTCGGGCAGAATTTTGCCCTGTGTTTCTTCCCCCTACAACTTTTATTTTATTTTTTCAAATTTTAAATCTTGGCCTTTGCCAACTTATCTATCCCAGCGACTTCCTCTGATGATAAGATTTTGATCTTTGAAAAGGAAAATTTAACTTGAATAAATTGCCTTTTTTGCGGAATATACATTGCTCTGAGCATTTGAATTGAATTATGATTTGACTTTTGCTTCTCTAATTCCTTTCCATTCTTCTTCATTCTACCTGCTCTATCCTGGATATTGAGCTATATACTCTTCACAATAGGTTTCACTTTTCCTAAAAGTTCGCTTTTAGTACACCACTTTATATATATATATATATATATATATATATATATATATATATATCTCAAGAGACTGTAGTGCAACGAAAGAGCCATGATTAGATGGATCTGTCATGTCAAGCCGGAAGACGAGACTCTCCTCTCTAGGCTTGGTATACAAGAGATATCTGATGTCCTTTAGCTAGGCAGGATGAGATGGATTGGACATGTTGAGCGAAACTCCAGCTGGATCTCCCAGGTCAGAAACATATCCATCGCATCAAGTCGACAAACCGGAAGACCAAAGCTCTCTTGGGATGAGCTGTGTAAACGCGACCGTGCAGCCCTGGGGATTGCAAACTTAGATCCTCGCGACCGCCGAGCCTGGAGAGGGAGACTTCGATCAAGACTGACTGACAGACAGGCCCCACCCTTTTATAGAGGACTAATTAAAGGTCTGTTAAACAATAAATCTGATGATGATGCTGATATATCTATCTTTATAAAGTTTTTTTTTTTTTACATTAAATGTCACCGCTTATCAAGGCCCAAAGGTCACTCGAGGATAAGTTAGATATGTTTATATATTTGTATGTACAGGATTCACTCCTAAACTAATTGATCGATCGTTATGGTTTGGTTTGGTAGTTTTGTTTTACGGCACATCAACCCCTTTTGGGTTATTTAATGCCGAATCTGGTCATTATAGTGAAAGTTTTTATGCTTCAAGTTCTTTATATCTTCAAATGTTTAATCAGGGTTTTTGGTTTGGTAGTTTTGTTTTACGGCATATCAACCCTTTTTGGGTTATTTAATGCCGAATCTGGTCTTGTTTTCTTCTCTTTTTTGTTTCTTTCCCCTTTTAATATCTGTTTCTATTTAACCCATAGTTGGGACCCTAACAGGTACTACTACTCCGGGTCAGGGTGGACCTGGGAGCAATGGTAATTAAGAGGAGGCTCCACATTCCCCAAAGTCCATAAGCCGGATCTCACCATCGGATGTAGTTTAAGGTCATATCCAGGACCGGGAGTAGGGTAGGAAAAATAAAAATAAAAAAGGGGAGGGAGAAAGGGAGAGGGGCTGTTGTTTTTGTTTTTGGTTTTGTAGAACATAATTAAGTTTTACAAACAAAAAAAAAAAAAAAAAAAAAAAACGTCAATGTAGGTGAATTTCGTCTCAGGGAGCCACAGGGCAGCCTGATCTGGTATCACCAGTCGATCGTTATGAATTTTAGAATCCGGTGTGAGTATCGTGAGCTATATTCAGTTTAATTTAGTTTCATTCAAAGAGGGTAAAAAAAATGGGGTGGAACCCCTTTGTGAATGACGATTCAAATTCCTCCGACTTTGGTGAAATTTTAACAATAGGTATGAGAAATCCATTAACTAATGTTCCCCAAAGTTCAGTTTCTTTGGAATATTTAAAAGGGGGTTTTAGGGGTCATAATAAGGGCACAATATTTCAGATTTGCATTAAATTTGAACGTGGACAACAAAATAAAAAAAAAACTAAAAAGTTTGTGCAGCATCTTTCTCTGAAAATTTCTCTCTCTCCCCCTCTCCCCCTATCACATGTACCATTTCACATCAAAGGTCGATGAAAAAAAAAAAAAAAAAAAAAAAAATCGCTCTAAATATTGGCCCCTTCCCCCTCCCCATTTTTCTATTTCTGTTGACCCCCAAAAGAATGAACATTAAAAAAAAAAGAAAAAAGTGTTCATATTCTGTCTGTCCGAAGCAACGCTGAAAAAGAATATATCAACTTTGTGGATGTGTCTCGTGTAGTTTCTGACTTTTAGGTGGGCATACAAACTGACAATTGCTGTATATATAATAGACTACAATTACCCAATTTGTAACTACCTATTGCATGGTTCACTTTCGATGCATCAGACAAATTCGATATTTGAAGAAGAAAAGGAAGAAATAGAAGAGGAAGAAAATAAGGAGAAAGAAAAAGAAAAAAAAAGAGGAAGAAAAAAGAAGAGGAAGAAAAAAGAAGAGGAAGAAGAAAAAAGAAGAAAAAGAAAAATAAGAAGTAAAAAAGAGGAAGAAAAAGTAAAAACGAAGAGGAAGAAAAAGAAGTAAAAAAGAGGAAGAAAAAAAAAGAAAAAGAAAAATAAGTAAAAAAGAAGAGGAAGAAAAAGAAAAAAAGAGAAAGAAAAAGAAAAAAAAGAGGAAGAAAAAAGAAGAAAAAGAGGAAGAAGAAAAAAGAAAAAAAAGAAAAATAAGAAGTAAAAAAGAAGAGGAAGAAAATAAGTAAAAAAGAAGAGAAAGAAAAAGAAAAAGAAAAATAAGAAAAAAGAAGAAAAAGAAAAAGAAGCAAAAAAGAAGAAAAAGAAAAAAGAAGAAAAAGAAAAAGAAGAAGAAAAAAGAAAACAGAAGAAGAAAAAGAGCAATAAAAAGAAGAAGAAAAAGAAGAAGACTTACTTGATTAATTGTTCCAAGCTGCGGCTAACCTGGACTCTGTTACAGGCGATCATTAAAATGGGTAAGACGGTAGAATCTGACTTTTTCACTTCGGGTAAATTGACATTTCGTATTACAATACGATTGCTGTCGTTGTTTGTAATGGTGTCTTCGTCATTACTTGGAGGGTTGTTATGACCTGCGAGGGGGGACAAAAAAGAAGAGAGAACGTTTTACATGCTGGCTTTCAGAAATTGACTTCAAAACTAACCGATCTCTGGCCATGTCTTGATTTATCCCTTTTTCTCTCAAGTCCAACCTTATCACTTCCTCCTATCTTTTTCTTGGCCTTCCCTTGTGAACTGAACCTGCTGCCTCAACTGTTCTACATCTACTAACCCAAAACCTCTCATACCATCAAAGTCTCTTGTTCTGCATATATCTCCCTATACTGTCCAGATTTAATCTTCCCCTTGAAGACTCTCATTACACATCCATCGTATCATTCTATTATTTCTCTCCATGCAACGCATGTCCTCAACCTTCACTGGTCAAGTTTCACTTCCATACATCATCATGCTGTGTACACATGCCTGATAGACTTTTCTTGGTTAACAGTGGTGATGCTCTGCTGGTTAGTCATGGCAGAATTTCCCAGCACTTACTCCATCCACTCTGAACTCTTGCAATCACACTAGCACCTGCTCCACCCTGTGCTCCATTGGTATTGCCAAGTTAACAAAACTTCTCGACAAGCTTAATAGCTTCACCCTCCAGATATACTTTCTCCACATCTGAGTTCTCATCCATCTTCATTCATGGACGGTGGCACCGGGGGGGGGGGGGGCTTGAGCCCCCCCCCCACTTTACGGTCATCAATAATGAAGTTATATATGCATGTGTTTAACCGGCCCCCCCCCACTTTTATAACTGTCCCGCCGGTCCTGTCATTGTCTTACACTTTAGTTATTTACTTACTTATACTTTTGACGACATTCGCACACCTCGATAAAATAATAAGTGTGACAGACCGACGGACAGATATAGCGTTGGACCTCATAGTCTTCATTACAGGCGTCAGATACAAAAGCCTGTAATTTTCCTTAAACGGTTATGCGTGATGTTGCTTTTCATGGTTATGTGGCACAACACCATTATCTCCGTTGAGGAGGCCACGTTGCATAACACTGAAAATCAGCACTTGCTTATTTTCTTCGGATAGTAAGTGCGTCTCGCATTTCGAGAAATATTTTCTTCTGCAAGTTTGATCACAGATGAAGACAAGACACAAATTATGTTACGTTGTTTACTGTCATATACAACGAGCTCCCTGCTCCCACTGAGGGTGTGCGTGGGCAAAGCACAGAACATCCTCTGTCAATCTTAACTCTGCCGGCGTTTCTGATTAACTGAACGTATTTAATAAAAATCTGTGTTTGTTTTTACACATTTCTATCTAACCAAAAAAAAAAAAAATGTTTATTTTACAACTTTTCATAAATCAAAGTCTGTCAAAACAGACTAAGCCTTGAATTCTAAAAGCGACCAAGACCAGCATTCCAATCCCTAACCTATATTTGAATAAATAAATTTCAGTTTCTTTGGAGTATTTTAAAGGATTTTTGGGGGGCATAATATGGGCACAACCTCCCATTTGAAAATTCAAATATTTCAGATTTGCATTAAATTTGATTCATAGTCATTAGACACCAATGAAGCAAAATTCCATGAATTTCAATTTCTTTTGGAGACCCCTTAAGCTTAAGCCTTAAATTTTGGACATTTTCTCGA
>OY744553.1:6384603-6424603 GCA_963556195.1 Sepiola atlantica
GTTCTGACTGGCTACTAGTCCATGAGTGGATAATCCAGTATGTAAATATTGCTCAATTCAAGCAAGAATTTTCTTAGAAACTATTGGGGTCCTTTTATGCCGGTAAGAGTCAATTTGATTAGACATCGACCATATTTGGTACAAATATGGTCTATGTCTGAATGTCTAACAATCTTTGCTTTATCATTGTTCAGATATGCGGGGACACTTTGGTGATCGTCTCATCAGTAGGATCCTGATCCTGAATCGACTTCACACTCACTGAAACTGAAACCCCACAAATAAAAACATGTGAGGTATCTAAAAAATAATGTCCACCAAAACAATCCCCAGACTATTATTAAACTAAAGAGGGTCATCACAGCCCAAATCAGTTGTATTGTACAACACTCCGAAGAGCCTTCCTGTCCACCAGACAGAAATACAGTATGAACCCCCCTCCCAAATTCCATTCATAGAATCGTTGATAAAATTCACAATCAAGGATCTTGCTGCACAGCTTCCAATTTAGAATGACCCCCCAAAAAACTTTCACTCTAATTCTCAGTAGCCCCTTACGTCTACAGTGGCAACTTGCTTTGTTTAGGGTGAACTATGTTAAAATAAAAATATCATTTCTATGATTCAACCATATTTGGTACAAATAAACTTCAGTCTATTCTTGACTTGTCCACCAAGTTTCAGTCATGAATGTCCAACAGTCTTATATTTTGGTAGAAATAAATTTCAGTCTTTGCCTGATTGGTACACCAAGAAAATAAATTTGCTTTCTCTTGTCATCGAGCAGACCTTTGTGTGACGGAATAAATATGATATCGTATATCAGGAATGTGATGGGCAATGGCAAAAAAAATCTGAAATCAAGATGAATTTCTCAACCTGTGGGGCCATGGCCCCCAACCAATTAACTAACTTGGTGTTCACTCATAATCGCCTAAAAAAAGTAGAATCTAATTTTTTTTGTTAAGGGGTGGATGGGTGGGGGAAGGTGACTTAGTGTAGAGTGTTAATCTAATCAGGGGCGGGTAACCTTTTCAGAGTGAGGGCCAGATGAGACTTTTGGAAGGAGATCGCGGGCCGGAGTGAAAAAGGAAATCTTAGAATTACTATATTTTGTTTACATGAATAAATTGTACAAAAATTGCATTGAACACTCGACAAATCTGATATTTTTTCTCAGGAGACTTCTGTATGTGATGTTATAAAAGGCGCCAACGAAGAGCCATTTTGGAATCATAAAAAAATAATGACGGGGGAAGTAGCAAGTTGATCCAGCATTCGTTTTGACACACCTCACATGAGTTCTCTGTTTTATGCCCTTTCCTCGTCTCTCGTTTCCTCTTTGCCTCTCTCTTTCTCTTTTTCTATTTTTTATCTCAGGCCAAGGATATGAAATTAATAGTTAAAGAAAAATGAAATATACATGCATCATCGCTCACTGATATTTATACATTTTTAACCCACTGTAAATCTTAATTGAAACCTACTTTTACGTCTATCTCACAAAATGATATGAGTTTTACTGGGAGGTCCGCGGGCCGGATTGCAATAATAAAGCATAGCAGGGTGGCGGGCCGGACGCTAAGCCTTCGCGGGGTGGATGTGGCCTGCGGGTCGGAGGTTGCCTGCCTCTGATCTAAAGTATTGACTGATATGTTTTAAAGGAGACAGGAAGACATTCATTGATGAAACAAAAGTCTTCTACCTCCCCTATCTATAAATTGTTTGAAGTATGGCAAAATTAACATTTTCAATGAGAGAAGAAAGGGAGGCGAAGCCAGGCAAGACAAAATGTGTTTGCAACCATCTTCTGACCGGCAAGCTTTCAGATTTGGTCGAAGAGTATAAAATTGACTTCACAATCTAGTGGGGAATGTTCTCTTTTTTCTCTACAGCCCTTTTCTCACAGAAGAGAGGTTGCTAGTCTCTCTCCACTCTATCATTATTTTTCTAAGTAGGCGCTCGACTGAGCTCCAATTTCAGGTTCTCCTCTGCAAAACATTGGCAGCAAAAATCAAAGGACTGAAAGAGACAACGTTGCTTCGGCACCATTCTTCTGTGTGTTCTGGGCCAAACCTTCCCCGACTTTGCATGCAACCACTGAGCCTTGCTGCTCTTGGTGTCGAGGGTAAAAAAACCTGCAATTGTGCAGTTTAACGAACAGCTGAGACCAACGCAGACCAGACAACCCTGAGGCACGATCTTTGTGAGCTCTCTGCAGCAGTTTAAGTCACTTAACAACTTAAACAACAAATGTTTATATTTCCATTTTCCTCCCAAACTTGAAATTATCAAAACAACCGCAGTCGAATTCCAAATACAACGTCTACCCGCACACTACTCCTGGCCTACATCTTATTAGCATCTAGATTATAATTCATAGTCGCTGCTTCTCCGGTCACCCCTATCTAATTAGACCTGTTGTTTTACAAAGGATACAAATAATAAAAAGTTTCCGCACCTGATATTTTCCTGTATTGCTGTAATTGTTCCAACAACTTTTCGTTTTCCTGTAATTGTTGATGAATATCAATTTCCATCCTTTCCAACTTATTCCGGATGTTTTCTGGAGAGTCGACCTGATCGAATGAAAAACAAAAAGCCAATATTAGATAAAAAATCCATACATACAACAAAGAGGTCACTAGTTATTCATTATATATATATATATATATATAAAATTATTAATGACAATATATGTATTACCATATACCATCAGATCCTTTTACTTTGTAGTCTCCTTATATATACAGGGTGTCCCAAAATAATGTATACACCCTTTGAATTGTTATAACTCGTTCAATTTACTGATTTTTATTTGCAAGATTGATAAACAAGATTGAGTAAGAATATTCATTTAAAAATACTGACAGTAAAATTAACAAAAACAGAAAATTAACTTTTAACAAAGATAAAGGCTACATAGGGTAATTTCAGAATGTTCACAAAATGAACCCTCATCCTAACCCCAATCCGTTCTGCTCAATACACTTTCCATTTAGTGAAGACGTGAAGAATTGTACCTACAAACGTCCTGCGACATTTACTCCAGTATTTGAGCACATTCTACTACAATTACTACTCCCATTTGTTTGCAATTACTTCAGGTTTCTTGCTTTAAACATTGTAGCCTTTACGTTTATTAAAAGTTAATTTTCTATGTTTTTGTTAATTTTACTTTCAGTATTTTTAAATGTGTATCTTACTGTTCTACTCTTTTATCAATTTTGTTTGCAAATCAAACTCGGTAAATTGAACGAGTTATAACGATTCAAACGATGTATACATTATTTTGGGACACCCTGTATATATATATATATATATATATATATATAAATATAAATGAAAGAAGAGGTATAAATATGTACGAATGGCAAATCTATTTCAACTTCGATTGTTCAATGCAAGGTGTACTCGGTAAAACATGTTTTCTTTTCTTTCCTTAAGCCAAGGCTTTTCAAAGATTAAAATCTTATCATCAGAGGAATTACATAGATGGATAAGTTGGCAGTGGAAAAGCCAAAATTAAAAAAAATATAAAGTAATGGAGAGTAACATTTTTAATATATATATATATATATATATATATATGGTAAACAACTGATGATCCCTTAAATAATGTTAAGACTAGCGTAAATTTTTGGAAGAAAACTAATATAGTGACTGCAAAAAGTAAATTGACTACAAAAGAGTGATTTTCCACCGAACGACTAGGGACTAAAATCTTTTCTTTTTTTTTTTTTGTATAGTTTTAATGGTTGAGAAACTTCCGAGGCTATATATATAAATGTATATTAAAAATGTATATCATTCAACCGAATGTCCCTTACTTGCCACAAATTTCTGCAAACTACTCGCAAATGATTGCATCACATTTTCCAACATGTCCGGAGTTATTCACAAACTTTCTTCTTCAATAAATGACTTTAATTGATCAAAATTGAACTAAAATTTTATTTCTTTTTCTGTATAAGTTTAAAAATGTAAAAACAAGTAAGATATAAAAGTTAAAATGATTTCACTGCATCCCGGCCAACGTCATGTAGCCCCCCCCCCCCGCCCGCCTTCGTCTAAAAAAACTGGTAATATGGGAACATATTTTCAATTATGACCGAAAAACTAAAAACTAGCAAGGGGAATAACTCATTTTTGATTGAAGAATGTGAAAAGAGTTGTCTCCCTTACAAGTAAAATTTTTATCTCTTATTTTTCTGTATAAGTTTTTAAAAATGTGCGAACAAATAGACATTTAAAACTTGGGGAAACTACATCAAAATCATCAAGGGGAATAACGCATATTTTAATTGAAGAATATAACAGGAGTTATCTACCTTACAACTATAATTTCATTTCTTTTTCTGTATAAGTTTAAAAAATGTGCAAACGAATAAAAACTAAAAACCTGGGAAACTACATCAAAATCACCAAGGGGAATGATGCATATTTTAACTGAAGAATATATAAAACGAGTTGTCTATCTTACATCTAACTTATTTCTTTTTCCGTAGTTTAAAAAAAATGTGTACACCAATAAAACTTAAAAACTTATGGAAACTCTCCGACAGCATGATCTAAATAATAAGTGTAAAAATAGATTTTTTTTTTTCATTTAAAATGAAATGCGAACAATCACCATGGAAACAAATGCATCTAATTGCATCGATTCTTTTTAGACTCAGCGGTTTCGTGTGGGGTAATTTTAGTGTTATTTACACTAGACGGCAATAGAAGAATGGTTGTAGACTTTCGTCTGCGATTTACGTACAAAAATGAATCTGTACTTGCACGCAAGTGGCAGACGGCAAAAACAAGAACGGTGCAGTAAAAATGTTATTTCAAACTTAAGCATGGCAGATCGACAAAAAAATGCTATATTGTGCAGTTACCATGGTAAAAATAGATGAAATCGAGATAAATTTCCCAACCTGGAGGCCACGAGACCCCCCCCCCTTCCTCATCGCCAAAGTCAATAAAATTCTCAGCAGAGAATTAATGACTAATGCATAATACGACCAGTTTCGGGCATAGGCAGCAAACCACAAGTTCTGAAGGCTCTTTAATACAATATGGGCTCAAGACAATGATCAATACAATCCTTCATACTTTTCTGCCTTTACAATATGGGCTCAAGACAATGATCAATACAATCCTTCATACTTTTCTGCCTTTACAGAGATATATTTATATTAGCAATAAAAAATTTCCCAACCGGGAGGCCACGCCCCCCCCCCTTCCACAAACCAATTTCCTAACTTTCAGTTGCAATGATTCCTCATTGCCGAAGTCGAGATAATTCTCGGCAGAGAATTAATGACTAATGCTTAATGCGACCAGCTTCGGACATAGGCAGCAAACCACAAGTTCTGAAGATTCTTAAATACAATGTGGGCTCAAGACAATGATCAACCACTGCTCCAAAAGGAAAATGCGACTATCGATGTCCAGTATCTTGCAGCAACAGAGGAAGAATTAATTCATGATGTAACCCTTCATACCTGGTGGTAATGATGATGATGATGATGATGATGAGAATGATGATGATGATGACGATGATGGTGGTGATGATGACGACGACGACGATGATGATGATGGTGGGAATGATGATGATGATGATGGTGGGAATGATGATGATGATGATGATGATGATGGTGATGATGATGGTGGGAATGATGGTGGTGATGATGATGATGATGGTGGTGGTGATGTTGATGGTGATGATGATGATGATGATGATGGTGATGATGATGATGATGGTGGTGGTGATGTTGATGGTGATGGTGATGATGATGATGGTGGTGGTGATGATGGTGGTGGTGATGTCACTACTTTTATAAAGGCTATGCCTCAATACAATGGTCATTTTTAAGGTTTTTTTTAAAAATTTTCTAGAAAACTAAGGTATATGGTAAACTGAAATTAAAATGCCATCAACTAGACCCTAGAACCTCTACCTCTGCCAAAAATCACTGCTCGTATATAAAACAAAAAAGGCCAAAGAAAAACAAGGCAAGCATATATATATATACATTCCATGAAAAATACCAGTATACTGAAATCATATGCCCATAATAGGGTTAAGATGAAAATTCATATACACTAAATGTACAAAAGCAAAGAAATTCCCAAATGTTTACACTTTTATTGTCATTAAGGGTATGCGAGCACAACAGGGCTATGTATTTTACTGGTAGGAATTTTTCTTCAGCGCACCTCACACACTTCATCCACTCATGCATAGAGATTTATGCTGTAGTGATGTGATAATGAAATGGTTTGGTTGATATGTAGTCATACCCTTAATGACAATAAAAGTGTAAAAATTTGGGAATTTCATTTCTTTTGTACATTTAGTGTATATGAATTTTCATCTTAACCCTATTAAGGGCATATGATTTCAGTAAACTGGCATTTTTCATGGAATATTTGTAGGGTTAGTAGATGGGATTTGTTTTGAGGAAGAGTTTAATGAAGAGGGATGCAGTCTTGCGACTTACTTATGATCTTGTTGTTTATTATTCTGCGTAGATCGATACTTCTGCCAACAAATAAATACTTTTTTTGAACGCGGCAAGAGGAGGAAGAAGACTTGTTCGCTAAATACCAAATCAATCGATTCCGAGAAAACGATTTAAATAAAATATTACACTAATCAATACTTCCTTAATTGAATAAAATTCACGATTGAAAGTTCTGCGGGGAGGGAGGAGGGAAACAACAAAGAGGCGCTAATGAAATGGATGAACCAGAAAGATGCCAAGATAGCGGGTGATTTCCCCCCCCCCCCCACACACACACACACGTACACTTTATGACGACACAGATCGATGCAAAAGTTCCCGACTTTTCTTTTGACGGATTATTTTATACCTATGAATTCACGTGTAGATTGTACCCGGCGTTGCCTGGGTATCAAATATGTCGAACATAATTAATAAAATATGGGAAAGGTATGAACCCACTCATTCCTCCAATTTATGGGTTAAATAGCACTACTACTTTTTTTTTCTAATGGTTCGTTTATGAAAGAAAAAAAAAATCTTTTTACCATTTAAAACACATAATGCGCAAACAAACAAGCAATCGAGATTATAAGGTTTGGTTGTTTTGTTTTACGGCATATCAACCCTTTTTTGGGTTATTTAATGCTGAACCGGTCATTTTGGTGAAGGTTTTTATGTATCAAGTTCTTTATATCATCAAATGTTTATTCATGGTTTTTGGTTTGGTTGTTTTGTTTTACGGCATATCAACCCTTTTTCGGGTTATTTAATGCCGAATCTGGTCATTTTGGTGAAGGTTTTTATGCTTCAAGTTCTTTATATCTTCAAATGTTTAATCATGGTTTTTGGTTTGGTTGTTTTGTTTTACTGCATATCAACCCTTTTTTGGGTTATTTAATGCCGAATCTGGTCATTTTGGTGAAGGTTTTTATGCTTCAAGTTCTTTATATCTTCAAATGTTTAATCATGGTTTTTGGTTTGGTAGTTTTGTTTTACGGCATATCAACCCTTTTTTGGGTTATTTAATGCTGACCGGTCATTTTGGTGAAGGTTTTTATGCTTCAAGTTCTTTATATCTTCAAATGTTTATTCATGGTTTTTGGTTTGATTGTTTTGTTTTACGGCATATCAACCTTTTACGGAGTATTAAATGCCGAATCTGGTCATTTTGGTAAAACTTTGCATGCTTCAAGTTCTTTATATCTTCAAATGTTTAATAATAGTTTTTGGTTTGGTTGTTTTGTTTTACGGCATATCAACCCTTTTCGGGTCATTCAATGCCAAATCCGGTAATTTTGACGAAGGTTTTTATGCTTCAAGTTCTTTATATATTCAAGCAGCCATTCATGGTGCTTGGTTGAGTGAATATGGGGAGAAAGAGGGGAGGGAGGGAAATTGTTTTTTGTTTTGGATTTTGCAGAACATGATTGAGTTTTGCAAAGGGGAAAAAACATCAATGTTTGGTGCATTTTGAGTCAGGAAGTCAACTTCAGACAGCCTGATTTGGTAGCGCCAGTAGGTTCTATTTGACCCATAGATAGGGCTCATTACAGGTACTACCACTCCGGACCAGAGTGGACCTGGGAGCAATGGCAACTAAGGGGCAACTCTACATTCCCACAGATCCCAAATGGAGGCCACACTACTGGATGTCTTTTAAGATCATACACAGGACCCAAGATTATAAGAATTTTACTACTATACAGATAAACTAATAAATATATATATATATTTCTATTTATATATATATATATTTTTTTTTGGTGATTTTATTATTCCATTAATTGCGACAAAATATATGCTGTTTCATTAGCGCGCATAATGAATGAAAAAAAAAAAAAATATATATATATATATATTTTGCTCTGAATTTTCATTGAGCACTCTCATAAACCCGGTTTCAACTTCCTTCGGATTTATACCCACTGGATATTTGTAACAAGTTAATTATATATATATATATATATATATATATATATATATATTTTGTTTTTTGTTCAAATATAAATTTTATAACATAAAGGAATTGTTATAGCTCAATAGTGTAAGGCCAGAGCTCTGTTATGTATTTTTTATTCGATTTTATATCATATCCAATGTTTTGAAGGACAGATTTTCATATTTCACAGAATATATTTTCTTATTTAGCCTACAATTGTTTCGCCATACACCAAGATATATGTAAATGCTCCTATGCATTTATTTCTTGGTGTGGCCATCTTCAGTGCTGATTATATAAAAAACAAAGGCAAATAAATTCCATAAATTACAGTCAGCATCCATTATCAAATTCTTTCCCCCCCCCTACTAGAACTAGTCATAACATATACGCATCTAATATTTTTCACTGTTAACATTTTAATCGTTCACCATCTTCTAATATTTTGATTCAGAATCTCCTAAATTAAGATATTTATTTCTCCACTAACCTTCCTTTCTTGGTTTGCAGAATTTTTCGTTTATTTTTCGGGTAATTCTCCTCGATATAGATATATACAGATATATATATATATATATATATATATATATATATATATATATATATATATATAGATAGATAGATAGCTTTTATATATATCAATATCTATATATATATATATATATATATATATATATATATAGATAGATAGATAGCTTTTATATATATCAATATCTATATATATATAGATAGATAGATAGATAGCTTTTATATATATCAATATCTATATATATATATAGATAGATAGATAGATAGCTTTTATATATATCAATATCTATATATATATATATAGATAGATAGATAGATAGCTTTTATATATATCAATATATATATATATATATATATATAGATAGATAGATAGATAGCTTTTATATATATCAATATATATATATATATATATATAGATAGATAGATAGATAGCTTTTATATATATCAATATATATATATATATATATATATATATATATATAGTGTATATATATATATATATATATACAGGGTGGGCAAAAATAAGGGTCCTATTTTTAAAAATTCATAACTTTTTTATTTATTGATTTTTTTAAAATTTTTTTTTTTAGAATAAGTAAAGGACCCCTTCCGAAGCAAGCATGAGCCGTATTAGCCCTAAGGAACGTACCCTCATTTAGAAAACATTATTTTTGCTTAAAAAACTCAAAACAGTGTAAAAAACAATACTTTAGTTTTTGTAAGTTTTAAGAAGTGTTTTTCGGCTAAAATTTGTTTTGTTTATTTCAAAAAATCTCGGAAGGGTCAGTCTACACACACATAAAGTTTGGTGAGTTTAACTTTTATTTTGTGGAAGTTATTCAAATTCAAGTTATTCAAATTTAAAGATAGGACCCTTATTTTGGCCCACCCTGTATATATATATATATATATATATATATATATATATATATAAGTGAGGATAGAAAGGTGACATTTTTCTTTTTTTTTTTTAATCGACGTCTTTTCACAAGCTTCAAACATCGAAGAGATTATCGCAGTTAATCCCCTTTAATCTGATATTTTCTCAACTCCAGAAATCAGAAAAGATTAACCATTGTGTTTTTGTCACACTTTTCATCCACTCTTGAAAAAGCCCACATCACATCAGGCGAAACGTTGAGCTTATGGGTCTTCCACTGTTCCATTTCATATTTCATCCCGTCGGATTGTTTTATCCTTTTATCTACCCATATATATATATATATATATATATATATATATAATTATTACTATTTCATGTATCCACATATAATTTATAAGGAGATATAATTTTTTATGTATCAATGTTCAG
The DNA here is from genome assembly GCA_963556195.1 of Sepiola atlantica. Lineage (NCBI taxonomy): Eukaryota > Metazoa > Mollusca > Cephalopoda > Sepiida > Sepiolidae > Sepiola > Sepiola atlantica. The sequence continues at coordinate 6,394,883 of OY744553.1, forward strand.
TATTTACTTCAACAGTGCTCGATACGTAGGTAGAGCTAGGTAGTAAGCTATGAAAATATATTTATGGCAATTATGCTATCCAGAGGCTCCCGTTATTTTTGCCGCATGTTTTTATATACACGGCTAGCTAGTTAACGAATCAGATTCTTTGTTGTTCTCTCAGCCAATCGTTGGGCTTCCCACGAACAAAGGTCCGGTTAGTGCCTAAATACACACAAATATATATATATATATATTGTGTGTGTGTATTTAGGCAGCATTTTTTTCATTTATGCAAACATTATTAATCTGGTAGTAGTGATCTGGACGGACGGATTAGGGGGTTCATACCTTTCTCATATTTTAGTTATATTCAACATATTTTATAGCCAGGCAACACCGGGTAAATCTGCCAGTTAATCCATAGGTATAGACTATTTTGTGAAAAAAAAAGTCGTGAACTTTTGCATTGATCTGTGTCATGATAATACGAGAAAGAACCGCCCCTCCCCCCACCCACCCGCTATCTTGGCATCTTTCTGGTTTATCCGTTTCATTAGCGTCTCTTTGTGTTTTTCTTTTGTTTTTTTTCCCCCGCAGAACTTACAAGCGTGAATTTTATTTAAGGATATTCTGATTAGTACCATTATATTGAAATCGTTTTCTCGCATGCGATTGATTTTGGTATTTAGCGAACAGGTCTCTTTCCGCTTAACGCATTGAGAGGAGTATTTATTTGCCGGCAGGAGTACCGGTCTATGGCGTTGCCCAGGAAAATTGAAGAAAACAAGAAACTCCTGCTCCCAGTTGTAGTTAGGAGATATTTCTTGTATAATGATGTAATTCAACCATTCAGGTAAAGGAAATAATCCGGTCCTCACTCCATAGACAAATAGATTCACTAGTCTTCTCTCTATTTCCTCCTCAGAAATGAAAGACACAACTACTTATTTTTATATAAGTTAACAAACTTATTTATTAGTACATAAGAATAAAGCGTATAATAATATGATATACGTTTTACACTTTTTTACCTGGTTATCATACTTGTCATGGACGGCGGCACCGAGGGGGGGGCAGGGGGGGGGGCTCAAGCCGTCCCACTTTTTGACTGCCCCCCCCCACTTTACGGTCATCAATAATGAAGTTATATATGAATGTGTTTAACCGCCCCCCCCCACACTTTTATAACTGTCCCGCCAGTCCTGCTTGTACCCGTTCATTGTGTAATTCAGACAACATTTTCAGGTTACTTTTAGGAGCTCATTCCCTGACGTCTTTTTTGTCTTATTTACGAGTTCTCGTTTCTGGTGAGTTCTCGTTTCTAGTGAGTTCTCGTTTCTGGTGAGTTCTCGTTTCTGGTGAGTTCTCGTTTCTGGTGAGTTCTCGTTTCTAGTGAGTTCTCGTTTCTGGTGAGTTCTCGTTTCTGGTGAGTTCCCGTTTCTGGTGAGTTCCCGTTTCTGGTGAGTTCCCGTTTCTGGTGAGTTCCCGTTTCTGGTGAGTTCTCGTTTCTGGTGAGTTCTCGTTTCTGGTGAGTTCTCGTTTCTAGTGAGTTCTCGTTTCTGGTGAGTTCTCGTTTCTGGTGAGTTCCCGTTTCTGGTGAGTTCCCGTTTCTGGTGAGTTCCCGTTTCTGGTGAGTTCTCGTTTCTGGTGAGTTCTCGTTTCTGGTGAGTTCTCGTTTCTGGTGAGTTCCCGTTTCTGGTGAGTTCCCGTTTCTGGTGAGTTCTCGTTTCTGGTGAGTTCTCGTTTCTGGTGAGTTCTCGTTTCTAGTGAGTTCTCGTTTCTGGTGAGTTCTCGTTTCTGGTGAGTTCTCGTTTCTGGTGAGTTCTCGTTTCTAGTGAGTTCTCGTTGCTGAGTTTTTGTTTCTGTGGTGTTCTTTTATCTAACCCGACAAAAACATGGGAGGAAACTCTGTTACGTTTAACACGTCCTGCTACAACGGCATATCAACTTATTTTATGCTGGGAACCATTTAGTTTTTCCAAAGTGGTTTACTACTTTTGTGTGTGTGTATATAGCGTATCAAAATTTGTTGAAAAGAAACAAAAAAAAAAGTGCTCGACTGTAAGTTTTATAAGAGCTAATATAAATTATTTTGTTTAAAAACTATACATTAAAGTTTCTGTTAAGCATACAGGGGTCTTATTGCTACGGACAGACGGTATCTAGGGTAGAATCCGTAACAAGGATACCCCAGTACGCCTAACAGAAACTGTAATGTATAGTTTTTAAATAAAATAATTTATAGATATACATAATATATATATATATATAGTCTCGGAAGTTTCTCAACCATTAAAACTATATAAAAAAAAAATTATATAAAAAAAAACAAAAAAAAAAACTTATAGTCTCAAGTCTTCCAGTGGAAAATCACTCATGTAAGTCAATTTATTTTTTACAGTTATTATATTAGTTAGTTTCTAACACTATTTTAAGGGATCATCAGTTGTTTACCATGAAAATTATGGAAATAACGTGATGAAAAAGAAAAAATCAAAATTATTTATATATACATCAACGTTTCGTCTTTATTTCAAGATTCCTCAGGATTTTCTTCAAAATCAATCATTCTGAGGAAGTCTTCAAATAAAGACGAAACACTGATGAATATATGAATAATTTTGTTCTTTCCTTTTTCATTTTCCACTATATATATATATAGATATATATATATATATAGTCTCGGAAGTTTCTCAACCATTAAAATTATATTAAAAAAAAAAATTTTTTTTATAGTCCCAAGTCTTCCAGTGGAAAATCACTCATGTAAGTCAATTTATTTTTTACAGTTATTATATTAGTTTATTTCTATATATATATTCTAGAGATGAAAGATGAGAATAAAAAATTGTAAATATACAATATTTATTAGAACATCAAAAGTTCAGAGCAAGGAGCTTCATATCCTTAATCCATGGATTTTCAAAGATAATTTTTTTTTAAAATCCTTGGATTAAGGATATGAAGCTCCTTGCTCTGAACTTTTGATGTTCTAATAAATATTGTATCTTTACAATTTTTTATTCTCATCTTTCATCTCTAGAATTGATTGCTCTATTAAATATAGTGAGCTTTACATTATCACGATAGATTATTATTAAACGATAATTCAATTATCTTTAATCTAATTCAACATTTAAATATTATATATATATATATATTACTAGTTAACATATATATTACTAGTTAATCTATATAATAGTTAAATTCTTATAATCTTGATTGCTTGTTTACACGTTATGTGGTTTAAATGTCTTATTTTGTCTGTTAGTCCTCACATTCCATGAGCGATATTTCTGACAAAGGGGGAAGAATTGCTGTTTTCGTGGTCAAAATCTATCCACCTAACACTTATGGTTGGCTAGTTTTTGACCTTGAAGTAGTATTTTTTTAATCTCCTTACATCAAGTGGCTTTGGGCCTTGTCTGAAGCAATTTCGATAAAAATATTTTTTAAAAGATTAAAATTCATTTACAAAAGTTTAGAAAAATGATTCTCAGCATTAAATGACCGTAAACTTAAAATTAAACTATTACAGTTAGAAAATTGTCCCCAGTTCGGAAGGATCACTGACAAACAACACACACGTGCATTGATTGAACTATGATTAATTGTAAACTATTTTTTTCAGTTATGTAAAACTAGCGTGGTTACCCGGCATTGCCCGGGGGAGGAGCATGGACAATGAAATAGAAGAGTTACAAAGTTTTGCAACATGTTTCTCCTAAAACCCCTCTCTCTCCCCTCTCTCTATTTCCCCTATCTTCCACCATCCCTCATCCTCTCTCTATTACTCTCTCTTTCTCTCTTGCTTTCCCTGTCAACTGGAAAAACATCGTTGACGTATTACTACATAATAACATTAAACAATCGTTGGCAAATTACTACATAATAACATTAAAAAATCGTTGACAAATTACTACATGATAACATAAAAAATCGTTGGCGAATTACTACATAATAACATTAAAAAATCGTTGACGAATTACTACATAATAACATTAAAAAATCGTTGACGAATTACTACATAATAACATTAAAAAATCGTTGACGAATTACTACATAATAACATTAAAAAATCGTTGACGAATTACTACATAATAACATTAAAAAATCGTTCACAAATTACTACATATTAATGTTAAAAAATCGTTGATGAATTACTACATAACAATATTAAAAAATCGTTGACGAATTACTACATAATAACTAGAGTTGGGCGGTTTTGAAATTTTGGTTTCGGTATCGGTTTTTTTCCCTTAAAACCTCGGTTTACGGTTCGGTTTTTCGGTTTTTTTGAAAAAAAATTTTTTACTATGGAAGCTATTCATTCTCTTGTGTGATGATTAGTTATTATTCAACGTTTAGTTGAATTATGCCACTGTTTCGATAATTTTGTGACTGAATCATTCTCCATGATATGAATCATATAAGTTTTAAGGTGTTGACTGTTGTAATCAAAGTTCTGATACCTTTTTAACAGTTAACTCGTTAAAACAGTGACCAAAGATTCATGAAAGATTTCTGAAGAATAAAACTGAGTTTGAATATACATTCTATCGTATTCTTTAACCCATCAGAAGCTAAAATATAACTCAGAAATGCAAGAAATTAAAAAACGAAAATTTATTTAAACAAACAAAATAATTTTACAAATAAAATTAAGCAAAAATGATGATGAAAATGAAATATTGTCAAAATTATTTGACAGATAAAAATTTTAATTTTTTAATAGGTGAAAATGTTTGCAAGACGTTGTGTCTTGTCGCGTAAAATAAACACACCATATACTTCTCGAATTGCCGGTGTTGACTGTTGGGATGTCTGTCATTTTGTGTGCTCGAAGTTCTGTCAACTGGTGCATGTTGGGGTTAATATTTGTTTTTAAGACAGGGTAATAAAACTTTATAGACATGCGTAAAAGACTAGTAGTACACCCGAAAACCGCGCCAAGGGAAAAGGAAGGATGGTTAAAAAAAAGTAGAGATTATTAATTCACCTAAAGTCATTTTTTAAGCTTTAAGGTAATTTTAGTCATAGAATTCATGACTTGGATTAAAGTTTAATAATTAAACTTTCGAATAAATTGTCACCTCTAAATAAATACCATATTAACAATTTAGTAAAATATAAATCGTTGCATAGTCTACTTTCTGAATAACCCATTTTTGGGAGAGAAAACGGTATAGTTGAGAGATAGTTCTCTAGAAATTACAATTTATGTATGAAGTGGCTTTTCAAAAGTAAACAATGAAATGCCTAATGTTTAAAATAATTTTAAAAATCCGAATAAAGTTACACTAGCATTGGCAACTACTTTTTTTCTTTTTAAATGTTTATACTTACTCACTACTTTTCGTTTATTTACTTTTACAAGTATTTTTTTAAAATTTCATTTTAATAACTTATTTTTTTAGATAACTCTGAAACAAACAAATAATTATTTTACAATTTTGAGTTGAATCAAATAGATTTTCGACATACGGAACGCGTTTGATTTTTTCTTTTTCATTTGAAAATAGTTTATGCTAAAAATACGATGTCATGTTGTCTGTCGTATTTCTCTTTTTTTCATTTGAAAATTCAAAATGTTAATAAACAAATTGTAAACAAAGATTTCTTCCTACAAGTAGCAATACACATGAAAAAATTTAAATTGCTTAAAATATCTCAATAATGGCATATATAGAAAGAGCTTGATGATCTAAGAAAGAATCTTTGTAAATTTTTTAAATCTGACTAAAAATAAGGAAGTTATGACTATTTTTGTGCCTCGCACAATTGGATATTTTCCCCTCTTTTAATACCATATGCGTTTCGTCACATTTTTTACACTAATTTTTCAGTAAAAATGTTATATATTTGTTAAAACACAAGATTAAGCAATGAAATTTACCATATAAGTGTATTTTTGTACAAGGAATCAGAATATGCCACTGAAAATCTCCAGAAATTAATGGTTTCCAAGTAATCTGCACTAAGTGCACATAAATATGCTGCAATACTTTAAAAATACCATGAATCCATTAAAAGAAAGAAGTTAGAAAACTCAAAGTTGAATTGTAATACATTTTATGTACAAGAAACTAAAATCTAATACTAGGACTGTTTAAAAATTAATATATTGCAAGATTTCTTTAGCATTATTGTAGATTTACACCTTCTGGTAACTCACCCCCTTACCTCCCCAAAATATGAGATTCTACTTTTTTTTATTTAGGCAATTACATGTTAACACCCTGAAAACCTTGGCAGAAAGAAAGAAACAAAAACAATTATTTTAGAATTTAAAGTGGGGATCAGTTTCACATAAAATAATCCCCCATTTCAAGGCCATTCTAGCGTTTTAGGACAGTTAATTATTTTTTCTATGGGAGATAAATCCTGTGCGTTTTTCTTTTTTTTTTAGACGATTATAAGGGTTTTTGTGGGAGGAGGGGGGCTTACCACTTGAACTTCAGGTTAGTGGTAGGGCTAGGGGCAATTATTAAGTGTGAACACCCTGAAAACTTAGCAGAAAGAAGAAAAAAAACAATTCATTCAGAATTTCGAGTGGGGGATTAGTTTCACATATATTTAATGCAGAATAATTCACCATTTCCGGGCCATTCTAGCGTTTTAGGGCATTAATCAATTTTTTTCTATGGCAAATAAATCCTGTGCGTTTTTTTTTATGGGCGTCTGCTTTTTTTTTTTTTTTTTTAGACGATTATGTGTGGTTTTAATGGGCTTTTTTGTAGGATTAGGGCTTCCTACTCGGACTTAGGGTTAGTGATAAGGTTAAGGAAGGGGTTTTGTTTTGGATGGAGGTTGCCATTCGAACTTAGTGTTAGAGTTAAGGGAGTTTTTTAGGAGTGGCTTGCCACTCATATTTAAGGTTAATGGTACGATACGTTCAAGATGGCATTTTTAGGAGGTGGGCTTGTTAGTCGTACCTAGAGTTAATGGTAGAGTAATTATTTATTTTATAAATTTCACTAAAAGGCAAGAATGCCCGGGAAATCGGAGATCATTTTACATTAAATTTATATGCGAAACTGATCCCCCACTCTAAATTCTAAACTATTTTTTGTTGTTTTTTTTTGTTTTTTTCGCCAAGACTTTAAGACGTAATCGCCTAAAAAAGTAGAATCTTAATTTTTTTTTTAAATTGGCGACTAGAAATTCATTACTACTAGAAGTTCGAAAGTTGTGTGAAAACCAGTATTTTTTAAAGTATTTTTTATAAAAGAACCAAATAGGATTAACTTTTTTAAGCACAAAAAGTATTTTCTATCTTTTTTTACAAGACGCTGCTGCTGATTGATTGTTATATCAGCAATACTAGTAGCCATTGTTGACTTTCGCTCAAAAAAAGGACAATATTTTTTAGGATAGATAATTTAAAATTACTATTACCGAAAGACAAAACAACGTACAATTATAATTTTAATGCATAAAAAAAGATGAAAGATTAATTTATTTACTAGTTGGGTACGAAAAATGTAACAACATTTTCTATATTCATATTTTAAAATGTTTAAAATTCGTTCTAGAATGAAAATAAACAAAAATCGCCTCGTGTTTATAGCAGTAATTGCAGTAATATATTTGTTCAATCTGTCCTCTTACTAATATAACATTTTTTGGTAATATTCAATTTTATTCAAATCGGAAAATCTTTTCAACCGTGTTTCCTTGTATATGGTGGCTTACTGTAGAAAAAACACAATATCGAACGGTTACGGTTTAAAAAAAAAAAACCGATTCGGTATTCGGTATGGAGACGAAACCGAAAAACCGCGGTTTTTCGGTAAAACCGCCCATCTCTAATAATAACATTAAAAAATCGTTGAGGAATTACTATATAACATTAAAAACTCGTTCACAAATTACTACATAATAATATTAAACAATCGTTGACGAATTACTACATAATAATATTAAAAAATCGTTGACGAATTACTACATAATAATATTAAAAAATCGTTGACGAATTACTACATAACAAAAAATCGTTGACGAATTACTACATAATAATATTAAAAAATCGTTGACGAATTACTACATAATAATATTAAAAATCGTTGACAAATTACTACATAATAACATTTTAAAATCCTTGACAAATTACTACATAATGACAGAAAACAATCGCTCTCAGTAGCATATTTGTGGATTAAATTCAAGTTTATTCTTTGATCCGAATGAGGCGAGTGATGTAGACAAGTCAAAGTTAAAATTTAGGTAGCTAATGTTATCTTTGTCTGACACACTTCGCCATTCTCCTCCTGTATCCTTATATATTATGAAGTATAAAAACTAGCTGTCTCGACCCGGCGTTGCCCTGGGTATTTTAAATTAACTTTTGTTTTGCATTATCTAACCAATTCTGTTGCCGGTTACCTCCAAAACGAATAAATATTAAAAATAAATTGCCGATATTTTACCTCAGGAAGTCATTTCTTTATTTGAGGCAAGATTTTTATAGGCCGGATAACCTTTCTGATGCCTGCCCGGTGCTTTTATTGAGACACAATCTCTAGGCGATTGCCTACCAAAGCTAAAGAGCGCTTCACCCGCCTTTTTGGGTTTACAAAAATTTGTTTTTCCATTAAAAAACAAAAGTAGAATTATTCGTAAAAAATTTAGCCTAATCTCTGATTCCCAAAACGATTCTTTTAATATTTTTTTTTAAACTTAATTTTCCATTGCTGGTACTAATGATAAAATGATAAATATTTATTGATTTTAAATCTACCAGTAAAACTGAAATCTAAAGATCATAATAACATCAAACTAAGATGTAAATTTATTTTACTTGTGCAATAAAGAAAAACAAAAATGAAACTTTTCATAAATTCGCTCCGTAACCTTTAAAAAAAGAAAGTTGATTTACAAGGTTCCGAAAAATGTTCAAAAATAAAATAAAACATTTTTGTCAAGAAAAACATTGGCAAACATCAGTGATAATTAAATTAAAAGTAAAATATAAAAAAATATTTAATTTTTTTATTTAATTCATTTATTTTATGCTGTTGGACGTTTGTCTGTTTTTTTTTATATACGGTGGGCTTTTGTCCGGTATCCTATCAGTGGACAACCTTAAAAGAGATGACCAAAAAGTGTCAAACAAAAAAAAAACATTGAACATTTTGAAAGACTTGGTGTGGAGTTTAATTAGATATGAATGAATTAGTGAATTTAAAGATTTTCATGGCTCGGTGCAAGAACACACCTTGGCATCAGCTCTTCTTTGATTTTGAGTTTCCATGTCCGTGAACTGGTTGTAAAACAAAATTTCTAAAGATATAAAAGGTGGATTGGGGTGGATATAGAAGGCAATAAAATGAAAGACTAATAATAAAATAAAAATATTCTTGGTTATTATTATTAAAACCGTTTGGCAGTTTAATTGTTGCATTTTCCTTCCACATGAAAGACACGTGAAAATTTGCAAACATAAAAATATAAGACTATTTTTTAAAACTATTTTTTTAAATATTTAAAATGTGTTTTATGAATTAAAAAATAATTACTGACATGTTTTTTTTATTCGCTTTGATTTCATATTTAAATTTATATTTTAATGTGAAAGTTTAAATTGTTTTCTTTGTAGCAGTTAAATAGATTATTTTACTGTATAAGAACTTATTATTATTGCAGATTAACACCCTCAGCTAAATCATTCGCCCCTCCCCTCCCCCAGAAACGAAATGAGATTTTACTTTTTTTAGGCGATTACGTGTGACCACCCTGAAACACTTGTTGATAAGAAAGAAAAAAAAAATTTAGAATGGGGGGATCAGTTTCACATGTAAATTTAACATAAAATGATCCCCCATTTCCAGGCCATTCCAGCGTTTTAGGGTTTTCTTCTTCAGGTATCAGGTCTGTTTGCAGACATCGATGATCATGGCTCTCCATTCTTATTTGAATATTTTGTTTCACCATGATGTTCTTTGCAAAGAGGTTACCTACAGTAGGTTGCAATTACCTTCTATAGGGGCAGTGCTCTTACAGAACAGGAAGTCTTAGCCATTGTACAACAATCAGTATCATCTTCCTAACACAAAACGAAGAGTTGACCAGTTTCTACAATCCATTAGGTTGCTCAACCCTCCATCCATCATCTGCTTGCCCTGACTTCACGTACCCTGATCGGGGGGCTAAGTGGGTACTCGACCTTGCCTAAGGGTCTCCAATCATCTTTCGTATTTGACATCCGTTTTTTTTTTTAAAATAATTTATTTTCAGAACTTTCCTTCGTGTTTATTTATCTTAGATAACCGAAATATTTGAGATCTATGTGAAGAAATACATATCTTCTTCTTCTTCTTCTTCAGGTTTCAGGTCTTTTTGCAGACATCGGTGATCATGGCGCTCCATCATTTTCACCGATATTTTGTTTCACCATGATGGCTTTCCATTTATTTGAATATTTTGTTTCACCATGATGTACTTTGCAAAGAGATTACCTATATTGGGTTGCAATTACCTTCTATAGGGGCAGTGCTCTTACAGAGCAGGAAGTCTTAGCCATTATACAAAAAATCAGTATCATCTACCTAACATAAAACGAAGGGTTGACCAGTTTCTACACTCCATTAGGCTGCTTCACCCTCCATCCATCACCTGCCTTCCATGACTTCATGTACCCTGATCGGGGGGAGGGGTAGCTAAGTAGGTACTAGACCTTGCCCAAGGGTCTCCCACAAACTAGCAGAGGAAAGGAGGCATCTTACTGCTCCTGTTTGTGGAAATGTTTTCACCCCACTACTCTCTCTCTCTCTCTCATATATATATATATATATATATATATGTGTGGAAAATGAAAAAGGGGGGGAAAAACCAGAGCAATCAAACTTTTGAATCTTGCACGCATTTAGAACGTAATCACGCTCTCATGTAACATCTCAATATTATAGACACTATTGTTAAAGTTGTAAATTACTAGCCGTTATAATTATTAAAAAAAACAACTCAACAGTAAAGACGTATTTGTAAAGACACCAAGACTAACACCGCCCGAAGATGGTTTGACGAATCAAATCGAAAGTCCTCGCAAAAAAAGGAAAGAAAAATGGAACAAGAACCCCACGGAACTTACATGCACCAATTTGACCGAAACACTAAATGAACCATTCGGAAAATTGAAAAAATGAAAAAAAAAGTCTTATCAAGAAAAAACGCTCCGTGTTACTTAATAATGTTTGCCTCAATGAAAATATGCTGCCTAAATACACACACTGTATATATATATATATATATATATATATAAATATTTGTTATTGTTTATATTTTTATCTATGGACGTATACGTTTCGTCTTTTTCAATCAAGACTCATCAGCATAGAAGTACGACTATTCACCACCGGTCACACGATTCGAAACCCTGGACTACAAGTATTTTCCAACCTCGTCCAACGTCGCTAACAGCTTATAAACAATGATAATTTTAACACATTAACGGCGGCGAAGCGAACAGGCATTCAAACTTCTATAAGTGAAGGAACGATGCATATATATATATATATATATATATATGTGTGTGTGATTTTTTGAAGGCTTACCAAAGCATTCCGTTTAGGAGACTAATCATCACCATAAAAGATTTTTCTTACAAATATTATTTATTTAGTTTGTAGGAAAAAAAACTCCTTAATTTGAATAAATAAAATTAAATAAATAATCTTTGAATGAAAATGTCTTTTGGGGTGTTGATTGGGCTCCTAAACGTAATGCTTTCGTAGGCCTTCAAAAAATCACATATAAATGCTCTGTACCCTGTAATCGAGTATCATCGAGCTTGTTTTTATTGGCCTAATCACGGTCTTCGCTGAATAATCTATTTTCTAAGTGAAAAATCTAAATCTATATATATAAATCTCTCTCTCTCTCTCATTCTCTCTCTCTCTCTTATATATATATATATATAATTGGGCTTTATAAAAAAACTGGAACATTTAAAATGCCGAAAATCAATTCCTTCTGCACGGAGAATAATTAGATTTTTCCACCAAAGGTTAAACGAAGAATTCATTACAGATAGTATCGATCTGACGTGGGAAAAAAATCAATAAATAAATAAAATAAAAAATAAATAAAAAAATTCTTCCAATTCGAAAATAAAATTTTTATCCAACAAATGGAAACAGAATTTTTTTTTCTCTTTAAGTCTTCATTAAGTTATAAAAATATTAGTCTGACACAGGGGTCACTAAACTATGATCTTGAGGTCAAATGATGACCCCCAAAAGAAAATAATGAGACCGAGATAAAATCACATTATCATTTTTTTTCTTTAACTAACGAGTCACTACTCATCAAGGCTAAAAGCCACTCAAGGAGGAGCTAATGAGGAGGATGGATTGTCGGTTTGATGATGAAGAATATTATGAGAGGATTTAAAATGATTAATGGAATGAACAAAATTGGATTTCTTATGGGGACGATTTATGACCAAGTATTTGTTGACATCGGATTTGAAGACGACCATGTTGTAGTCCGCAGGGAAGCAGTTTTGTGGTAATGTGTTTCACAGATGGGAAGTTCTTGCAAAAAAAAACCCTGTTCAAAGAAATTCTGCATGAAATTAGACAAACTGAGGAGGAAAGGAAAGTTCTTTTCAGTTGTGAAATTCTGGGTAGCCCAAGCTCCAGATCAGGCATATTTCCAATTTCTTGTGTGGTTTCTCTTCTCTTAGTCAAATATCTCTCACCTGCAGCCTGTTATTCGCATGCATTGCAAACATGCAACCCACTAAACATGCAACCACCTTATGCATGTTTATATCTGCACAAAGGTCTCATAATCTAAAGGTTGTGAGTTCAATCCATGTACAGGGCAATACATTTTCATTTTTTTTATTTTTTTATTATCAGCTCCACTACATTTAATTTTTATTTGGTTTACCTGAAGTCCATGCTAAGTAAATCAGTATTACCACAAATATTGAAAAAAAAAGAGGCAAATTTTTGATATATTGAAAAGAGTGAGATACATCATAAGATGGAGTACTGCTGCCACATCCCGGGAGGTGCCGCTCAGAGGACTCTTTCTTGCCTTGATAGAGTACAAAATCGACATTGCAATCTAGTGGGGGACGACCTCTTCTCTTCACTACAGCTCCTTTCTCACAGAAGAAACACTGCTAGTCTTTCTCTACTCTATCGTTATTTCCATGGAAGGTGCTTGACCGAGATCCAATCACTGTAAGACATTCACAGCAAGAACTTTTTTGCTTGATCTTGTGCACTATTTCATTTCCTAGCGAGACAAGTAAATTCATACAGTTGACAGGTAAAAAGCCGAAGAAAGTGTCGGAGCTTACCTTTCCATGTTGCCGGGATACAAGGATATAATAGGTGAGCAGGTTCCAGGAGAGGAACACAGTGATGACCACACCCACCACGTGCTTACGGCGCATCCTAACGCTAATAATCTCTACAGCATCATCCAATAGTGAGAGTCTGAAAAAAGAAACGAAAAGAGATTAAAAAAAAAAAAATAAATAAAAAAATAAAAAAAAAAAAATTAAAAAAAAAAAAAAAATAAATAAATAAAAAAAGATTTAAAAAAAAAAAAAAAAAATTTTTTTTAAAGCCAAAACATTTAAATAGTAGGGTAGACTTAACAATTTAGCCAATATAGAAAAAAGAAAAAAAAGGAATGATGAATTTAATTCAAAACGTGTCCAGAGAAACTGTATTTAAGATGACAGAACTAGATGTAGTAGACTGATTTTGAGCGCAGGTGGGGGATGTGAACTCAGTAAAATCACAATAGTGAAGGCAATGTGGGTATAATTGTGTGAGCTGTTGCCTCTGTTTATATCACGAGCTGTTACTCCTCTACACTAAGGGCAGGTTGTATAGTAGCTGTGTCAGAAGTGTTATGTTATATGGTAGACTGTTGAGCCCTCACCAAGTCCGGTGCTTATGCTGATGAGCGGCCGTATGAAAAAATTATTTTTTCATAAAAACAATATTATATACTTATTCAGCGTTATATTCTTACTCACTGTACAAAAAAGTAGAAAAAATTATCCACTAGAACTTTAATTACAAGTATTTTTCCATTCTTTGTATCATAACAGCGATTCGTTCAGTAAGCGTCCATCTTGTTTCTGAAAAATAATTCAAGGGCAGATAATTCGCAAGGGAGATAATCATGCAATTAAAAAAAAAACAACTACATATATAAAAATTAAATGTATTCCAATAAAACAAAATGAAAGTCAATAAACGAAATTAAATTAATTTATTGCATTATAACGAAATGTTTTACTGGAATAAATTTAATTTTTATATATGTAGTTTCTTTTTTTTTAATTGCATGATTATCTCCCTTGCGAATTATATGCCCTTGAATTATTTTTAAGAAAAAAGATGGACGCTTACTGAACGAATCGCTGTTATGATACGCAGAATGGAAAAATACTTGTAATTAAAGTTCTAGTGGATATTTTTTTCTACTTTTTTGTACAGTGAGTAAGAATATAACGCTGAATAAGTATATAATATTGTTTTTATAAAAAGATAATTTTTTCGTACGGCCACTCATCAGCACAAACACCCTAAGTCCTCTTTCGCTCGACTGCAGCATAATGACATATCCTCGATTAGATGAATCTGCAATATAAAATCTGATCAAACCCGTTACGTTAGGTCAGAGGATTTGCTGGAAGCACTACATTTGCCTAGTATGGAGGTAATCCTTGGGACGAATCGGTTATGTTGGTATGGTCATGTGAAGTGTTTCATCCTCAGAGATCAACCGTAACAGAAGTATAGATGTCTTAAGTTGCAGGAAGGTTGGCCGGCCAAGGAAAACTTGGACGCAAATGATTGGATAAGACCGTACAGAGTGGAATCTGGAGACAGTTGACCCGCTGAACCGTGAAAACTGGAGAGCGAGCTTGCGTAACATCAAAAAACATCTGAACCCTGAACAAGGGGGGAAAATTGACGTTAAATGAATACAAGAAGAAGAGTAGACTGAATTCTCGAGCCAAATAGTTAAGACAATATAGAAAGAAA
This sequence comes from Sepiola atlantica, assembly GCA_963556195.1. Lineage (NCBI taxonomy): Eukaryota > Metazoa > Mollusca > Cephalopoda > Sepiida > Sepiolidae > Sepiola > Sepiola atlantica. The sequence continues at coordinate 6,409,885 of OY744553.1, forward strand.
AAAATTATGAATTTAATTCAAAACGTAATCAGCAATCAAACCAGAAACTTAGTATATTTTTTTGTTTACATATATTGTTATCATGCTACCAGTAACCGAGAGAAATCTATTCTTTACAGAAGATTATGGCTTTACGCACAGTGGAAACCGTTATTTCCTCTACCAGAGAGCTCAACAATGTATGTATTTAACACAAGAAGAATATTCGGGTAAAATTAGTTCCGCGAACGGAACAATTTTGCAGGAATCTTATGTCCCTTTACGAAGATTAAAATCCAGATATAATGATACCATACCTTAGGTCTAGACTCCTTATTCCAATTTTGATCAAAATCTATTACATGACATCTATTCGAGAAAATGTTTAAAATTTCAATTTCTTCTTAAGACCACTTAAGCTTAAGGGGTTCTTAAGAAGAAACTGAAATTCAGGAAATCTTACTTAATTGGTGTTTACTGACTATGGATAAAATTTAATGCAAATCTGAAATATTTGAATTTTCAAATGGGAGTTTGTGCCGATCAAAACTCTGATTTGATGAATATTTATCAATTGACAAAAATCGGAAGAATCTGAATTTTCACGAAGGGCTTCCAACCCCTTTTTATCCCCTTTGCATGAAGCTAAATGAAACTAGTTGGACCCCTTACACCGAGCAGCTGTGTTCAAAAATTCATAATTAATGGTTAATTAGTTTAGGAGTGAATCCTATACATACAAATATATAAACATATATGCAGACTTAACTTTATATAAATAGAGATCTAGTCATCTACAGACAGCTGTTTTGTCGTCGTCGACAATTCACCATTGTCATCCACACAGAACTGTTTCGCAGTATCACATCTCTTCAGTGTGGCTAGACATAGCAAGTGTTTTCAGGTTGACATTCGAAACCCTAATGCCAGATTACTTCCAATTGTGATCAACAGTGTCAGGAATCTTACACATGTTTATCAGCGGACAGTGTGGACCCAAAGAGTTTAACAGTGACCCCCCCCCCCCAAAGTCCAACAGTTCCTCAATATGGTAGTGTCAGCTATGCCACCTGATGTTAGATAGTGGGGGTTGCAGAGAGTAGGAGCGCTTCCTGAAAGGGAGGGTGGGAGCCAAAACGGAGGTCGAAAGTGACGTCATGACGGTGGGAGGCTTTGTCGATCACTTGTTCCAGACTCATCGTCCTGCACCCCAAATAAACAAGTGGCGCAAATGGCCTGAATATCTTTCCCCAGTAATTATTTCCGCTCTCTCTCCCATGCAAGAGCCACAGAATCTGTTCATATTTTATGTTAAATAAATCTTCTAAACTAAACCCCTGAATCCATGTTATCAGTCACGGCTGAACGACAAGATACACCAGCCGGCGGAGATGAAATCTGAGTACGCCCCCGTGAAGGTAAGCAAATATCCAACACTGAAACTCTGGTTCCTGGCAGAGCCACCGATGGCGGACAGGTTTTGGCACGAAGCAGTATTAAGGTCACAACACGGTTAACAGAGCTTTTGTGAAAATCCAGGAGGAGTCGACATCAGGATCCGTCGTCCTCTGGTCGTCTCTGCCTCTGCATGTGACAAACAAAGATGTGTCAACTGCAGAACCGCAAATCAATGGCGTTAAAGTGGCAATGTTGCTTTTGCGCCATTATTTTGTGTGTTCTGGCCCAAACCTTCCCTGACTTTGTATGCAACTGCTGAACCATGTTTTCTTTGTTGGAGGTAAAAACCTGCAATCGTGCATATTAATGAATAGGTGTGATCAACAAGGTAGACTTCGTGCAGACCAGACAATCCTTAGGCACGATCTTCGTGAGCTCTATGCAGAACTCCAACTTGCTTAACAAACAAGCAAACAGAAAACCAATTAGCCTTTTAGGCTAGTCGCAAAGTGTAGTATCTGTTCTGATACTACATTTCATCTTTTCTGTCCTCTGTCAGTGAAGAAATCCTTCTAGACTGATGCAATTTAAATTTTTGTCCCAATCCAAAATGTCCTTTTTGGGGGAGCTGATTTTGTGTCTAACTCTGCCCTCGTGGGGAGGCAAGTAAATAGGGAAAACCAATACGATGCTGTCGCTGTACATTACAAAAACAGAACTGAACATCGCATAAAATGTCAATTTTCTTCAAAATATGAGGTCTGTTCAAAAAGTATCGAGAATAAAGGTGTATTTATTAAAGGAATCTTTAAGGTCGGAGGTTACATCGGTCGAAAGGTTGCGAGAATAATATCCAAGAACCGAAATATATCAAGAACTTTGATCGGTTGACCTGCTGGCTTGGCAGGCCAAGAGCAGGCTCGAAGTATTCCCTCGCATAATGGCAATGGAGAGGCGTTTGTAGAGGCAAGTCAACTCACAATGGTCCCTGGCGTGGTGCGACATTGGTACACCCAGGTAGTTAAGGAAGTCCTGCATGCCAGTTCCTCTTGACTACACGGCAGGCAATCGCTATATTTACAAAGATGTAACAGTTTCTGAAAGTGGAATTTTTCGGATTTGAATTAATAATTCCTGAATTGCGATTTAATCCGTACTTGGCTTTTTGGCCAAGATCAAAGTGTAGTATCTGTTCCGATGGATACTACACCCTATAGACCGGTATCGTCTTGGCCTTCGGGTCTTGATTCCGCTGGTCTGTGGGTTTGTCCTGTGCAGTTCTAGGAGGTCCACCCTCCCAGGCTTTGCTTCCCCTTTTTGGGATGGAGTAAGTTTATCGGATACTGCCTGAGGGGCTCCTACCGGGGAATGCCGACGGGGCTGCCCAGGCATTTTTTGTAGGCCAGAGTGCTCATCTGCTCGGGCGCTGGCTTTTCAAATCCCACTTTCCCGACCTTGTGTCACATCTTACCGCCGTGGAAGGAAGATAAAAAAAAAAAAGAAGCCAACAAACAGTGAAGATTAGCTTATTTTCCGCCAAAAAAAAAAAAAAGAAAAGGTAAATTCGTATACCTCCGCAGTCTTGAAGCGTTCCGTCGAATTACATACGTAGTGGTTTCATAGCGATCCGTTAGAATACGAATCTTTCGAGAAGACAGATTCGCCTTATAAATGAGGAGTTTTCAAAAAAAAAAAAAAAAAAAATGAAGAACATGTCTAAAGCAATCGCTTGATTTATGAAGATGGAACGGTTTCTTGAAAGTGGACTCTTTTCGAATCAAAAACCATTAGCAATTTAAAAATTAAATATCCTACAAGACCTCATTAAGAAACACAAAAAAAAAAACAAGCCGCCATTTGCATCTAAGTTTTGTTAGACTATTTAAAAATATATTTTTTTATCTACTACTGAATCACCTCATATAAAGGCCAAAAGTCACTCGAGGATAAAAGTTACTGAGATGGATGGATTGCCATTTGGATGATGAAGAATATTATGAGTGGATTTTTTTATACTAATGACTCACCACTTATCAAGGATAAAAGCTACTCGAGGATAATGGTTAATGAGATGGATAGATTGTCAGTTGAATGATGAAGAATATTATGAGGGGATTTTTTTATACTAATGAGTCACCAATTATCAAGGCTAAAAGCCACTCGAGGATAAGGGTTAATGAGATGGATGGATTGTCAGTTGAATGATGAAGAATATTATGAGAGGATTTTTTATACTAATGAGTCACCACTTATCAAGGCTAAAAACCACTAGAGGATAAAGGTTAATGAGATGGATAGATTGTCAGTTGAATGATGAAGAATATTATGAGAGGATTTTTTATACTAATGAGTCACCAATTATCAAGGCTAAAAGCCACTCGAGGATAAGGGTTAACGAGATGGATGGATTGTCAGTTGAATGATGAAGAATATTATGAGGATTTTTTATACTAATGAGTCACCACTTATCAAGGCTAAAAGCCACTCGAGGATAAAGGTTAATGAGATGGATAGATTGTCAGTTGAATGATGAAGAATATTATGAGAGGATTTTTTATACTAATGGGTCACCACTTATCAAGGCTAAAAGCCACTCGAGGATAAAGGTTAACGAGATGGATGGATTGTCAGTGGAATGATGAAGAATATTATGAGAGGACTGAAAATGATTAACGGAATGTTTTTAAGCATCTTTTTTTTTTTTTGCCAATGAGTCAACACCCATCAAGGCCAAAAGCCATCCGAGCATAAGAGTAGAGATAAGATGGATAGATTGTCAGTTGAATGATGAAGACTATTATGAAAGGATTTTTTATACTAATGAGTCACTCACCACTTATCAAGGCTAAAAGCCACTCGAGGATAAAGGTTAATGAGATGGATAGATTGTCAGTTGAATGATGAAGAATATTATGAGAGGATTTTTTATACTAATGGGTCACCACTTATCAAGGCTAAAAGCCACTCGAGGATAAAGGTTAACGAGATGGATGGATTGTCAGTGGAATGATGAAGAATATTATGAAAGGATTTTTTATACTAATGAGTCACCACTTATCAAGGCTAAAAGCCACTCGAGGATAAAGGTTAATGAGATTGATGGATTGTCAGTTGAATGATGAAGACTATTATGAAAGGATTTTTTATACTAATGAGTCACCACTTATCAAGGCTAAAAGCCACTCGAGGATAAAGGTTAATGAGATGGATAGATTGTCAGTTGAATGATGAAGAATATTATGAGAGGATTTTTTATACTAATGGGTCACCACTTATCAAGGCTAAAAGCCACTCGAGGATAAAGGTTAACGAGATGGATGGATTGTCAGTGGAATGATGAAGAATATTATGAGAGGACTGAAAATGATTAACGGAATGTTTTTAAGCATCTTTTTTTTTTTTTGCCAATGAGTCAACACCCATCAAGGCCAAAAGCCATCCGAGCATAAGAGTAGAGATAAGATGGATAGATTGGCAGTTAAATGATGAAGAATATTATGAGAGGATTGAAAATGATTAAATGATTAAATGAACAAGATTTGATTTCTTATGGGGACAGTTTTTTTACAAGTATTTGTTAACATTAGATTTGAAGATAACCCATGTAGAAGCCCACAACAGGTGTAGAAAAAGCATGTCAAACATGCGGCGCATAGATTGCGTGCAGCCCTTTGCAAGCGCACTTGTGGTCTGCACAAAAGATACTGTAATTTTTGTCGATTAACAGCCAAAATTGTAGTTTTCATAATTTAATCCGGACTAACATAAAAATGAGGACAGTTTATAACAAATATTTGTTAACATTGGATTTGAAGATACAAATGTTGTAACCCACCGGGAAGTAATCCCAAGCTAACGTGTTCCAAATGGAAAGTTCTTGGAAAGAAACTCTGTCCATGGAAATTCTGTTTGATGCTAAGAACGTGGCAGAAGAAAGGAAAATTCTTTGCAGTTGTGATTGTGAGAAGAGTCCTTGCTGTGAATGTCTTACAAGGAAGGACCCAATATTGGAGCTCAGTCGAGCACTTTCAATGAAAATAACGATAGAGCAGAGAAAGACTGGCAATGCCCCTTTCTGTAGAGAACGGAAGAGATCATCCCATAATTTTGAACTCTGTCAACGGAAGAAAGCATGCTTTGAGCAGCACCTCCCTAGATGTGGTAGCAGCACTCCATCTTAGGGCATATCTAGGTAAAGCTGAAACATGTATGCACATATGTAGCTAATAAAGTAAGTAAATTCGTATGAATCAGCAGAATGGTACAACTTTGTTGACCGGTTTGATTCTGTTGTCGGAATTCTTGCAGGAGTGACCAAATACCAACATCCCTAAGTGAAAGTGGTATTATGGAATCGACTGGAATCGAACTTGGCACACCCAGGTCGTCAGTATGTGTCGTTATCAACTTAACCACCGTCACCTCCTTTTCCTTTACTATGTAGCCAATAATGTTTGTATAAATAAAAGAATTTATTACTATATATATATATATATATATATATATATATATATATATAGAGAGAGAGAGAGAGAGAGAGAGAGAGAGAGAGGGAGAGAGAGCGAAAGAGAGACAGAGAGAGAGAGAGCGAAAGAGAGAGAGAGCGAAAGAGAGAGAGAGCGAAAGAGAGAGAGAGCGAAAGAGAGAGAGAGAAAGAGAGAGAAAGAGAGCGAAAGAGAGAGAAAGAGAGCGAAAGAGAGAGAGAGCGAAAGAGAGAGAGAGAAAGAGAGCGAAAGAGAGAGAGAGCGAAAGAGAGAGAGAGAAAGAGAGAGAAAGAGAGAGAAAGAGAGCGAAAGAGAGAGAAAGAGAGCGAAAGAGAGAGAAAGAGAGCGAAAGAGAGAGAGAGCGAAAGAGAGAGAGAGAGAGCGAAAGAGAGAGAGAGAAAGAGAGCGAAAGAGAGAGAGAGAGAGAGAGAGAGAAAGAGAGAGAGAGAGAGAGAGAAAGAGAGAGAGAGCGAAAGAGAGCGAGAGAGAGAAAGAGAAAGAGAATCGCTAAACTCTCTTATCTCTTACCTTTCAGCATTTCCAATTTTTACGTGGCCTGAGGAGGCTCTATTTCGAAAGAAATGGCAGCTGAAACATGTATGCACATATGTAGCCAATAATGTTTGTACAAATAAAAGAATTTATACTAGAATACAGCTCTACTTGCTATTGAGCACTATTGTATAAACACCGAAGTTTCATTGGATTAACACGTATCAATCCAATCACTAAATAACTATATCTTCAATGCCATCCTGACTGTCCACACCTCGGACCTGCGCTAGAAACAGAGAGATTCTTAGGGCCAATCGTTAGAATCTCTCTCTTGGCTGATTTCTTACAGAAAAGAGACGTTGCTAGTCTCTCTCTGCTCTATGATTATTTCCACGGAAAGTGTTTTCAACTGAGCTCCAATCTCTGGTTTCTCATTGTACGACATTCACAGCAAGAACTTGTTTTTCTATCACAACGGAGAAAAAGACTTTCCTTTCTTCCTATGTTCCTAGTTGCAGGCAAAATTTCCATGGACAGAGCGGCTTTGCTAGGGTTTCCTGTTTGTGGAACACATTACTGCAGCACTGCTTCCCTGTAGATTACAACATGGACGTCTTCAAATCCAATGGCAACAAACACTTGTCATAAACCGACCTTCCCCGTGGGATGCAACATGGTCGTCTTCAAATCCAATATCAACAAACACTTGTCATAAACCCTTCCCCATAAGTAATCAAACTTAGCTCATTTTCATTGATTAATTTTAGCACTCCCATAGTGTTCCGCATCTCTCGGTTAACGATCATTCCATCTCGTTAACCCTTATCCTCAAGTGGCTCCTGGCCTTAAAAAATGGTGTCCCAATATTAAAAAAATATATATCCGTTAGACCAATCAGGCACTGCCCACAGAATTTCTTTCAAAGAACTTCCAATCTATGGAACACGTTGCTACGAGGCTGCTTCCCTTCAGACTACAACATGATGAGTTTCTAAATCCAATGCCAACAAACACTTGTCATAAACCGCTCTCATAAGTAATCACAGTTTGCTTTTAATTCAACTTAAATAATAAAAATTGCAATTTCAAGCTCCAGCCCCTGTCGGATTGACGCATTGGCGCAGTGTTGCATCCCTGTGCTCCGATGAACATACTGCAATGTATCCCCTTCAGTGAAAATAAACCTAACCTACCTGACTAGCAGCAAAACCCCACCCCTTCACTGTAGAAGTCCCCAGATGCCGAAAGATTTCCTACTCTGATTGCTTCTCTTCTCGGACCGGTTACCTTTGGAATTCCTTTCCTACTCACAGTTTCCCCCGACTGTACCAACACGCAGAAATTTAAATGCAATGTGAACAAACATCTTGCTACCCAACTCCCCACCATGGTTGCCCCCCCCCCCCTCCTAAATCTGGTCCCTGTGTTTCAGAGGCAATATGCCTTATTTGGGGTGAAGAATAAACAAAAAATTGAGGCTGTTAATTGACAAAATTACAGTATCTTTTATGTGGGCCGCAAGTGAGCTTGCAAAGGGCCATATACGGCTTACAGGCTGTAGGTTTGACGTGCCTGTTCTACACCCTGACTAAGGAAGAAAAAAAAGACAAACTAACCATTAAAAATAGGTCCGAACCCAGTTCTTGCTTGCATTCAAGTGGCATACGCTGGCTTAAAAACAGCTATGCAACATCACCAGAATAGCTGCGTGCGACGATTTCCTGCTAAGGTTTTACGACGACAGCTGGCAGTAACGCTTGTCACTGGAAGAAAAGGTCGCGTACATGTTTGTCACTTTGACAGCCACCACCGCCTACCTTTGCGCCAGCCGAACAACAGATGGACTCTGCTGAACAATCAACAATTTGTAATTTTCTTTATTGGGCAAATGCTATTTAAAAATTTTTAAAATTTACAAAAAAACTGCGATATATTTGTCTGGACATAACTCGGCGACAAATTAAAACGGTTGAGCCCTTTTCCTGTCAACCTTTCGTTCAAAAACGGAGATGACAACACCAAGGCCTGATGAATCGACACGCATTCATATAATATCAACAATGGCATTGTTTTCTTCGTGGTTCCGAAAACATTCCACAGGATAAACAAATTCAGAGTAAAAATAAAAAATAAAAAATAAAAAATACAAAGGGGAGGGAGGGAAATTGTTGTTTTTGTTTTGGATTTTGAAGAACATGATTGAGTTTTGCAAATGAAAAAAAAAAACAATAAAACATCAATGTTTGGCGCATTTTGAGTCAGGAAGTCAATAACTTCAGACAGCTTGATTTGGTAACACCAGTAGGTTCTATTTGACCCATAGATGGGGCCCTTACAGGTACTACCAACTCCGGCCCAGAGTGGACCTGGGAGCAATGGCAACTAAGGGGCAACTCCACATTCCCCACAGCTCCCAAATGGATGTCTTTTAAAGTCATACCCAGGACCGTTCTTTTTTGGTTCCGAAATTATTCCACATGATAAACAAATTCTATACATAAATTCAAAATATAAATACAATGCAGATGAGTACAAAATGAAAAAAAAAAACATCTATATTTCTGATGTCCGTGGATTCAATTGAAAACGAGGTTCTATACAAAGATCAACGTTTTTTTTAATCGATTTCAGGTGGAGGATAATCTCTTTTGTTCTCTATAGCTCCTTTCTCACAAAAAAGGACGTTGCTAGTCTTTCTCTACTCTATCGTTTTTTCCACGAAAGTGCTCGACTGAGCTCCAATCTCTTGTTCCTCCTTGGAAGACATTCACAGCAAGAACTCGTCTTATTACCACAACCGCAAAGAACCCCCATTTCTTCTTCCATGTACCTAACATCAAACAGAATTTCCATGAACAGAGTTTCTTTCCAAGAACTTCCCATCTGAGAAACTTGTTACCACAGGATTACTTCCCTGCAGGCTACAACATGGTCGTCTTCAAATCCAATGTCAGCAAATACTTGTCATGAACTGTCCTCATGAGTAATCAAATTTTTTTTAATCTTCTCATCATATTCTTCATCATTCAACTGTCATGCTATCCATCTCATTAATCCTCATCCTCAAGTGGCTTTTGGTCTTGATAAGTGGTGGCTCATTAGTAAAAAAAAAAAATAATTTCCAGACAAAGAGACGTTCAATGGAGGTGAACACGTGGAATCCTGCTCCACCAGTAATAGCAGCAGCAGCTGAAAAACGATCTATGTAAAGTATCCGATTTTTATTGGTCGAAATACTTAATGCTGATTGGTCAATTCTATCAAAATACCCAATCTAGATTGGTTACCGAAACTAGATATCAACCAATCAGAAAGACTCACTCTGGGAGCCGAGCACCTGTTAGCATTTGCTACATAAGCGAGAAGTCAAGCACAGCCAGCAATGAGACTCAACTTGCCACACGAACTCTTGTCAGTCACAACTCTACTGTACAGACTCCTTGCAGACGAATTAAATCTAGCTTAGGCCGCTAAGCCATCGGCATCTGGGCAGACGACACAGGCAACAGTCATGGACTATTAACAAAGCAACAGCTTATACTCGCATTCTCAGGAACTCACTCGCACACAAGTCCACATACAAAACAACACTTTGTTCATCTAGACCAGGGTTTCTCAACCGGGGTCCACGTAATATTCCTTAGGGTTCACAGGCAAAAATAACAAATTGGGGGTCCACAGTGATATTTTGGTGGTCCATGGAGCAATTCCTCTTCAGAACGGTTATTACTAAAAATAAAATTTCTACTGTAATTTACACCATATTGAAATAAGTAGAGAATATATATGAATGATTCTTTCTTTAATATTTCCTTTTGACCTATCTACTCACCCATCGGTCAGTGGCAAGAACAAACGAAGGTGAAAATCTCTTATCTTTTCTCAGAATTTAGTTGTGTTTCTTACTTGTTATCAAAAGTTCGCAATAGACTTGCCATTGTGAAAAGAAAAGATCTTCGACTGTCATTAACATCGATGGAACCAGATATAAAGAAACTTGCTGAGCAGCATCAACCACACGGATCTCATTGAATAAATCTGCATTTTTTTTTCTAATCACACACTTATTTTAAAATAGTTTATTATGAATTGTTTTGTGCATAAATACTCAATAGAATTTAATTGTAAAATAATTTATTTACATTAGTTTTCCTTCAAAATAAAACATAATCATTTACGATTTCTTTGATTATGGATATAATCTTTTTACTTTTTATCAGTGAAAAATAGAATAAGCTTTTCTTTTGTCGAATAGCTATGAGAGGGTCCACCAAAAGAACAATAAGGGAAAAGGGGTCCATGGGTAAAAAAAGGTTGAGAACCCCTGATCTAGACACTTTGAGCTCTTATTAACTCTTTTCTTTTGATTGTTCTAACGAGCAAAGTGTAGTATCTGTTCAGATATTACACTTCCTCTGTTCTGTTCTAGGTCAGTAAAAGAAAAAAAATATTTCTAGACTGAGGCAATTTTTATTTTTGTCCCAATCCAGAGTTCCTCTTTTTCGGGAGCTGGATTTTCTCCACATTAAAAACTGACCTTGTGTCTAGCTCTGCTCTCGTGGGGAAGCAAGTAAATAGGGATTATGTCATTACTTTTGATAGATGAGAACTTTTGCCATTACTAACCAGCAGAGCGTTACCACTGTCGACCAAGGAAAGATTCTTTCAGGCATGTGTACGGAGTGTGACGATGTATGGAAGTTAAACCTGGCAAGTGAGGGTTAAGGACATGCGTTCATGGAGAGAAATGATATGAGAATGATACGATGGATGTGTAATGTGAGCCCTAAAGCTGATGACCTCAGAGGAAGATGTAAATCTGGACAGTATAGGTAGATGTGTGCAGAACAGGAGACTTTGATGGTATGGCCACGTTGAAAGAATGGATGAGAGTTCTTGGGTTAGTAGATGTAGAACAGTTGAGGTAGCAGGTTCAGTTCACAGGAGTAGGCGAGAAACACGGGAGGAAGTGATAAGGATGGACTTGAGAGAAAGAGGGATAAATAAAGACCTGACCAGAGATAGGTTTGTTTGGAAGTCAATTTCTTAAAGCCGTCCAACACATGCCAACATGTAATACGGACGTTAAACTGATGATGATGATGATGATGATGATGATGATGATGATGATGATGATGATCTTTTCCACTACAAACATAAACAAAAAAACTTAAAGACCTTGTCCTTTTTGGCTACGAGCAAAGTGTAGTATCTGTTCTGATACTACACTTAATTTTTTCAGATCTCAGTCACTGAAGGAAAAATCTTTGTTCCAATCCAGAGTACCCGTTTTTAGAGAGTTGGATCTTCCCCACATTTAAAACCGACCTTGTGTCTAACTCTGTCCTCATGGGGAGGCAAGTAAATCGGAACAAAAGCGTTGAAGATTTGCGGCAAAAAATTCTGTCACCTACATATATGTTCGGATTGCTCCCCATCTTTCCCCACCATCCCCACACACACACACACTTCGGACATCTACGATTAAACGGACTCTAATTGTAACTCTCAAGAGGAGAGGAACGAGCGAGGCTCGATTGCCAGTGGACTCACCTTCAGAATAACGACTGATTAAGGTTCCACAAGGGCCACACAAGTTCAAATTGTCAATTAAGACGCATTACCATGGCAACGGATGCTGCATGCCTAATCAGGCGTCAACGACACATTAAGATTTGCATTTGTATGGAGTACTGTTGTTATATTTGGGCTGGTGAATCGGTCGCATTTGAATGGTTCTTGATAAGGTGCAGAAACGTATCTGTAATTTGATTGCCCACACCCTTTCTTCTTCTCTGCACCCTCTCTCTCACAGACATGATGTTGCTAGTCTCAGTCTTTTCTATGAATACTATTATGGCACGTGTTCTTCAAAATTATGTGATCTATTCCCCGCTTCTTTTGTTCCAGCTCGTTTGACTCGTTGGTCTAGTAGTCTTCATCAATTCGCTGTTTTGATACCTCATTGCAATACAGCTCCCTATTCCAGTAGCTTCTTTTCAAGAACTGTAGGCTTGTGAAACTCTCTTCCTGCTGACTGTTTTCCTCCTACCTATAGCTTTGGTCTTTTCAAGACTAAGGCCGATAGGCATCTCCTGTCTTTACGATAATCATCTTTCGTTCTTGTTAGCTCCTTACATCAAGTGGCTTCATGCCTTGTCTGGAGCGATTTCCATAAAAAAGAAAATAAATAAATAGTAATATTTTAGCGAATTGCATGTATATTTATATTGTGACAGGCTCCAATGTAAACTGGAATTATCCATCGCTAGTATACGTCCAAGGATATAAGCTTCAGCGGTGAAAGAAGAGACGCTTGATTTTCATCATCACCATCATCACCATCACCATCATCATCACCATCATATTAGATACAATTTGACTGTAGGTCTTGGAAAGAAACCCAAACACGTGGTCGCTAAAAAAAAAAAAACGTTAAAATACGAACAGAAAATATTTACATTTTATACTACTATTTGATTTCATATAAAAGGAAGGTTTTTTGATCTTGGTATAAGGTTCTGTTTTCAAATGCATCCACCCACAGAGACAATCTCTTGCTTGTTTTCCTTTCTTCTGTGTTTAATTTGCTTATTTCAAGTTGTCTTCCACAACATTTCATTCTATGACATATCGTGCATTTTATACTCACGTCCTGCGTATATAAAATATATATAATTTGGCGAGCCGTATACTTGTAAAGATGCACTAGGCTGCATGTTTTAGTGCTGCATGCGAATAGCAGACTTTGCAGGTGATAGATGTTCGGCCAAAGGAAAAAAGGGGGAAGCACAGAAGAAATTGAAAATATCTCTGATTGTGAGTTGGACCACCCAGAATTTGCCTTTTGTTTGAAATAAAATAAGTGCCTCATTAAACAGGAAATCATGCTGAGAGTAACCTACTTGAGAAAAGTAATGTTCCTAGATTGTCTCCAGATAAGCCCTTTTGAGTGGATACTGTCTAGCCGTTATCTCTAGTGGATATATCAAGTAGTCAGCTTCTGGGTGGTCGAATGGTGACTATTAAAAAAAACAGAATCTAGATTTCCGGTAAAAAGTACATATATTCCAGCCTATGAACAGCAAGAGAGCAGTCAGAGCCGACCATCCAAGGGGGGGGGGTGATGGGGAAGGGCAAGTCAGTCAGTGGAACATTTGAGAGTCAGTTGGTTTTCGGTGGTCCTCAAGAACAGAGGGTTTGTTGCATCGAATTGGACTTATGTTTTTATTTGGCTGAAATAAAAGATCTCATTTTGCAAGTCTGCCATTCAACCTAAAAGATCTCATTTTGCAAGTCTGCCATTCAACCTAAAAGATCTCATTTTGCAAGTCTGCCATTCAACCTAAAAGATCTCATTTTGCAAGTCTGCCATTCAACCTAAAAGATCTCATTTTGCAAGTCTGCCATTCAACCTAAAAGATCTCATTTTGCAAGTCTGCCATTCAACCTAAAGGATCTCATTTTGCAAGTCTGCCATTCAACCTAAAAGATCTCATTTTGCAAGTCTGCCATTCAACCTAAAAGATCTCATTTTGCAAGTCTGCCATTCAACCTAAAAGATCTCATTTTGCAAGTCTGCCATTCAACCTAAAAGATCTCATTTTGCAAGTCTGCCATTCAACCTAAAAGATCTCATTTTGCAAGTCTGCCATTCAACCTAAAAGATCTCATTTTGCAAGTCTGCCATTCAACCTAAAAGATCTCATTTTGCAAGTCTGCCATTCAACCTAAAAGATCTCATTTTGCAAGTCTGCCATTCAACCTAAAAGATCTCATTTTGCAAGTCTGCCATTCAACCTAAAAGATCTCATTTTGCAAGTCTGCCATTCAACCTAAGAAAACGAGTACCATTTGTAATCTCCAAAAAAAATAAACCCTTTTGAGTGGATACTGTCTAGCCGTAATCTCCCAAAAAATAAACTTCTGTTAATTGTGTATAAACTTGACTTCTGGTTTTGCTTGGAATGAGAATACTTTACTGCAACACTGAGTCAGAACTGCAACCTTGCACCAGGCACAACGAGCGGGACGCTCACGGCCAGTGCAGTGAACACGCTCATGCATGTTCATACGGTAACTATATCGGATTTGAACGAAATACTAAATTGAAATAAAAGTGCTTTCAAAGATTTTAAAACGCACAAAAAGAAAATACAGGTAGAAAAATAACTTTTATTGTCTTTGATAAGTTATTTATTGAATCTTTTCTCACCCTTTTTTTCCTTGTTAACTATATTGCACAATCGCGTATTAGTATTGTTTAAACGCTGTTATTAGTAGTTTTTTTTATTATATAATCCATCCTGTCTCCAAACCGGGGCGAACGTTATTGTTGGCGGCATAAAATATTTTACAAGTAA
>OY744553.1:6429603-6439603 GCA_963556195.1 Sepiola atlantica
TCCACATCACCCATTCGAAACAAAAGTCAACTCAGAAAACAGCAATTCTTCTCCCTTTGTCAGAAACATCGCTCATGGAATGTGAGGACTAATTAACAAAATAGGGAAGCATTAGTGACGAGGATGCAAAAATAAACCCACGGTCATTTTTAACCATTTATCAAGGCCAAAAGCTAGTCAAAGATAAGGGTTAATGAGATGGATGGATTGTCAGTTGAATGATGAAGAATATTAGAGGATTTTTTATACTAATGAGTCACCACTTATCGAGGCTAAAAGCCACTAGAGGATAAAGGTCAACGGGGATGGATGGATTGTAGTTGAATGATGAAGAATATTATGGTAGTATTTTTATACTAATGAGTCACCACTTATCAAGGCCAAAAGCTAGTCAAAGATAAGGGTTAATGAGATAGATGGATGGATTGTCAGTTGAATGATGAAGAATATTATGAAAGGATTTACAATTAATGAATGGAATGAATAAAATTTGATTACTTATAAGGACGGTTTATAACAAGCATTTGTTGACATTAGAGTTGAAAAAAAAACGTGTTGTAGTCTGCAGGGAAGCAGTCATGTTGTAATGTGTTCCACAGATGGTAAATTCTTGTACAAAAGTTCTGTTGTGGAAATTCTGTTTGATACTAGGCACATGGAGGAAGAAAGTTCTTTTCCGTTGTGGTAGGTAGACGAGTTCTTGCTGTGGATGTCTTACAAGGATGAACCAGAGATTGGAGCTCAGTCGAGCACCTTCCATGGAAATAACAATAGAGTAGAGAGAGACTAGTAACGTCTCTTCTGTGAGAAAGGGGCAGCAGAAAAGAGAAGAGATTGGAGCTCAGTCGAGCACCTTCCATGGAAATAACAATAGAGTAGAGAGAGACTAGTAACGTCTCTTCTATGAGAAAGGGGCTGCAGAGAAGAGATTGGAGCTCAGTCGATTACCTACCATGAAAATAACGATAGAGTAGAGAAAGACTAGCAACGTCTCTTCTGTGAGAAAGGGGCAGCAGAAAATAGAAGAGATTGGAGCTCAGTCGAGCACTTTCCATGGAAATAACGATAGAGCGGAGAAAAACTTGTCCAATCTGCATAACATATTTTGTCTTTTATTAAAAAAAAAACGTGTAGTGAGTTGAAGGGTCAGTTAGATCCGAACCCCAGCTTCAAATGTAAGAGATGCCTTGGACAGGCACTCCCTACTGATAGTCGTCCCCACAAAAAGATTGTACTAGATGACCTTTTCTTCTACCTAGGAAATGTGCTGAACGTAGTTGGTTGCTGCTAACACAGCAAAACCACAAAGATGAAAGATAAAATTCCGTGAGCTGCTGCCCCTGATAACATTGTGAGTTGTCACCCACTACATTCGGGGGTAAGTTGTATAGCAGCTGTCAGAGGCGGTATATTATATGGTAGCGAATGTTGAGCCCTCACCCAGTTTTCTCTCACCCTACAATGACAGATCCATGATTAGATGGATATGCAATGTAAAATCTGATCAAATCCAACAGATCGGATCAGAGGACTTGCTGAAAGCCCTACATTTGCCCCAGCATAGAGGTTATCCTGAGGATGAATCGGTTATGCTGGTATGGTCATGTGGTGCATTCATCTTCTTGGATAAACCACTGTAGAAGCATGGATGCTTTGAATCGCAGGAAGATTGGCCGGTCAAAGAAAACTTTGAAGCAAATTATTAGACAAGATTATACAGAGTGGAATTTGGAGAGCGTTGACCCGCTGAATCGCGAGGACTGGAGAATAAGCTTGTGAAGTATAAAAAAAAAACGTCTGACTCCTGAACAAGGGAAAAGTTACGCTAAATAAAGAGAGGGATGGGGGTAAGAGAGGAAGAGAGAGAAAGGGAGGAAGAGAAAGAAAGGGAGGAAGAGAGAGAAAGGGAAGAAGAGAATGAGAGCAAAGGAAAAAGAGAGAGAGACAAAGAGAAAGAAATAAAGATAGAGAGAAAGAGAGAGAGAAAAAGAAATAGAGAGAGAGAGAACGAGAGAGGTAAAGAAAGAAAGAAAAAGAGAACGAGTAAGAGAAAAAAAGAGAAATTGAAAAAAAGAGAAAAGGAGAAAAAAAGAGAAAGAAGGAAATAGAGAAAGAAAGAGATAAGGAAAAGGAGAAAGAGAAAGAAAGGGAAAGCGAGGAAGAAAGAGAGAGAGAGAGAGAGTAAGAAAAAGAGAGAAAGAAAGAGAGAGAGAGAGAGAGAGACACCTATATAAATGTTGCAAATTTTTTATGTTTAAAAAAAAAACAGTTCAGCTGTTATCTTGTAAAAAAGAATAAAAAATAATTTGACAATTTCCACGAATTGTAAGTGTGACGCCGGAATACCACAATATTTCGAGGATACAACACCTTTCTCAAGTGTTTCGATTTTTTTTTCACTCGAGGTTATTCTCAGCCTTGAGCGAATATTGTTTGTTTTTTGTAACATTTACCATAAAAAAATATACCCATGGTAACCTTCTTTCTTTTTTTTAAATAAATATATATATATATATATATAAAAGGAAATTGTAGTTTGCTTGAAGCATTGCTGGAAATATAAGTGTAGGTTTGTAATCCGAGGCAGTAGCAATGTGATATAGGTACCGCAAGGTGGAACAGATGAAAAAAAAATAAATGAGAAGAGAAAACAAGAATGGAATCTCAAATCAATTTATTAATATTTCACGTAAAACAGATTAAATACCAGAACAGTAAATAAAAGAGGTTACTGTCAGGCAAATAAAAGTTCCGGAATAAGGTAAACTTGAATTTTCGAGAGAGATACCTCTCATTATCATTATCAGTCCATCTTGTTTTTTTTCGACCACTCTGTCATATTTTTGGTCTTTTGATAATGAGAGGTATCTCTCTCTCTCGAAAATTCAAGTTTACCTTATTCCGGAACTTTTATTTGCCTGGCAGTAACCTCTTTTATTTACTGTTCTGGTATTTAATCTGTTTTACGCGAAATATTAATAAATTGATTTGAGATTCCATTCTTTTTTTCTCTTCTCATTTATTTTTGTTCATCTGTTCCACCTTCCGGTACCTATATCACATTGCTCCTGCCTCGGATTACAAACCTACATATATATATATATATATATATATATATATATGTTTCAAATTTTCGAGGTCATCTTGGAAAAAAAGAAAAGGATTTGATAACTACCTGTTCAATTTCTTTGGATCAGCCATAATGAATTTAGAAAAGTCAACTGCACAAAAGATTTCTAGAAAAGTGACACATTCATGGCTTTTATTCATTTATATATATATATATATATATATATATATATATATATATATATATATATATATATCTGTGGTGTTGTTGCTGCCCTAACACATCAAGCTGTAGATAACAGACGAGAAAAGATTCAGTTGCAGCTGTCAAAGGCTTAGCGAGATCTTTAGAGATAAGCTTCACACAGTTTATATATATATATATATATATATATATATATATATATATATATATATATATATATATACACACACATCTTTAGAGATAAGCTAAAATATGACATTTAAGTTCTTCCAGATGAAAGGAATGATTAACAAGTTGAGGAAATAGAATTCATTCGACCAATCGGCGGCAGCACGTTTGCTTACGTTAAGTTTATTATATCTACATAGAGTAGAGGAGGCTGTCTGTTCTGACACATTTACATATATACGGGTCCACTAGTGTATATATATATATATATATATATATATATATATATATATATATATATATGTATATATATACTAGCTGAGCTACCTGGTGTTGCTCAGGTTAGAGTGTTGGATAGCATCATGTTCAACATCATAGTAGGGAGAGTTTACTTTAACAGCAACCTTGATGCTGTCAGCTAGATATCTTACTCACCGAGCTATTCAGATATATGTTAATACTCTTAAACTAACGCTAATAAATAGATTAATTTCCATTGTGTAACATGTTTGAAAATTGTCATTAGCTTCTTTAAGGGGCAGCCAGAGATGCAAAAATACTTCCATTATGTTCACATGCAAATTGTGCATGTGAATACAATTATATTGAAAGTACACTTCCTAGTATGTTCTCGTTTTTAGGGACAGACAGAAGTGTTCTCCTTGATTATATATATATATATAATCAAATATGAACTAAAAGTAAACTTTTAGTAGATAGAACCTATAGTGAAACGGTTTAAGCTCAATATATGAGATAGAGCAATTATAAAGATAGATGAAAGAAGAGTGATAAACATGTACGAATGTCCAGATCTATTTCAAACTTCAATTGTTCAACGCAAGGTATATTCTGTAATAAAATTATGTTTATTATTCTTTCCTTAAGCCAAGGCTTTTCAAAGATCGAAATCTTATCACCAGAGGAATTATGCAGATAGATAAGTTAAAAAAAGTTTGTGTAAAAAAGATATGGGGATTGTCCAGTTGGTAATTGTCCGTTGATAAGGTGTCCAATGAAAGGAGATTTAGATGGAGAAGAAAAGTATTCCGTGAAGGCAGCATGGAAAAGCGTTAAAAAATGAAGTAACTCCAATAGTGAGATGTTGAGTTCAAATCGTAGATGGAGCGCACTTATTCGGAATTAATATGAGAAATCGGGCCATTTTAAAAATACTTCCTGGGCCGGAGCTGAATTGTATACAAATATATACATACATACATTATATATATATATATATATATATATATATATATATATATATATATATATAAATTTCATTTGAATCAAAGAGAAAACAGTTTTCAGTGGAGGGGTTGTGCCCTCGGGGACCATCTTAATATTATCAAAATTTGCTGAAATTTTGGGCATAGACATCATTTTTGGTCATTTACCTATGGTTTAAATTTCATTTGAATCAAAGGGAAAACAGTTTTCAGTGTGTGTGTGTGCGTGTGCGTGTGTGCGTGTGTGTGGGGGAGGGTGACCCCCCCCCCGGACCTCCAGCGTTGAAGTACTTTTACTGAGAGGTCAGTAATCTACATGTCAATTTTCAAGCAATTCTGTCCAGCGGTTTGGGTGAACATAAGACACAAAGATCAGGCGGACACACACACAGAGTTACTATTTTGTATATATATATATGTATGTATGTATATTTACAGAGAGAGAGAGAGAGAGAGAGAGAGAGAATTCATAGGAGGCGGTTCCAATGCAGAATATATGGAATATAAGCAGATTGATAGCTCCTTACATGAAGCGGCTTCGTGTCTCGTCAAGAGCAATGAAAAAAAAAAAAAAATCAAACTTTGCCGCCTTCTGGGCAATCAAGAAAATACACCTCAAATTATTTGAAAAAAAAAGTTTATTCTGTACGCCGAGGGTTCAAATAGCTACGGACGTCACGACTCGGGAATCTCCGTAAGTACTAAAATTCTTTCAATTCTGCATTAGCACCTAAACAGTGGAGTGCAGAGATTTGGTGATTCTAAGGTGATGTCCGAGACCAACTCTTTGATTGGATGTCCCAAAGACTCAAGTATAAGTCCTAGTACTGAGAAATATTATGAGTAAGGGAGACAGTTTGAATGATTGGATGCTCTACCCCCCCCCCCCCCCAAAAAAAAAATTGGATGCCCGAGGCCACCGTCTCCCATCGTCCGCACACAAGTAATTTTCCCTGACCGAGGAGAAATATTAACAAAACAAAACCAACATGTCTGCCATCGTTAGAAACGTCACTAATTATTTAGAATTTTTTTAAGTGTCAGCCATGATGAATTTATTTTCTGATAAGAAAATTCAATAAATTCTGAGATTCTACGGATAATGGTAAGCAAAGAAAATAATGTAGATATTAAATTCAATTCTTTGCATCATACACTCCCCCCCCCCCTCGCCAGATTTACTTACGTCATAGAAGTTTGTTTTTGTGTGGTAATGGCGCGGCCAACGTCAAAGGTCAGAGAGAGAGAGTAGATATTATCTGTGTATTTGGTTGTGCAAGGCGTGATATAAGATGGGGTTTTATGTGGGGGTATCTGGGTGTAAAGATGGAAGGGGGTAAAGAGTAAAAGAGAAAAGGAGAGAATAGGCGAAGAAAAAGAGTGTGGGAAATAAAAAAGAGGATGGAAGGGAAGAAGGGGAAGAAAGGGGGAAGAAAGAAGAAACAAAGGGAGAAAGAAAAAGAAAAGGAGAAAGAAAGAAGAAATAAAGGGGGAAGAAAGAAGAAATAAAGGAGGAAAGAAAAAGAAAGGGGGAAAGAAAAAGAAAGGGGGAAAGAAAAAGAAAGGGGGAAAGAAAAAGAAAGGGGGGAAGAAAAAAGAAAAAGGGAAGTAAAAAAGAAAGAAAAAGGGAAGTAAAAAAGAAAGGAGAAAGTAAAAAGAAAGAGAGGAAGTAAAAAAAGGGGAAGTAAAAGGAAAGGAGTGAAGTAAAAGGAATGGGGGTGGAAGTAAAAAATAAAGGAGGAATAAAAAATTAAGGGGGAGTAAAAAAAGGGAAGTAAAAAAGAAAGAATGAAAGTAAAAAAGGGAAAGTAAAAAAGAAAGAGGGGGAGTAAAAAATAAAGGAGGAGTAAAAATAAAAGGGGAGTAAAAAAAGAAAGGGGGAGTAAAAAAGAAAGGAGGAGTAAAAAAAGAAAGGAGGAGTAAAAAAAGAAAGGGGGAGTAAAAAAAGAAAGGAGTAAAAAAAGAAAGGGGGAGTAAAAAAAGAAAGGGGGAGTAAAAACGAAAGAGGGGAAGTAAAAACGAAAGGGGGGGGGGGCGAAGTAAAAATAGGTGAAAGGGGAGAATAGAGGAAAATAATAAAGTGGAGAGGAGAATAGAAGGGGAGAGAAGAAGAGAGAGTAAAGGAGAAGAGAGGAGAGAATATAAGAGAGGGTAGAGGAAAGAGTAGGAAAAAGAAGTGGAAATAGGAGTGGGGAGACAAAGGGAGAAGGAATGGAAAGGAGGGGGTGAAATGAAAGAAGGTGGAAGAGGGGAGGGAAGAAGGCATCGGAAGAAAGGGTAAAGGGGGTAAAAGAAGACAAGGGGAAGAAAAAATCGAGAAAAAAGAATAAATGAAAAGAGAGGGGAGAGGGGAAGGGAGGCGAGTATATAAGAGAGGGGAGAGGAGAGTAGAGGGTAGGAAATAGGAATGGGGAGAAAAGAGGAGTGATGAGGAAAGGGGAGAGGGGAAGAAAAGGGGAGAGAGGAAGAAAAGGGGAGAGAGGAAGAAAAGGGGAGAGAGGAAGAAAAGGGGAGAGAGGAAGAAAAGGGGAGAGAGGAAGAAAAGGGGAGAGAGGAAGAAAAGGGGAGAGAGGACGAAAAGGGGAGAGAGGACGAAAAGGGGGGGATAAAAAACGAGGGGAAAGAGCAGGAAAGAGAAGAGGCGAAAAGAATTGAAGAGAGATCATATCTTTCTCAGTTGTATTCAACTTTTAATTTATGATTTGTGGATGAAAGGCATTCAGTTGAATTTGAAACTTTGGTTGTCTCAAAATGCGCTTGCGATTGCCGCAAAAAAGAATTCTAAGATCCATACTCCATAAATTACGATCGGAGACCCGGAAACTTGCTCGCAGAGTTGAGACAATGAAAATTCCATTGTCTTTAATCAAACTTGTATTGATAACAAATTGCTCCCTAAATATGCATTACACACACACAGCATGCACAGCACACACACACACATATATATATATATACACACAGCATGCACAGCACACACACACACACATATATATATATATACACACAGCATGCACAGCACACACACACACATATATATATATACACACACACACATATATATATACATACAGCACACACACACACATTATATATATATATATATATATATATATATATATATATATATAAAGAAATACTGTTATGTTTTTAAAATCCTGAAACAGTTTTCATATATAAAAAAACATATATAAAAATATATTTATATTAGAGTAAATTCTTGGAAGTTAACTAATATAGTGATTGCAGTAGATTGATTGACTTACTAGACAAAAATCTTTTAACGAAAAAAGTTGTTCCTAATAGAAAATAAGTATCACTGACCTTGGAAAAATCTGGTTCGCGCCCCCAGAGGGTCAAACGCCCCCAAAATGGCAAAAAATGACCCTTTTCTCCCATAACGTTTGATCCATCGATTCAATTTTTCTGAAACTTGGCCAAAATGTAGAGGCAATTGTTCTGGATATAAAATGAGCATCCTTGAACTCAGAAAAATTCTGGTTCGCGCCCCCAGGAGGTCAAAAGGGGGTCAAAAATGCCCCAAATTGCCCAAATTTATTGCATTTTACACTTGTCACATCGAGTCACATCGAGTCACATACAGAAGTGGACCACGCACGCACGCACGCACGCACGCACGCACGCACGCACGCACGCGCGGCTTGTTTATTTATTATAGCTCTATTTTTTTTTAGACTAGAGAAGAGATAATGCGGAACGTGACGGCATCATTCCAATAGAAGACTTCCGGATGTGTTTTCCGGCAGTGGATGGATCGTTGCAAGCACAAGGGGCCTACTTTGAAGGGGATTAGGGTCCCGACCCCGTCAGGTATTTCAAATATTTTTTCTGGACTAAAGTCGGATACTTTTTAGACACGCTTCGTATACCATTTTCTCTAACACTAACAATACAAAAAAAAAAATAGTACGTAAAAAAAAGTACGTAAAAATAACAGTAGAAACAAATGTTCCGACATTTTAACGTTCTCTTTCGGGTTTAAATGTTTCCAGTAATAGCCGACCGAACAACATACTTATTTAATCTCAACCTCCTCACTACCAAATAATTAAAGAAAAAAAAAACAAAGTGGTCGACCGTAGTCGAGGGCGACCCAAAGGCTTCCTTGTCACTAGCTACTTCACTGAGGTTTCAAGGAGGGCGCCTCTCTTTTTCCCAAGATTACTCCGCTTACCCTTGATCCTCACTTATATTATCTGAATAACCGAAGGGATCTTATTTGGGCTTCGAATACTATGTTATTTTGAATATTTAGTCAGGGTTTACTTGTAGGCTGAAGTATAGTATTCTCATGCCAAGTTGTCCTGACAACCCCCTGTACAGAGAGACCTTAGACACTCGAAGACAGTGTCTAGTAGGCATTCAAGTTCTCTCCAAATAAATAAATATATATATATATATATATATATTAGAGTTTAGTTCGCCATTTTCAAGAACTCTGTTCACACCTCATAGAAGGCTTGATGAAAACAATGGTTCCCGAAAATTTTATCTTCCATCGGTGCCTTCGGTTGTACAGAAACACTGGAAACGCAACCCACAGGGTTAAAGATACCAGATGTGACCGATTCATCAGCCGACGTTTTGATAGTGTGACCCATAATTCTTTCTTTATTAGCATTGACAATTGTTAGGTTGTTCAAACAATCGTTAGGCCGTTCAAAAAATTGTTAGGTTTTTCAAACAATCGTTAGGTTGTTCAAACAATTGTTAGGCCGTTCAAACAATTGTTAGGCCGTTCAAACAATTGTTAGGTTGTTCAAACAATTGTTAGGTTGTTCAAACAATCGTTAGGCCGTTCAAACAATCGTTAGGCCGTTCAAACAATTGTTAGGCCGTTCAAACAATTGTTAGGCCGTTCAAACAATTGTTAGGCTGTTCAAACAATCGTTAGGCCGTTCAAACAATTGTTAGGTTGTTCAAAAAATCGTTAGGCCATTCAAACAATCGTTAGGTTGTTCAAACAATCGTTAGGTTGTTCAAACAATTGTTAGGCCGTTCAAAAAATCGTTAGGTTGTTTAAACAATTGTTAGGACGTTCAAACAGTTCCATGAACCTGACAGTATTCATAAAATTTTCTAGCAAGTAGAGTCGTAAATTTATTTAGTATACATTTTTATTTAGATAGACATATCTGGCTACACATTTGCAAACATAATTATACTTAGCTAAAAGACCAAGTATAATATTACCAAATAAAAACTGTGTGTGCATATATATCTAACATCTAAATTTATCTTGTGAGATTTTAAAAGTTGGACCTAAATAGCATTTAAGCTGGCATATAAAAACTTTGATTATGAATTGCCA
>OY744553.1:6444603-6457103 GCA_963556195.1 Sepiola atlantica
GCTGATGACGGCTGATAGCCAGAAACATGTGTGCATTGATTCCTACAAAATCATCATAAAAATCCACAAAAAAAATTTTTAAATGGCGTACTAGTGAGTTTCCCCACCTGTGAGTTTTCTCTTTTCTTTGTTTTTTTATTTGGTTTCGCCCAAAAATGACCAACTGTATAGTGTAGGTTTTTTTCAAAACATTTTAATCCAATAATTTGTTTTTTCAAAAAATAAAAATAATAAAATAAAAACATGGTTACTGGAATATAAAATGAACCTGACTTTATATATATATATATAAGGAGAGGTAGCTTGCTTGAAGCATTGTGTGTAATACGTATATAGAGGAGTATTAGAAGGCTATCACAATGCAAGAAATGGAAATATGTCGGCGTTGAGAAGTAAGACAAAAACAAGTGATTTTAATTATATACTTTTTCAAAAACTTTTTATTAATAATTTGTCTTTATTTTTATAGCAAATATTACTTGATTAGGCAAGACTTCAACACTGATGTAATCTGTGTGACCGTGTTCTATAATATATTTCGAGGAAGACCTCTTTGTCAAATGGTGGGTGTTTCAAATCTCAAAAAACGTCCGGATGGCAATATTGCTCATAAAACAGTAAATATTAATATCTGCAGCAAATGTAATAAAACTAAAACTATAACTGATTTTTTTTAATGATTTTAATTACTTATTTATTTTTATTTTTTCTGAATATTTTATATTTGAACCCACCGATGAAGTCCCATATATTTATATAAATAAAAAAGTGAGCAAAAAAGAGAGAAAAGAAAGAAGAATACATGACGTAACGGATGAGGTGCTATGTAATCAGTTCTAAGTGACAGTCTTCTAGAGGTTGAAGGTTCAATCCTCAGTGCAGGCGATACTAAGAATTCAATTACAAATTACTTATTAATTAGGCCGGTTTGTGATACTTAACTTAATAGCTGTTTTTTACTACAAGGTACATAAACAATTTGTTTCATATCGGTCTGTGTTCTAATGAAAAATAAAAATTGTATTCCTGATTGATTTTAATATTTAACGCTGATCGACATTTTTATTAGTTATTATTACTAAGCCGTTTTTCCAATGTACTCTAGTAACAAAAACTATCTTAGTTCTGAGATTGAGTTATGTTAGAAAAAAAAATCTGTTTTAATAGTTCTAGTTAGCTGTAATTTGTAATTAACTGAACACACGATTGAATCTATTCTGTCAGTCATATAAAGCAAATACTGGTCTGTGTTGTAAAAAAAATAAAAATTGTATTCCCGATCGATTTCAATATTTAATCCGGTTCAATATTTTATTTTTGATTAGTCAGAAAGGAAGGGAGTGGAACTTTTACCCTCACACTCAGTGGTCCTAACACTGCCACCTATAACACCAAGAACAACTTTAATAACAGACAATGTTTTCAATATTCACCAGCTGACACATATTTGTAAAGAGAAAGAGGAGTGGAGATGAGGTCACTATCAGTTGAACTGACCCCGAGACATTTAAAAAATAAAAACAACTGGACTCCGCTTTTAGAATTGGTTTCGTCATTCTGTAGACAATAGTTTAACGGAGAAATAGACGAGAAAATGTCAGCAGACACAGCTGCGTTAGTCCGAAAAAAACACGTACAGAATTAAATCTGTTTCATCAGTCATAGAAGGCAAGTATTGGTCTATGTTTAAAACAAATAAATTAAAAATTGCATTCCTGATCGATTTCAATATTTAATCCTGGTAGATATTTTACTTTTAATTCTTATTAGTAAGCCGTTTTTCCTTATGTACTTTAATAACACAAACTAGCTTAGTTCCGAGATTGAGTTATGTTGGAAAACAATTCTGTTTTAAGTGTTCTAATTAGCTGTAATTTGCAATTAACTGAACACACTACTAAATCTATTTTGTCAGTCATATAAGGCACATATTGGTCTGTGTTCTAAAAAAATAAAAATTGTATTTCCAATAGATTTTAATATTTAATCCTGATAGATATTTTACTTTAGATTAGTCAAAAATAAAAGAAGAGGGTGGATCTTTTACCCTCACACTCAGTAGTCCTAACACTGCCATCCATAACACCAAGAACAAATTTAATAACAGACAATGTTTTCGATATTCACCAGCTGACACATATTTGACTGTAAAGAGAAAGAGGGTGGGGAGATTAGGTCGTTACCAATTGAACTGACCCCGAGACATTTAAAAAATAAAAACAACTGGACATCTGCTTTTAGAATTTCTGTCGTCATTCTGTAGAGAATAGTTTAGCGGAGAAATAGACGAGAAAAGGTCAGCAAACACAGCTGCGTTGGTTCGAAAAAAAACACGTACAGAATTAAATCTGTTTCATCAGTCATAGAAGGCAAATATTAGTATGTGTCTTAAAAAAAATAAAACTTGTATTTCCGATCGATTTTAATATTTCATCCTGTTCAATATTTTAATTCTTATTAGTCAGAAATAAAAGAAGAGGGTGGAGCTTTTACCCCCACACTCAGTAGTCTTAACACTGCCACCCATAGCACCGGAGACAAATTTAATAACAGCCAATTTTTTTTCGATATTGATATCTAGGGTCACATCATTTTTATATGCTAGGTTTTATTTATCACCTCTGACCGCCAAATTTGTTTTGGCTTATCTATATAAGTCGTTCTGAAAATACATACTGATTTTTTTCAACTCACTTTTAACACGTTGATTTGAGTTTCTATTTTTGAAGAGTTTTATGTATAAAATAGAGCAGTTCTCTCATCCCTAGTAGTTTCATGATTAATAGCTTTTGTACTACAAATATGTTTTATAAAGGAAGGGGGGAGCTTTTATCCCCACACTAAGTAGTCCTAACACTGTTACCCATAACACTGGGGACAAATTTAATAACAGGCAATGTTTTCGATATCACCAGCTGACACATATTTAACTGTAAAGCGAAAAAGGGTGGCAGGAAGAAAACGAGTAGGTCATCATCCGCTGGATGTATGACTGACCAGAGACATTTAAAAAATAAAAACAAATGGACAGCTGCTTTTATAAATGAGAAAAGGTCAGCAGACACAGATGTTTTGGTCAGAAAAAAAAAGTTTGCACTACTGTTCTCATCTTGAGTGTTATTCTCACAACGTTTCAGCCGATGGAACCTCCAACCTTCTACAACCTTCTGCAAGTATTTGGATTTGGTCAAAGTACTAATCTTTTGGCTTTATTTTTTTATTTTTTTTTAAAGATTTACCCCATAAGTTTTTCAGGCTGTTTACATGTGATCCCCTATTCCTGAATAATCAACTTTTCAATCGGCCATTTCTAAGAAATGACCCGTTGCCATTTCTAAGAAATGACCCGTTGCCATTTCTAAAAGATGACACTTTTGCCATTTCTTTGAAATAATATATATTAAAAAACAATTAACACGATACTGTAATAATTTTACTTTGAAATTGGTATTAAAAAGAAAAAAAATAGATATTTGGGAAAATAAGCAAAATTAGTTTTATTTCAATAATATTAGTTATAAAACAAAGGCCCCCAAAAAACAAAAAAACAAACAAAACAGACTTTATAAAAACAAATGCAAAAGAATAATGAAAGTATAAGTATTCCCGGGAAACGCTGGGTCGGGACAGCTAGTTATGCTTAATGTTAGCTGTACATACCCGGTGATGTCCGGGAATGTTTGTACTTTTATTTTTGTTTTGCATTTTTTCCATCTCCATATTTCCCCCCCCCCCATCTACTCCGTCCTTCCATTTTCTCTCATTATCCAAAGCCCCTATCCTTCCTTCCTCTCTGTATCTATCTATCTATCCCTTCTCTGTATCTATCTATCTATCTATCCCTTCTCTTTCTCTCTGTATCTATCTATCTATCCCTTCTCTTTCTCTCTGTATCTATCTATCTATCTATCCCTTCTCTTTCTCTCTGTATCTATCTATCTATCTATCCCTTCTCTTTCTCTCTGTATCTATCTATCCCTTCTCTTTCTCTCTGTATCTATCTATCCCTTCTCTTTCTCTCTGTATCTATCTATCTATCTATCCCTTCTCTTTCTCTCTGTATCTATCTACCTATCCCCTCTCTGTATCTATCCCTTCTCTTTCTCTCTGTATCTATCTATCTATCCCTTCTCTTTCTCTCTGTATCTATCTATCTATCCCTTCTCTTTCTCTCTGTATCTATCTATCTATCCCTTCTCTTTCTCTTTGTATCTATCTATCCCTTCTCTTTCTCTTTGTATCTATCTATCCCTTCTCTTTCGCTCTGTATCTATCTATCTATCTATCTATCCCTTCTTTCTCTCTGTATCTATCTATCTATCCCTTCTCTTTCTCTCTGTATCTATCTATCCCTTCTCTTTCTCTCTGTATCTATCTATCTATCTATCTATCCCTTCTCTTTCTCTCTGTATCTATCTATCTATCTATCCCTTGTCTTTCTCTCTGTATCTATCTATCTATCTCTTCTCTTTCTCTCTGTATCTATCTATCTATCTCTTCTCTTTCTCTGTATATATCTATCTATCTATCCCTTCTCTTTCTCTGTATATATCTATCTATCTATCCCTTCTCTTTCTCTCTGTATCTATCTATCTATCTATCTATCCCTTCTCTTTCTCTCTGTATCTATCTATCTATCTATCTATCCCTTCTCTTTCTCTCTGTATCTATCTATCTATCTATCTATCTATCCCTTCTCTTTCTCTCTGTATCTATCTATCTATCTATCCCTTCTCTTTCTCTCTGTATCTATCTATCTATCTATCTATCCCTTCTCTTTCTCTCTGTATCTATCTATCTATCTATCCCTTCTCTTTCTCTCTGTATCTATCTATCTATCTATCCCTTCTCTTTCTCTCTGTATCTATCTATCTATCTATCTATCTATCTATCTATCTATCCCTTCTCTTTCTCTCTGTATCTATCTATCTATCTATCTATCTACCTACCTATCTTCTTCCTTGCGTGGTCTCCGCATCATATCGCAGGGTCCGCAGATGTTATTTTCTCCCTCCATTTCCTTCGGATGTGTGCATGAAAGGAGTACACACTGGCGATTCTCAAGTCCCCGTGAAGCGTGTACGCCAACGCTGTTTTGGCCGTCTTCTCGGACGCCGGTCCTCAACTGTCAGCTCGTACGGCCCATTAGTAAGGCTGTCATTGGCTCGCAGTAGATGACTGTACCATCTCAGTCGAGATCCACAGAGCTTGTCGGCGATTGGTGCGACTCCATATCGCCGACGAATGCTGTCATTGGTGATGGGGTCGAGTAGGGTAACACCTGATATCCATCGCAGCATCTTCGTCTCCATGACACTAAGACGGTTCTTCCCCCCCCCTCTCTCTGTCTATATGACCCTCTCTCTTTCTCTCTCTACATATATCACCCATTTTTCTGTATCTATTCCCCCCTCTCTCTAAGTCTATGTCTACGCCCCTCTCTCTCTCTCTGTCTATATCTACCCCCTTTCTCTCTCTCTCTACATATATCTACCCCTTCTCTGTCTATATATACCCCCTTTCTATATAAATATCTATCCCTTCTCTCTCTGTCTATATCTACCCTCCTTTCTCTCTCTCTCTCTCCCTCTTTCTATATCTACCCTTTCTCTCGCTCTCTCTCTCTCTATCTACCCTTTCTCTCTCTCTCTCTCTCTCTCTGTCTATATCTACCCCCTTTCTCTCTCTCTCTCTACATATATCTACCCTTTCTCTCTCTCTCTGTCTATATCTACCCCCTTTCTCTCTCTCTCTCTCTCTCTCTCTCTCTCTACATATATCTACCCTTTCTCTCTCTCTCTCTGTCTATATCTACCCTTTCTCTCTCTCTCTGTCTATATCTACCCTTTCTCTCTCTCTGTCTATATCTACCCTTTCTCTCTCTCTCTCTGTCTATATCTACCCTTTCTCTCTCTCTCTCTCTCTGTCTATATCTACCCTTTCTCTCTCTCTCTCTGTCTATATCTACCCTTTCTCTCTCTCTCTCTACATATATCTACCCTTTCTCTCTCTCTCTGTCTATATCTACCCTTTCTCTCTCTCTCTCTATATCTACCCTTTCTCTCTCTCTCTCTCTCTGTCTATATTTACCCCCTTTCTCTCTCTGTCTATACCCTCCCCCCTTTCTCTCTCTATATATATATATCTACCCCCCTCTCTGTCTATATCTAGCCTCTCTCTCTCTTTGCAGATTGCTATTTTTACCATAAATAAATCACACTAAGCATTTTTATTTGCTTACCCCCACCCCCTATTCTCCCCCCTCCCATAAATATTCCCCAATCTGCCTTCCACTCATTCCTCCCCGTATCTTTATTGCCTTTCTTCCTTATGCAGTTTCTCTTTCTCTTCCCCTTTCTTCCTTACTGTTCCCTACTAATTCAATAGAATTTAACTCAGAGCTTCCTAATAAAATCCCCAGAAAATTCGAATAAAAAGGGCTCAATTCTCATTCCCCGATATAAAGAAAAATTCAATTTAATAAAAAAAAACTTTCCCACCCATATCTTATAAAATTTCCCACCCATATACCATAAAATAGAAAAACAATACAAAACAATTAAAGGGTAGGTCCAATATTTCACTTACATTTCACAGCTGTTTCAAAACAACCGGGAGAACATTTCAATCAATCAATAAATGTTCGTCTGTTTTATGGCCTATCAAACCGTTTTGGATTATTTAATGCCAAAATAATACCTATTCTAAACAATTCAAACACAGTGATCTATATATTTATATCTATCTTTCTCTCTCTATATAAAGTTAGGTATGTGTATACCTCTCTCTATATAAAGTTAGGTATGTGTATACCTCTCTCTATATAAAGTTAGGTATGGGTATATCTCTCTCTATATAAAGTTAGGTATGGGTATATCTCTCTCTCTATCTGGTGATACCAGATCAGGCTGCCCTGTGGCTCCCTGAGACGAAATTCACCTACATTGACGTTTTTTTTTTTTTTTTTTGTTTTTTTGTAAAACTTAATTATGTTCTACAAAACCAAAAACAAAAACAACAGCCCCTCTCCCTTTCTCCCTCCCCTTTTTTATTTTATTTTTAGAACTTGAAGCATAAATCTTTTACTATAATGACCAGATTCGGCATTAAATAACCCAAAAAGGGTTGATATGCCGTAAAACAAAACTACCAAACCAAAAACGATGATTAAACATTTGAAGATATAAAGAACTTGAAGCATAAAAACTTTTACTATAATGACCAGATTCGGCATTAAATAACCCAAAAAGGGTTGATATGCCGTAAAACAAAACTACCAAACCAAAAACGATGATTAAACATTTGAAGATATAAAGAACTTGAAGCATAAAAACTTTTACTATAATGACCAGATTCGGCATTAAATAACCCAAAAAGGGTTGATATGCCGTAAAACAAAACTACCAAACCAAACCACCTCTCTCTATAAAGTTAAGTATGTGTATACCTCTCTCTATATAAAGTTAGGTATGTGTATATCTATAAAGTTAGGTATGTGTATATCTCTCTCTATATAAAGTTAGGTATGTGTATATCTCTCTCTATATAAAGTTAGGTATGTGTATATCTCTCTATATATAAAGTTAGGTATGTGTATATCTTTCTCTATATAAAGTTAGGTATGTGTATATCTCTCTCTATATAAAGTTAGGTATGTGTATATCTTTCTCTATATAAAGTTACGTATGTGTATATCTCTCTCTATATAAAGTTAGGTATGTGTATATATCTCTCTATATAAAGTTAGGTATGTGTATATCTCTCTCTATATATAAAGTTAGGTATGTGTATATCTCTCTCTATATATATAAAGTTAGGTATGTGTATATCTCTCTCTCTATAAAGTTAGGTATCTGTATATCTCTCTCTATATAAAGTTAGGTATGTGTATATCTCTCTATATATAAAGTTAGGTATGTGTATATCTATAAAGTTAGGTATGTGTATATCTCTCTCTATATAAAGTTAGGTATGTGTATATCTCTCTATATATAAAGTTAGGTATGTGTATATCTCTCTCTATATAAAGTTATGTATGTGTATATCTATAAAGTTAGGTATGTGTATATCTCTCTCTATATAAAGTTAGGTATGTGTATATCTCTCTCTATATAAAGTTAGGTATGTGTATATCTCTATATAAAGTTAGGTATGTGTATATCTCTCTATATATAAAGTTACGTATGTGTATATCTCTCTCTATATAAAGTTAGGTATGTGTATATCTATAAAGTTAGGTATGTGTATATCTCTCTCTATATAAAGTTAGGTATGTGTATATCTATAAAGTTAGGTATGTGTATACCTCTCTCTATATAAAGTTAGGTATGTGTATATCTATAAAGTTAGGTATGTGTATATCTCTCTATATATAAAGTTAGGTATGTGTATATCTCTCTCTATATATAAAGTTAGGTATGTGTATATCTCTCTCTCTATATAAAGTTAGGTATGTGTATATCTCTCTATATATATATATAAAGTTAGGTATGTGTATATCTCTCTATATATAAAGTTAGGTATGTGTATATCTCTCTATATATAAAGTTAGGTATGTGTATATCTCTCTCTATATAAAGTTACACATGTGTATATCTCTCTCTATATAAAGTTAGGTATGTGTATATCTTTCTCTATATAAAGTTAGGTATGTGTATATCTTTCTCTATATAAAGTTAGGTATGTGTATATCTCTCTCTATATAAAGTTAGGTATGTGTATATCTCTCTCTATATAAAGTTACATATGTGTATATCTCTCTCTATATAAAGTTAGGTATGTGTATATCTTTCTCTCTATAAAGTTAGGTATGTGTATATCTTTCTATATAAAAAGTTACATATGTGTATATCTCTCTCTATATAAAGTTAGGTATGTGTATATCTCTCTCTATATAAAGTTAGGTATGTGTATATCTCTGTCTATATAAAGTTAGGTATGTGTATATCTCTGTCTATATAAAGTTACATATGTGTATATCTCTCTCTCTATAAAGTTAGGTATGTGTATATCTCTCTATATAAAAAGTTACATATGTGTATATCTCTCTCTATATAAAGTTAGGTATGTGTATATCTCTCTCTATATAAAGTTAGGTATGTGTATATCTCTGTCTATATAAAGTTAGGTATGTGTATATCTCTGTCTATATAAAGTTACATATGTGTATATCTCTCTCTCTATAAAGTTAGGTATGTGTATATCTCTCTATATATAAAGTTAGGTATGTGTATATCTCTGTCTATATAAAGTTAGGTATGTGTATATCTTTCTCTCTATAAAGTTAGGTATGTGTATATCTTTCTATATAAAAAGTTACATATGTGTATATCTCTCTCTCTATAAAGTTAGGTATGTGTATATCTCTCTATATATAAAGTTAGGTATGGGTATATCTCTCTCTATATAAAGTTAGGTATGTGTATATCTCTCTCTATATAAAGTTAGGTATGTGTATATCTCTCTATATATAAAGTTAGGTATGTGTATATCTCTCTCTATATAAAGTTAGGTATGAGTATATCTCTCTATATATAAAGTTAGGTATGTGTATATCTCTCTCTATATAAAGTTAGGTATGAGTATATCTCTCTTTATATAAAGTTAGGTATGTGTATATCTCTCTCTCTATAAAGTTAGGTATGTGTATATCTCTCTCTATATAAAGTTAGGTATGTGTATATCTCTCTCTATATAAAGTTACATATGTGTATATCTCTCTCTATATAAAGTTACATATGTGTATATCTCTCTCTATATAAAGTTACGTATGTGTATATCTCTCTCTATATAAGGTTCAGCCAGGGGTTTTTACCCCGCCTAATAAACCGGTATTGTCCGGGCCTTCTGGGTCTTGATTTACGCCGGTCTATCGGTTGTCCGTCCTGTGCAGTTCTAGGAGGTGCACCCTCCCAGGCTTTGCCTTCTCACCCTTTGAGAGGGGGTTAGTTTATTGCTAATCGCCTGAGGCGTCCCTACCGGGGAATGCCGATGGGGCTGCCCAGGCAATTTTTAAATAGCCAGAGTGCTCAAATTCTCGAGTGCTGATTCTTTCTCACTTTCCCGGCCTTGTGTCACATCTTACCTTGTGGGAGGAAGATAAATAGAATCTCTCTCTCTATAAAGTTAGGTATGTGTATATCTCTCCTCTCTATCTCTTTCATATATATATATATATATATATATATATATATATACATTATTAATATTTATTTATAAATATTAATAATGTATATATATATATATATATATACATTATTAATATTTATTTATAAATATTAATAATGTATATATATATATATATATATATATATATACATTATTAATATTTATTTATAAATATTATTATATAGCCCCCCTTTACTAAGGCTGAGAACTTTGAATGAATTTAATAACAAGCAATACTACTAGCTTCATTGCAAGATCAAACACAGTTTGTTGTTGTTGTTGATCACTATTCGCTGCTCGTTGTAAATACCCGCCGACTTGGCATTTGCAAAGTTAAATTCCTCCTAAATTCCAAGCTAATTTGTGGTGGCCAACTGGTAAGTCTCTTGACTGCGAATTAGTGGCGATTTGTGATCGGATTTCGCGCCCGCCGACCGTCGGGAATAAGCTTCCTGCACTGAAGATTGCGTAAGCATGAGACATCGATGTCTGTAGGTAATAAATTATTAATATTTATCTATAATATATATATATATATGTGTGTGTGTGTGTGTGTGTGTGTGTGTGAATTAGTCACATTTGGTATCTTTAAGCCTGCAGATTGAGTTTCCAGTGTTTCCATGAAACCGAAGGTACTGATGACAGATCAAACCGATGTATATATATGCTCTTGTTATTTCTGAATTACACTCGGCCTTTTGGTTGGGATCAAAGTGTAGTATCTGTTCCGATGGATACTGCACTCCATAAACCGGTATTGTCTTAGCCTTCAAGGCTTGATTCCGCCGGTCTATGGGTCTGTCCTGTGCAGCTCTAGGAGGTCCACCCTCCCAAGCTTTGCTTTCCCTCTTTGGGAAGGAGTAAGTTTATTGCTTACTGCCTGAGGCGTCCCTACCGGGGAATGCCGACGGGGCTGCCCAGGCAATCTTTAATGGCCAGAGTACTCACCTTCTCGGGCGCTGGCTTTTCAAATCCCACTTTCCGACCTTTGTCACATACTCCTATTGTGGGTAGGCGTTGAATAACCACTATATATAGTGTGTAATATATATTGTCAAAGAAAGTCAAGTTCAAATATTTTAACTTAGTTTTATCATACGTCAATTATATAAATAGAAAACTTCAAAATCTCTACGATACTAGTGAATACTGCAGGTGAAATTTTAGCTCAATAATTAGGCCTTTAAGTCTAACAGAGCTCGTATATTATAACTTTCGTTACAGATCAAGCTAACAATAGAATTTAAAAAAAAAAATTATTTCATGGAAATCGCTCCAGACAAGACATGAAGCCACTTGATGTAAGGAGCTAAAAAAATACTACTTTAAGGTTAAAAACTAGCCAGCAATAAGTGTTAGATGGATAGATTCCGACCCAGAAAACAGCAATTCTTCCCCCTTTGTCAGAAACATAGTTCATGAAATGTGAAGACGAAAGGACAAAATAAGGGAAGCGAGAGTTACGAGGCCGCCGAAAGCAAAACCAAGGTCCACTTTCTACTCTCCTATATATATATATCTATGTAAGGTTAGTGGGAGGGGAAACCCAGCAGACTTGTTGGGTTATTACGAAAAATCAAAAATAAGAGCGTAATATTTATTAATGTTTGTATTACAGAAGATCAGAACAACATCGATACCGTCGGTTTCAAATCCTAACAACGGGGACCCATAAAGG
This sequence comes from Sepiola atlantica, assembly GCA_963556195.1. NCBI lineage: Eukaryota > Metazoa > Mollusca > Cephalopoda > Sepiida > Sepiolidae > Sepiola > Sepiola atlantica. Next base: position 6,456,449 of record OY744553.1, read on the forward strand.
CCTCTGTACTGGACACTTTTCGGTCTCTGTTTATATAAATAAGATAAACAGAGGCTGAAGAGAGTCCGGTAAAGAGGCCTTCGTGGGTTTCCTTTGTTAGGATTTGAAACCGACGGTACCGATGTTATTCAGATCTTCTGTAATACAAACAATAATATATATATACTAGCAGAGCTACCCGGTGTTGCCCAGGTTAGCATGTAGGATAGCATCAAATACAACATTATGGTAGGGTGGGGTTACTTTAACAGCAACCTTGATGTTGTCCGCTAGATATCTTACTCACCGAGCTATTCAGTTTGGCTAAGATCAAAGTGTAGTATCTGTTCCGATGGATACTGCACCCCATAGACTGGTATTGTCTTGGCCTTCGGGGCTTGATTTACGCCGGTCTATGGGTCTGTCCTGTGCACTTCTAGGAGGTCTACCCTCCCAGGCTTCGCCTCCCCTCTGTGGGGAGGAGTAAGTTTATTGCTTACTGCCTGAGGCGCCCCTACCGGGGAATGCCGACGGGGCTGCCCAGGCAATTTTTAAACCCCACTTTCTAGACCCGACCTTGGGTCACATCTTACTTGTGGGAGTAAGATAAAAACTGGCCTTGTGCCTAACTCCTGGAGAGGAGTAAATCAATATTCAGATATATGTTAATACTCTT
>OY744553.1:6462103-6532103 GCA_963556195.1 Sepiola atlantica
ACTAGCTGTACTTACCCACTTACGTTAACTCACATTTAGTCTAATAATAAACAAAACAAATATCTATTATATATATATATATATATATATATATATATATATATATATATATATATATATAAGAGAGAGATACATAGATAATAAACAAAACAAATATATATATATATATATATATAGAAGAGAGAGATACATAGATAATAAACAAAACATATATATATATATATATATATATATATATATATATATATATATATATATATAAAATAGAGAGACAGCCAGCCTAGCTGTACTTACCCACTTACGTTAACTCACATTTAGTCTAACAAATATCTATTATATATATATATATATATATATATATATATATATATATATATAGGGGAGAGAGAGAGAGAGACAGCCAACCTAGCTGTACTTACCCAACGTCAACTCACATTTAGTCTAATAATAAATAATACAATGAATCCCGAATGTGTCCACTTTCATCCCCAATAGAGAATGATTGACGGTCTGACGGCGCAAGGGATTGACCAAGGCGGTTGGCAGCAGGTGTGTCTTCACCAGTGTCCGCATTTTGTTTAGTAGAACGCCCCCCCCCCCTCCCGGGAACTGAAATGATGATCCAACGGTCATTAAAAGCAAACATCGCGGCTTGTTTAATTACTTAAGACAAAAGTCTACGTTAATCGAAGTAGCAAACACCAATAAAGCGCTCGCCGTTCAGGCTGTAACTGTTACCGATCCTATAAATATTTATAGGATGGTTACTAATGACGGTTAACGACGCTTACAGTTAGCTCGTTTATTATTGTTCCTATAAATGTTATGAGGGATTTTATAGACAAGGGATATGTATACATAGAGATTTATGTACATATAAGCAAGAGGGGATATATATATATATATATATATATATATATATATATATACATATAAGAGAGAGAGAGAGAGAGAGAGAGAGAGAGAGAGAGAGAGAGAGAGAGAGAGAGAGAAAATGGTAGTTTGCTTGAAGCATTGCTGGGAATTATAATAAATTTATTAAGAAGGCTGAAGGGAATGCAGAGAGCCGGATTGATGAGAAGTTGTAATCTTACAATCTTTCTTGTTGTTTATGTAAGATTGAAAAGAAAAATGAATAGATAGTTCTAAGTCCTCTCCTTCGATTGTTGATTTAGCATCAATCCGGCTCTCTGCATTGCCTTCAGCCTTCTTAATACATTTATATATATATATATATATATATATATATATATATATATATATATAGATAGATAGAGAGAGAGAGAGAGAGAGAGAGAGAGAGAGAGAGAGAGAGAGAGAACAATTAATCAATATGTGATATGGATTCCTCAGAGTGAGACTTCTCTTTTTCTTTTCTTTTGTGTCCATTTTTGACAAGGGGAAAATTCTCCCGAAATATCAAATGCGTTCTAATCATCATCCGAACATCACACACAGCTAACTCCATACTTGCTGTTTATGTAAGATTGAAAAAAAGAAATTAGATAGTTGTAAGTCCTCTCCTTCGATTGTTTATTTTTGTTCTTTCCAGCTTCTCATCAATCCAGCTCTCTGCATTGCCTTTAGCCTTCTTAATACATTTATTATATATATATATATATATATATATATATATATATATATATATATAATAAAATGACGTAAGAAGCCCTTTTTAACAATGCGTGAAAGAATTTATTTCTTTTTTTTTCTTTTTCCAATCAATTTCGAAGTTTACAAACTTCATCTTCAGGGATGTATTTTTTTTTTATAAAATAAACAAACCTTTACTTTTGTATATATAAGTAGCGTCGAGATGGCGTGACGCTCTCCACCAAGATGGAAAAGGGCGGAAGTGAAAAATATTAAGAACGATTATGCCAGGGGCAAGCCGGGAGTTATAAAGATATTGTTCGTTCTTTTTTTTTTTTTTTTTTTTTTTAAGCATTGAATAAAATGTAATAAAATGACGTAAGAAGCCCTTTTTAACAATGCGTGAAAGAATTTATTTCTTTTTTTTCTTTTTCCAATCAATTTCGAAGTTTACAAACTTCATCTTCAGGGATGTATTTTTTTTTTATAAAATAAACAAACCTTTACTTTTGTATATATAAGTAGCGTCGAGATGGCGTGAAAAAAAAAAAAAAAGAACGAACAATATCTTTATAACTCCCGGCTTGCCCCTGGCATAATCGTTCTTAATATTTTTCACTTCCGCCCTTTTCCATCTTGGTGGAGAGCGTCACGCCATCTCGACGCTACTTATATATACAAAAGTAAAGGTTTGTTTATTTTATAAAAAAAAAATACATCCCTGAAGATGAAGTTTGTAAACTTCGAAATTGATTGGAAAAAGAAAAAAAAGAAATAAATTCTTTCACGCATTGTTAAAAAGGGCTTCTTACGTCATTTTATTACATTTTATTCAATGCTTAAAAAAAAAAAAAAAAAAAAAAAAAAAAGAACGAACAATATCTATATATATATATATATACACTATGAATATTTTTAACTATTAAAGTGTTTTTCACCTATAGACAACGTGGTTTTGGACTCTCTTACCCTCATCAGTGTAGGAGTAGCAGCTGAAGGCGGTCGCATGGACTCGGACGCCGTTTGTAGATTCAGTCTAGAATCACGAGACAGACGCTCAGGACCACATGGCCGTGAGAAATCAACACAAACAGTAATTGAAATTAAGGTACACTTACCCAGGAGGCAGGAGAAGTGTTGTGTTTTCTACAGTGTTCAACGCCTTTGCTTTATACATTATATATATATATATATATATATATATATATATATATATATATATATATATATAATGTGATTTTTTGAAAGCTTACCAAAACATTCCGTTCAGGAGCCCAAGCAACAGATTTTTTTCATTCAAAAATTATTTATTTATCATTTTCAAATTTAAGAGTTTTTTACCTACACGTGTTTCACTACCCAGCAGGTACTTGCTTGGCAGATCATCAGGGAAAATTAATCATCTTGAATAAGAATTACAACAACCGGCAGTACACAATGTGGTGTTGCTTTAATTGAGGTCACTTAAGAAGGGAAGAAAAAATCATTTGTGGTGTTGATTGGGCTCCTGAACAGAATGCCTTGGTAAGTGTTTCGGTTTCTACAGTGTTCAACGCTCTTGCTTTATACAAGTTAGCAAAACATTTATATGGAACAAAACGTAGATTTAGTATAAGGAACGTTTATGTTTTTGTCTTTTAAGGGAAGTGGGGTCTGATCAACTCTGCTGGGAAGCCATGAAATTAAATACTGTCTTGTTTTTAAATTCCCGAAACAGTTTTTCATGGTAAACAACTGATGATCCCTTAAAATAGTGTTAGAAACTAACTAATATAATAACTGTAAAAAATAAATTGACTTACATGAGTGATTTTCCACTGGAAGACTTGAGACTATAAGTTTTTTTTTTATTTATTTATTTATTTATTTTTTTATATATAGTTTTAATGGTTGAGAAACTTCCGAGACTATATATATATATACATATACATATACATATATATATACATATACATATATATATATACATACATATATACATATATATATATACATATATACATACATATATATATATATACATATACACATATATATATATATATATACATATATAGCATAATCACGTTGACATGCTGATTCTTGTTAGATCACCAAAGTTAAGCGATTTTGAGCCTGGTCAGTATCAGATGGGTGACCATTTTGAAATACTAGGCACTGTATGTATATCATCTCCTCTGACCAGATATACATGTGGCTGGGAACCACATGTGAATTTTATATTCCCTAGAAACTTACCCTTTGGTGGAAGTTGGATGCCCGCCCAGGGCAAATACCACACCATATATATTTTTATATATAATAAAGTAAAACCAGTCAGATTGTCACTTTTTATCAGAGATATGTTCCTTCCTATAAATCAATGTTTCATTTTAAATAGCCATTTTAGTTTGTTGAACGTTTGTCCATGTTGTTAAGAAAAAATAAAATGTAGTTTGAGTTTCAAAAAAATAATCTTTTCAATCCGATTTATCATATATAATAAAGTAAAGCTAGTCAGATTCTCATTTTTTGTCACCGATACGTTCCTTCCGACAAAATTCATGTTTTATTCTGAATAGCCATTTTATTTTGTTAAACGTTTGTCCATGTTGTTATGAACAATAAAATGTAGTTTGAGTTAATTACTTCCAAGAAATAATTTATCCAGTCAGATTTATTTTCGTAGGCTGCCTTTTTTTACAGGGAGGTAGTTCTGTATTTGTACACTTCAGACTTACTTCCCTTTGTTTGGAAGAGAAAAATACTATTTTAGAAAAAGGGGGCATAGCTCTGTATTCGTCCATTACAAACTTTTCTTTCTTTGGAAAAAATATAAAATTAAAAGAGAACCCCCCCCCCCCCCCCCGCATAGTTTAAAAAAAAACCAAAAACAAATTGCAAGTAAATACATTACCGGCAATGCCGAGTAGTTAAATCTAGTACACACACACACACACACACACTGTATAAAAATTAATCTAAAAAATATATAAATGTTTATATATTTTTTTTCTGTTGAGGTATACAAAATATCGTTTTTAAAAATGCCTAAAAAACAAACAACAGAATTTTCGTCCGCTTCCTACGTGTAATGAGGTGGGTGCGCGGTGGGTGATTGTAGTAGTGAAAAAGAATATAGCTAATGAGATGAAGAGGTGCTTACACACACACACACACATATATATGTATATAGTATAAATTATTTTATTTATACAAACATTATTGGCTACATATGTGCATACATTTTTCAGCTGCCATTTCTTTCTTCAGGCCACGTAAAAATTGAAAATGCCGAAAAAGATAAAACAGCTCAGCAATCCTTTTTGGTATTTGAAGAGTGGTGGGGGGGGGGGGTAGAAAAATATTCAATTGGCCAACCAATTGGCTTCTCCATCGTCCTTAAAACCCTTAACCCCTTCTCGTCTTTAAAACCCTTAACCTCTTCTCGTCTTTAAAACCCTTAACCTCTTCTCTTCCCTAAAACCGTAACCTCTTCTCTTCCCTAAAACCGTAACCTCTTCTCTTCCCTAAAACCGTAACCTCTTCTCTTCCCTAAAACCGTAACGTCTTCTCTTCCCTAACCCACCTAAAACCCTTCAAAAAAACAGAAAGAATTGCTAAGATGACTTATCTCTTTCAGCATTTTCAAGTTTTACAATAAAGACGAAACGTTGATGAGTAAATAATATTTTGGGGTTTTCCGTTTTCATGACGTCGAAATATTTTATTAGTCTTTATGCACTAACAGATACACCCGCCGTTGCCCAGGAATAAATGTGGTGCTTCTTTATTTTTGTGCACATTTGTTTAGGAATTACATGGTGATAGATCTCATGAGAGAGAGAGAGAGAGAGAGAGAGAGAGAAAGAGAGAGAGAGAGAACGAGAGAGAGAGAGAGAAAGAAAGAGAGCACGTTCAAGAGAGAGAGAACGAGAGAGAGCGAGAAAGAAAGAGAGCACTTTCAAGAGAGAGAGAGCGAGAAAGAGAGTGCGTCTGTGCGCGATAGAGAGAGAGAGTAAGCGACAGAGAAAGCAGGAGAGAGAGAGAAAGAGAGTGTGTCTGTGTGTGAGAGAGCGACAGAGAAAGCAGGAGAGAGCGAGAAAGAGAGTGTGTCTGTGTGAGAGAGAGAGAGAAAGCGAACAAAAAAGCAGGAGCTAGAGAGAAAGAGAAAGAGAAAGAGAGAGCAAGCAAGAAAGAGCGAGAAACAAAGCAAGAGAGAGAGAGAGAGAGAGTGCTCTATAAACACACTAACATATACTGCTTTAGACATACACATGAACCCCTTTATACACACACTAACGTGCATGTCTTTACACACACCTCACTTGTTAGACATATTTGATACATCGAAAAGATAACACAATTCAAAAGTGCCACACACACACACACACACACACACACACACACACACACACAGAGTAAAAATATACAACGTTGCCCGATGGACACCATTAAAGAAGACGTTGCTGGTTTGGTCATGTTCTTCGACGCCCTGAGAAAGAATTCATCCGTAAGTTGGTAACTCCAATTGCACCCGCCGACTGGAAGAAGCTAGAGATGGAATGTCTGACTTATGCCAACGAGTCAGCTGTCGATCGGCGGGATATGGTTAGGGTTAGGATATGGATAGTGGTGGGTTAGGGTTAGGATATGGCGGGATAGTGGTGGGTTAGGATTATGATATGGCAGGATAGTGGTGGGTTAGGGTTAGGATATGGCGGGATAGTGGTGGGACCGCCTTGACGCGAGATGCAGTGAATTCATTTGGAGCCGGCGCAAACCACTTCGGGTGAATGCCGTTACAGTTACAGATGTACAACATACACTGACACAATAAAGGGGGGGGGGCGAACGCATTGTTTTATCGTTACTTCCTGCTGGTCACATACACATATACGTACACATACTTTCGTAAAATGTGTCCATACAATTAGCACGTTTTAGCAATGAAAAAGCCGTTTCAAACTTAAGAATGACAGACCAAAGAAAATGCTGTTTCAAATTTCAGTATGACAGACTAAAAAAAATGGTATTTCAAATTTCAGCGTGACAGACCAAAAAATGGTATTTCAAACTTCAGCGTGACAGACCAAAAAATGGTATTTCAAACTTCAGCGTGACAGACCAAAAAATGCTATTTCAAACTTTCTTTGTGTTTAACTCATTTTAAAGCGTTTTTAGTTAAATATAAAACTAGTGTCAACCCTTAAATTAGAACGAAAAAGAAAAATGTCCGACATTCATGTGGAGTTTTGATAATCTCTCAAAAATCGAAAATTACACAAAAATTAAACAGAATCACAGTTAATAACGTGCGAACATACAATGTTTAACCGAACTGCATATTTTTATTACCAGTATTTTTGTGTTATTTTCGATTTTTGAGCGATTATCGAGACTGTCTAATGTTAGACATTTTTTCCCCGTTCTAACTTAACAGAGTCGACACAATTTTTTTTTAATTAAAAAAAAAAAAAACGCTTTAAAATAAGTTAAAACACAAAAAAAAATCAATCTATGTAGGTAGAAGAGTAACTTATTTTGCCTTTGGTAACAATTATCTGTGGTATATGTGTTGGATTTAAAAAAAAAAAATTACGCTTTTTTTTTTGTTTCGTTGACTTTTGTTAAACATTCCCGATATTTCTAATTTAAGCGTGACATTCCAATGAACAGAATCTCTCAGAGATACGAATGAAGGCGCTCATAAAAAAAAACAATGATGAAAAAAAAAAAAATCAAACCTAACTCCCCTTTGAAGAATCCACATTTAGCGGCCATTGTTTTATTTGGCGGGAAAACAAGGACGAACAAGACGACGACGACAACAATGGTTCGCATTGTTTCCGGAGTCGATTCCGTTGCAATCTTTTCGGTTCCTACATATCTTTCCTTCTGTTAACCGCTTCTGGCTACACAGGTTACGCGGTCCCATAGAATTGCATTCCTGTCTGCAATAATTTATAAAAACCGGCCTCGAAGATTGAATTGTCACACACTACTTATCTACGCATGCAAAACCGCAAAATATCGCATCTATCAGAATTTATTGAACTGCACAATTAAAAACAGAGACGTCGTTCTTAGTTATTATCGCCTGTACTAAGGATTGGACCTTCACCCCCCCTCACCACCAAAAGACTGTCATTTTTTACTGATTGTTAATCAACACCTTTATCCGTTGTGCCACGAGTCCACATAGCATTAACCTATCCAGTTATTCCTCTAGTTATTATATAGCTGAAAAGTTAACAATATATAAAAAAGGGTACTACTCCAGATGAAGCGCCTAATTTCCGTGATTGCTCGGCGGCAACGATCGGGCAGGTCGCGGAAGCGCCCGAGAGCTGCCGAGACGAAAACGAGACTGAAGCAGAGCTGACCAATCAGGTTGCTGCCAATCATCTGCGCTCAGCACAACAAAACAAGCGGTAGGAAGACTTTTCGAACCGGCCGCAAACGTATCCGTAAACCCTGACACTCGACGAGAAAATATATGAATCCCCCCCCCCCCAAAAAAAAATATATACAAAAAAAACTTGCCTAAATATCCTAAGAAAAACAACATACTTCTTTGTTTTATGTAAAATAAAAAAGACAAAAAAAAATTGTCTAAATATTGTAAAAGAAATAGCATTTACTTCTTTGATTTCTGTAAAGAAAAGACAAAAAATAAATAAAATGGTTCATTTGGCCCACGAAAAAAAAAAGTTAATTTATAGTTCTTCAGCCATGGTTTGTTCATTTTTTTTTTTTTTTTTACATTTTTTCCAAATATATGTATTTTTTTTCTTTTGTATTCTTCGTCTTATATTGTCGTCTGCCACTCTTCCATTTTACGACTTTCAGTTTTGCTTCAGCCTCGTTTTTGTCTCGGCAGCTCTCGGGCGCTTCCGCGACCTGCCCGATCGTTGCCGCCGAGCAGTCACGGAAATTAGGCGCTTCATCTGGAGTAGTACCAAAAAAAGATGCGTATGGAGAAGGGAAGCCTTTTTAATCAATCATTAACGAGAAACGAAACAGTTTACAAAATTGATTTTTTTCTCCATTAATTGTTAATGAAACTTTATTAACGAGGGAATCGCTTTACATGAACCGCAGTAAATTAACTCTTACAAAAAACAAAAAAATATAACAAAAAAAAACAAACATATAATGGAGACGCTTTCCCCGCCGCAAGAAACCTTACATTGCACGAGATACGATTGTTTGGTTGGATAACTTACAAAAAAAAAAAAAAAATGCTTATCAGTCATTCACCCCCCCCCCCCCCCCCCGCAAAACAAAATCCACAATAAAAATGTTCAGTAAGACATGGAGAGGGTTGTCAGCATCATACACGGTCTGTCTATCTTTTTGAATCTGATGTTAAGCAAATAGAATCCGTCAAAAATAGATTTTTTTTACTTGCACTTATAGACGTAAAACTATTGCTTATACAGAGCAAACTGATACGATAAAACATTAGCACATCTCACTATCATTGAAGGACGATAAAACAAAGACTGTTGGAAATTCATGACTGAAACTTGGTGAACAAGTCAGGCATAGATCGAAGTTTATTTGTACCAAATATGGTTGGATTGCACAAAGGATTGTTAATTTTATTAACGATTCTGTTAGGTAGAAACATTTCTACCTAGGAAAAATAAAATAGACATATTAAAGGGAGATAACCTGTCAGAGTTGCTTCCCTTGCTTTCAATTGTAGATTCCAACAGAGACAGACATTTTAGAAAAACGTTGTCGTATAAATCTCCAACATAAATGTTCGAATTAATTAGTAAATCCTCTTCTTTCAATTGTAAAAAGTAAATAAATAATTAATTCTTGACCATACAAAGTTTTCTCATTCAAATTCTTTCTCATATATTTGTTTATTAACTCACATTCACGTATTTAAATTTACACACCACTAAGATCACTTAAGATTTTATGGGTGGAGTCTATCAGGCAGCAGGTGAAATCTTGCCAATGAGGGTTGAGGACATGCGTTGCACGGAGAGAAATGATATGAGAATGATACGATGGATGTTTGATGTGAGTCTTAACAGGCATAGATCTAATGACCTCAGAGGAAGATAAAATCTGGACAGTATAGGGAAATATGTGCAGAAGAGTAGACCTGGCAACGTTGAAAGAATAGATGAGAGTTCTTGAGTTAGTAGATGTAGAACAGTTGAGGTAATAGGTCCAGTTAACAGGGGAAGGCCAAGGAAAACATGGAAGGAAGTAATAATAATCGACCTGAGGGAAAGAGATATAAATAAAGACCTGGCCAGAGATAGGTTACTTTGGAAGTCAATTTCTTAAAGTCGTCCAACACATGCCAGCATGTAAAATGGACATTAAACCGATGATGATGATGAAGACGACGATGAATATTATTTGGGTGTTTGTCTTCTTCAGGCTCTCTTATGGCTGCATTTTTTATAAGGGTGTTCTCTTCTTCTGTTATATATATTCCCATCTGGGAAACAAGTGATCGTAGGCGGGCAACCGGTGTATTTTTTTCTTCTTCGGGGAGGGTAGATTCTTGGATCTTATCAGCTAGAATCTCATTGGATGTTTTGCTCCACTTTTCAAACTTTGAGTAGTGGTAGCAAAACAATAGCACCTTCTTTTGTGCAACAGTCCATGGTTGGGCTTTTAAGCCTCTTATGTTTCTTTTTTATTGTTGCTGCATTTGATGGAGATAGGGGGCCAGGACCTTTTGTCTCAAGGCCTGATGGCTGACCCTGGTTGGCCTCTATCATGGCTGGAGAACCATTTCCAGAGGCAGGAAGGTTTACACTATAGCTTACATCTTCCCGCCTGGTGTATGAACGGGTTGATGGGGCCTTTTTATCCTGGGTGCCGGCCTGACAGTATTTATTTATTTTTTTTATTCATATTTTTTTTATTATCCATTTCCTCGTTGTCAACGGCTTCTAATTGTTTATTCGAAGCTGCCCTCTATTAATAGAGGGGGGGGGGTTCCCCCTGCTAAAGTGTCTTTGAGTTGTCCCCCTTGGGCTGAGTCATCTCCTTATATGATGTGGGACAGTGAGAGTGAGCTCCCCTTTTTTAGTTTGTTGTTGTTGTTGGAGCAAGATGGCGGCTCATGGGTTCATGGGTACATGGGTGGATTAACACCCCTGTCCACAATTCGGAAGATGTGCTGGATGGCTTGAGGAGACAGCACACCATTTTTCTTTGAATATTTGGTCAGGGTTTACTGCAAGTAAAAAGTATCATCATGTCAGAGTCTCTGACAAACCCCTGTACAGAGAGACCGAAGACACCCGAGGGTGGTGTCTAGTAGACATTCAAGTGTGTGTGTGTGAGAAAGGGGGGGAATGTCATCCTGTATCCAGTGGCACAGGAAAAGTTGAAATGTATCAATAAATCTTTAACTTCTCTTTCCGTGTGAATTTGGATTCAAACGGAAAGAGAAGTTAAGGATTTATTGATACATTTCTGACGATCGATTGGACATTCCGTGAAATTGCAGTTCATGTGTTAAGCTAAGTCACATTTATTATTTATTATTGTTATAACAATCTGAAAAGATATCAAGCCATTCGTGTGTGTGCAAGGTCTGCTGCTTTGATTCGGAAGAGGAAAATTTGAGAAACCTGCCACATCATATTCGGTTTAACTTTGTTTTTACATGCTGGCATATGCTGGACTGATAATGATGATGACGATGATGATGACGATAATAGTGGCGACGAATTAAATGAGGAAACCTTTTTATGTCCATAGATAAACAGCCTATGATTCTTGTTCAGTGGCCTACCTTAAGTAACAGCAAATATATATATATATATATATATATATATATATATAATATTCGGTTTTACGTCTGTTTTACCTGCTGGCATATATTGGACCTGATGATGATGATAGCAGTGGTGAATTAAGGCAAACTTTTTATGTCCATAGATAAACAGCCTATGATTCTTGTTCAGTGGCCTACCTTAACAGCAAATATATATATATATATATTATATATATATATATAATATTCGGTTTAACGTCTGTTTTACCTGCTGGCATATGTAGGACCTGATGATGATGATGATGATGATGATAGCAGTGGGGCATTAAGTAAGGCAAACTTTTTATGTCCATAGATTAACAGCCTATGATTCTCAAGTGGTTTTGTTGGGTGGCCTGCCTACAATTACAGCGAATCTCTCTGTATCATGGCCATCCCTACTACAGGCCAGGCAATTGTGCAACTGGGGTCTTTTACTGGGGGCCATGTGAATTTTCTTAAATATTCGATATAGAAGTTGCAAACAAAGGTAAAATTCCTCTGTGAGATTAGTTTGATGTTTTTATGTGTTTTACATACCAAATAATAAGAACCACAACGAGCTAATTGATAAATTTGACAATTATTGACAAATTCCTATAAATGAAGAGACAGGTCATTTTGAATAAACAAAGGCAAATGCATATTTCAATGAAGAATTTTTATTTCAATGTTGGATTTTTTTTTTAGAGATTTTGTACTTGTGTCAAAAGATCATTACTTGTATATTGTGGTTAAAAAGAAAAAAAGGATCCGCACCAGTTGATGATATCAAGCAGAGAAACAATTTGTTCAAAAATTCACATGGCCCCCAGTAAAAGACCCCAGTTGCACGATTGCCTGGCCTGTAGTAGGGATGGCCATGCTCTGTATATCTTCAAGCAAGAATGAGCAAGGGGGTCAGTTGGTCTGTGCTTGGTCTGAGAGACAGATGGGTCTTTGTGCCTTAAACTAATGGACTGTTTTTGTTTGGTGGAAAGATATGTTTGCTTTGATTTGTAGGCCTGCTATTCAGTAAAAAAAAAAGAGAGAGAGTATCATTGTAACGTCTCTCCAAATACAACTTTGGGTACTTATATCGATCTTGACCCAGTTTCCGTGAGTTTCTTGTCGAAAGCGTTCGGCTATCCTACGCAAACGCCCGAGAGATGACGAACCGATTTGTACCAGACGACAATTTTGATACGGTGCTGCATCCTATGATTTTAATGTTTTGCTTGTTTTTGTTTTTTTTTGTTGTTAGGGTTAGGATTTAGGGTTAGGATTAAAAATATTTATTTGATAACAGTAATTTCGCTCTGTTTTGCTTTTTTTATTTGTTTTGTTGTTTAAAAAATTTATTGCAACTATAACTAAAAATTATAGGACGCAGCAACGTATCAAAATAACAAAAAATATTCATTTGATGACAGTAACTTCGCTATGTTTTGCTTGTTTTTTTTTTTGTTGTTTCTTTTAGAAAATATCTTGAAAATATAACTTAAAATCATAGGACGCAGCACCGTATCAAAATTGTCGTCTGGTACAAATCGGCTTGTCATCTCTCGGGTGTTTGTGTAGGATAGCCGAACGCTTCCGACAAGAAACTCGTGAAAACTGAGTCAAGATCGATATAAGTACCCAACTTTGTTACTTGGTTTAAATTGGAGTTGTAGTTTTGTTGTTTTTTTTGTATTTTATTACAGCATGGTTGACACCGACGAACCCAATGAGTGGACAGTTACCGTCTGTTCAGTGACCGCACACAAAAACGCAGGTTCACACAATAACTAATTCCGAACTCCCAGGCAACGTTGGGCGGCCATGCTAGTTAAAAACTAAAAATATGTTTTCAGTTCAGTAGAGATGAAGATGAAGAAAATTTGAGAAACCTACATATTTGTCTCCGGACTCCAGACAACAATAAAACTCCACTTCAATTCAGTAAACAAAGATCATTTTAATAAGAAATAGGTAAAATAAATACCTTTTGAAGCATTAAAGATGCGATATCAATTTTAAAAAAAATAAAAATAAATCGAAACCGACCTCCTCTTTTTTCTTCCCTCCTTTATTGTAAACTTCCATTTTTTTTTTTGTTAGTTCAAAGCGATACAGATATTTGGCCCAAAACCTGGCCTCATCGGTGTCATATATCCTGATGTCATCGGACCTGCATTTTTTCTTTTCCTTCCCGGCCTCTGCCGTTGCAGCCGGGCCAAAGGGGCCCGCCACCGCCTCCCACCCTCAAATACGAGACCGCGAACGCGCACGTGATCGGCACAAAGTGCCTCAAGGTTCATATTTTTCCCCCAAGAAGCATCTACTGTTAAATCCAATAAGGAATAGGTAAAATAAATACCTTTTGAAGCACCAAAGATGCGATATCAATTTTCCAAAAAAGAAAAACAAATCGAAACCGATCCCTTCTCCCCTTTTTATTATAAACTTCCATCCCCCTTTTTGTCAGTCCAAAGTGACACAGACACTTCGCCAAAAACTTGGCCCCACCGGTGTGTCACACATCCCGATGTCACCGGATCTGCACCCCCCTTCCTTAACAATAGATGCTTCTTAAAAAAAAAAAAATGAACTTTAAAACACTTTATACCGATCACGTGCGCATTCACAATCTCATATTTGAAAGTGGGAAACAACAACAAACCCCTTTGGCCCGGCTGCAACAACAGAAGCCGGGAAGAAAAAAAAAATACAAATCCGATGACATCAGGATATATGACACACCGATGAGGCCAAGTTTTTGGCGAAATATCTGTATCACTTTAAACTAACAAAAAAAATGGAAGTTTATAATAAAAAAAAGAAATAAAAAAATGAACCATAAAACACTTTATACCGATCACGTGCGCATTCACGATCTCATATTTAGACGTGGGAAACAACAACAAACCCCTTTGGCCCGGCTGCAACAACAGAAGCCGGGAAGAAAAAAAAAATACAAATCCGATGACATCAGGATATGACACACCGATGAGGCCAAGTTTTTGGCGAAATATCTGTATCACTTTAAACTAACAAAAAAAAAAAAAAAATGGAAGTTTATGGTAAAAGAAGGAGGAGGAGAGAGAAAATCGGTTTCGATTTATTTTTATTTAAAAAAAAAAATTGATATCGCATCTTTAATGCTTCAAAAGGTATTTATTTTACCTATTTCTTATTAAATTTAACAATAGATGCTTCTTTAAAAAAATATGAACCTTAAAACACTTTATAAAGATTATTTTGCTTGTGTTGAACGACCTTTCAATCATTAAAAGGTCATCCCAGTTCAAAGAGTTTTTGTTTTTTTCAGAATCAGATTGTTTTTACAATGTTTCTTTTTTGTGAAAGTGTTTTTAGAGTGTTGGATTTGACTATTTTTTTTGTGAAAGTGTTTTTAGAGTGTTGGATTTGACTATTTTTTTTGTGAAAGTGTTTTTAGAGTGTTGGATTTGACTATTTTTTTGTGAAAGTGTTTTTAGAGTTGGATTTGACTATTTTTTTGTGAAAGTGTTTTTAGAGTTGGATTTGACTATTTTTTTGTGAAAGTGTTTTTAGAGTGTTGGATTTGACTATTTTTTTTTTGTGAAAGTGTTTTTAGAGTGTTGGATTTGACTTTTTTTTTTGTGAAAGTGTTTTTAGAGTGTTGGATTTGACTATTTTTTTGTGAAAGTGTTTTTAGAGTGTTGGATTTGACTATTTTTTTGTGAAAGTGTTTTTAGAGTGTTGGATTTGACTATTTTTTTTGTGAAAGTGTTTTTAGAGTGTTGGATTTGACTATTTTTTTTGTGAATGTGTTTTTAGAGTGTTGGATTTGACTATTTTTTTGTGAAAGTGTTTTTAGTGTTGGATTTGACTATTTTTTTTGTGAAAGTGTTTTTAGAGTGTTGGATTTGACTATTTTTTTTGTGAAAGTGTTTTTAGAGTGTGGGATTTGACTATTTTTTTGTGAAAGTGTTTTTAGAGTGTTGGATTTGACTATTTTTTTGTGAAAGTGTTTTTAGAGTGTTGGATTTGACTATTTTTTTGTGAAAGTGTTTTTAGAGTGTTGGATTTGACTTTTTTTTTGTGAAAGTGTTTTTAGAGTGTTGGATTTGACTATTTTTTTTGTGAAAGTGTTTTTAGAGTGTTGGATTTGACTATTTTTTTTGTGAAAGTGTTTTTAGAGTGTTGGATTTGACTAGTTTTTGTGAAAGTGTTTTTAGAGTGTTGGATTTGACTATTTTTTTTGTGAAAGTGTTTTACTTTCACAAAAAAAATAGAGTGTTGGATTTGACTATTCATAATGTTTGAGTGATTTTAGTTGATTTTTAGATTTGGGTAGGCTTTTTGCTTCTTTTAGGTTGTTTAAGATATTATTTGGGCCGTTCTTTTGAAGAGAATTTTTTAAATTGTTTGCTTGCTAGAAGATAACGTCTTTATGCAGGCTAATTTGTATTTGTTTCTTGTCAGATTTTTTTTTCTTAATTAAATATGTTTATACAAATTAGTTTCTTAAGAAACTCTGATATTTTGGAAAAAGCTATATTTTCAAATACTGATTTTATATTTGTTACTTTGTAAAATTTGTAACGTTATTTTCCTCTTCGACCTTCAATAGTTTAAATTATTCAGACTACTGTTCTAATCTTTGTTGGGTACTGATATCGATCCTGACCCAGTTTTCGTGAGGTTCGACTCGGAAGCATTTGGCTGTCCTACGCAAACGCCCGAGAGTTGATGAGCCTATTTTTACCAGACGACAATTTTGATATGGTGCTGCGTCCTATGATAATAATGTTTTGCTTGTTTTTTCTTTGTTGTTTTTTTGTTGTTAGGTTTAGGGTTAGGGCTGGGGTTTAGGGTTAGGGTTAAAAATATTTATTTGATAACAGTAATTTCACTCTGTTTTGCTTGTTTTATTTGTTTTGTTGTTTAAAAAATTTCTTGCAACTATAACTAAAAATTATAGGACGCAGCAACGTATCAAAATAACAAAAAAATTTTATTTGATAACAGTAACTTCGCTATGTTTTGCTTGTTTTTTCTTGTTTTTTTTTTTTTTAGACAACTTCTTGAAAATATAACTTACAATCATAGGACGCAGCACCGTATCAAAATTGTCGTCTGGTACAAATTGGCTCGTCAACACTCGGGGATTTGCGTAGGACAGCCGAACGCTTCCGAGTCGAACCTCACGAAAACTGGGTCAGGATCGATATCAGTACCCTTTGTTGTTATATTCACGACGTTTCGGCCGATGTAACCGCCGACCTTCTTCAGGTGAATATTTTCAAACTTTATATTGAACTTGGGAACCTTTACGGAATTACAAACTGAACCTTTTATTAAATCCACTGGGTTAGATTGTTCTCATTCCGTCACTCATAGATATGTATTCCTCAGTTTCGGGATTGAGTTATGTTTACTAAAAACTTCCATTCTAATTGTATATATTTTTTTCTTTTTTCGAAAAAGTAATGAAATAAATATTGTTTGAATAAAATAAGATAACAACTATATATATAAAAAAATATTTAAAATAAATATTGGAAAAAAATTTTAAAAATAAATAAATAGCACTTCATCGGTGGGTTCAAATATGAAAAATAAAAATAAAATATTCAGAGAAAAAAATAACAAATAAATAAATTTAATAAGTAATTAAAATCATAAAAAAATAAAATAAAAATCAGTTATAGTTTTAGTTTTTTACATTTGCTGCGGATATTAATATTTACTGTGTTATAAGCAATATTGCCATTCACACGTTTTTTGAGATTTTAAACACCTACCATTTGATAAAGAGGTCTTCCTCGAAATATATTATTGAATTCGGTCACGCAGACTACATCAGTGTTGAAGTTTTGCCTAATCAAGTAAGAATTGATATATAGAAAAAAAAAAAAAAAATTATTAAAAAAGTAAAAAAAAAAAAAATAATCAAAGTGACTTGTTTTTGTCTTACTTCTCAACACCGACATTTTTTCCATTTCTTGCATTGTGATAGCCTTCTAATACTCCTCTATATACGTTTTACACACAATGCTTCAAGCAAGCTACCTCTCCTTATATATATATATATATATATATATATATATATATATATATATATATATAATAAGTCAGGTTCATTTTATATTCCAATAACCATGTTTTTATTTTATTATTTTTAGAAAAAAAGTTCTTGGATTAAAATGTCTTGAAAAAAACCTACACTATACAGTTGGTCATTTTTGGGCGAAACCAAATAAAAAAACAAAGAAAAGAGCAAACTCACATGTGGGGAAACTCGCTAGTACGCCATTTTTAATTTTGTTTTGTGGATTTTTATGATGATTTTGTAGGAATCAATGCACACATGTTTCTGGCTATCAGCCGTCATCAGCATGACTACTTTGGGCAAGGATCGAACCTACGATATATCTATATATGTATTTTTATTTTTTTGTTTCAAATTTCCAAAAAACATAACATTTCTGTGGGATGTATTTTTTACGGTCCGTTTCATTTGCCGTTAGCGAAACAACATTTTTATGTCAATATCGTCTCTGCAACATTACAAAATCATCAGAAAAATCCACAAAGAGTAAAAAGCTTTTAAAAAAATATATAATCAAAGT
This sequence comes from Sepiola atlantica, assembly GCA_963556195.1. Lineage (NCBI taxonomy): Eukaryota > Metazoa > Mollusca > Cephalopoda > Sepiida > Sepiolidae > Sepiola > Sepiola atlantica. The sequence goes on from OY744553.1 coordinate 6,480,062, forward strand.
CACTTGTTTTTGTCTTACTTCTCAACGCCGACATTTTTTCCATTTCTTGCATTGTGATAGCCTTCTAATACTCCTCTATATACACAATGCTTCAAGCAAACTACCTCTCATGTATATTTTTTGTATTTTATTAATATGTCTTACGGTTAGCTTTTGATTGCAATGGTTACACCGAGGTTCATCTTCTCATCCAAGCAGATGCATGTGGGCCAGTCTAGTGTAGCTGATACAAATACAAACTGACGTTAAATTTACATAAAACTGATCCCTCACTCTAAATTTTAAAATAATTGTTTTCGTTTATTCATAATCACCCTAACAAGGCATGTAGAAGAGGAAAACCTGAGAAACCTGCCATCAACAAGTATTTCAACTAATCATATATATGCCTACGGACTCCAGACGACAATCAAAATCCACCGACCACGAAGCGATTCTTTTCGAATGACCGATTAAACTGATCTATAGGTGAATTCGATCTTACATCACGCAGTCACTTTGATCGCAAAGACAATTGGTTTTACTCCAGTTATCCACACGCCGCATAATTCGATCGACCTATTTAAATTTGATTAGCGACCGGTTACAAAGACAATAGGTCTCAGACCAGCCAACCACGGTGTAACAATTTGATTAAATGGCGTCCACACGAGAAAAACACTCCTCCTTAATCCGCCACCAAGATTACATGTTTTAACACGTAATGACATCAGGCATCAGCATCATCATCATCATATTAGGTTGAATGTGCTTTTTACATTCTGGCATATGCTGGACTGATGACGATGATGATGACGGCGAATTAAATGAGGCAAACTTTTTATGTCCATAGATAAACAGACTATGATTCTTGTTTGGTGGCCTACCTTAAGTAACAGCAAATATCTCTCTCTATATATATCTCTCTCTTTCTCTCTCTCTCTCTCTCTCTCTATATATATATATGAAGAAGAATGGAAAGGAATTAGAGAAGCAAAAGCCAAATCATAATTCAATTCAATTGCTCAGAGCAAGGTATATTCCGCAAAAAAGGCAATTTATTCAAGTTGAATAATTAACTTGAATAAATTGCCTTTTTTGTGGAATATACCTTGCTCTGAGCAATTGAATTGAATTATGACTTGGCTTTTACTTCTCTAATTCCTTTCCATTCTTCTTCATTCTACCTGCTCTATCCTGGATATTGAGCTGTATACTCTTCACAATAGGTTTTACTTTTCCTAAAAGTTTCGCTTTTAGTACACCACTTTATATATATATATATATATATATATATATATATATATATTTTCTGAAGACGTCCGTTTTTGTTTTTCTCCTGCATTTTAACCGGTTTTCCGTTTGTCTCTTTTTTCACATATATATATATATATATATATATATATAAAAAATAAAATATGAAACTAAAAGTATACTTTTAGTAAATAGAACCTATAGTGAAATGGTTTAAACTCAATATACGATAAATGAAAGAAGAGGGATAAACATGTACGAATTATAAATCTATTTAAACTTCGATTGTTCAATGCAAGGTGTACTCGGTAAAAACATGTTTATTTTTCTTTCCTTAAGCCAAGGCTTTTCAAAGATTAAAATCTTATCATCAGAGGAATTACATGGATAGATAAGTTGGCAGTGGAAAAGCCAAAATTTAAAATTTGAAAAAATATTAAATAATGGAGAGTGAGACAGTTCGTGTAAAAAGATATGGGGTTTGTCCAGTTGGTAAATGTTCGTTGATAAGGTGTCCAGTGAAAGGAGATTTAACGATGGAAAAGAAGGGGTTTCGTGAAGACAGCATTGAAAAAATTCAAGAATTAAGTAAATCCAATAGAAAGATGTTTAGTTCAATCGTAGGTGGAACACACTTATACGGAAATAATTTTGAGAATTCGGGCCATTTTAAAATACTTCCGTGGACCGAGAATGAGAGTAGTTTTTCAGAAGTTGAAGTTGAACTGTGTATATTAAACGGAGGCAGTCGGGAATTTTAGTAGTGACTTCGATCAAGTCTAAGAAGAGCAACAGCTTTTAGTTGAAAAACGAGGCCAAATGAGGAAGTGGGGGAAGGGATAAAGATAAAACATTAAAAAAAACATAAAAAAAAGAAAAAAAGTGGGTGATAGGGTTAGTTAAATGAACTATGGCTGATGCTGGGAAGAGAGAAGGGGAGGGGTTGTTTGGTTACTGTTTATTGCTAGTAAGCAATAAAGCCGGTGCGAGGTGGGGTGGAGCTATTATAAGCTAAAAGCAGAAGTGAAATTCAGGTCATTGAGTGAATATTTCTGAGAGGGGGGGGGGGTCCCATAATTTACCGTACTCTCTTCAGCCTCTGTTTATATCTGTGTAGCTTTGATACGTTTGTATAAATAAAACTAACTATTACTAGTAAATAGCTCTATTTATTATTGAGCACTATTACATAAACACAGTAGAGATTCTCCGGATTTTTTACCCTGTGGATACAAACTTAATATGGATATACAGGGTGTCCCAAAATAATGTATACACCCTTTGAATTGTTATAAGTCGTTCAATTTACTGATTTTTATTTGCAAGATTGATAAACAAGATTGAGTAAGAATATTCATTTAAAAATACTGACAGTAAAATTAACAAAAACATAGAAAATTAACTTTTAACAAAGATAAAGGCTACTTAGAGTAATTTCAGAATGTTCATAAAATGAACCCTCATCCTAACCCCAACCCGTTCTGCTCAATACACTTTCCATATAGTGAAGACGTGAAGAATTGTACCTACAAACGTCCTGCGACATTTACTCCGGTATTTGAGCACATTCTACTACAATTACTACTCCCATTTGTTTGCAATTACTTCAGGTTTCTTGCTTTAAACATTGTAGCCTTTACGTTTATTAAAAGTTAATTTTCTATGTTTTTGTTAATTTTACTTTCAGTATTTTTAAATGTGTATCTTACTGTTCTACTCTTTTATCAATTTTGTTTGCAAATCAAACTCGGTAAATTGAACGAGTTATAACGATTCAAACGATGTATACATTATTTTGGGACACCCTGTATATCGATTTGCATAGCCTTTTTTGCTCGACGGGAAAGAGGAGTGATCCAAGTATTGGAACTTTCCAATATTATCTCCGAGATAATGTATTGATTTACAATTTGGAGTTGAAATATTAATCAACTTTTCAAAACGTCCGTTCATGGTTAAACGGAGCATGCCGTGCCAATTTTCGCAGAGCATGGCCGGTCGAGACAGGGGCGGGCCGGGGTTTTGCGGGTTGGTATCTGAAAAGTCAAGATTTTGCAGCATAAATCATCCTTGAATTACAGTTGGAGTCCGTCTTGTTCGGAAAATATGCAGAAATTGTTATCTCCATCAATTGTTATCTCCATCAATTCATTCCGATGTAACCAAGTGGATGATGTTGATTGGTGGAAGCAACCGCCATATCTCATCATTATCATCATCATCATATTTTTTTTTTTTTTTAAAATAAAAAACAGAAACCACCACTTTATCAAGGCCGAGGCCACCCGTGGACAAGTGTTAATGTGATTTCTATTTTATCCCCCCTCTCCAGGAGATTAGACACAAGTGTCATGTAGGTTTGATGGAAGCATTTTTTTTTCAGTGGAATGACTTGGATTTGAACCTGGCACACCCAGGTTCTCAGTCCGCGTCGATACCAACTAAGCCACTGTGCCATCCTCATCATCATATTCGGTTCAAGGATGGCTTTAAGAAATCTTCTTCCAAACTAACCTATCTCTGTCCAGGTTTTTATTTATCCCTCATTCCCTCAGGTCCTTTCTTATAATTTCCTCCCATGTTTTTTTCCTGTGAACCGACCCTGCTACCTCAACTGTTCTACCTCTACTAACCCAAGAGCTCTCCCCCATTCTTTCAATGTGGCTATACTAACAAAGTCTCCTCTTCTGCACACATCTCCCCATACCGTTCATATATAATCTTCCTCTGAGGTCATCAGATCTAAGCTTGTCTTTAAGACTCACATTACACATACATTGTATCAGTCTCATATCATTTCTCTTAAAGCTCTACCTTGTATTGAGCACTTTTGAAAAAATATTGATTTTTAGTTCAAATTTAGTGTAGGGGACGTTTAATTCCGAAACAGATGAGAACATAAGTTGAAGAGAGCCGGATAGCTAAGTCCTTCTGAGCTTGAAACCGACGGTACTAATGTTGTACTAATTTTTCTGTACCAAAATGTATATATATATATATATATATATATATATATATATATATTTTTATGTAATTATTTTTATTGCTGATTACAGCGTTCGTTGTTTTTTTGCTTACTATTATTTCGATTGTCTCACTTCCTAAGTGATTAAGATGCAGAAAATTGTATTATTTGTCGCTCTTAACTTTATAGGACGTATTTTTCGTTAATATATATATTTTTATTCATTTTATACGTACATAAAATGAATCCATGGACAGGTAGTATGGCTAACTTCGACAGAGATCGAACCTTTGATATTGATGTCTATAGTCCAGCGTTTTACCATCAGACCAAGACGCCCTGTCTAGAAATATTTACGATTTTAATTACGTAAATATTTAATGTATTTTTATGTAATTATTTTTTATTGGTGATTGCAGCGTTCGTTGTTTTTTTGCTTACTATTATTTCGATTGTCTCACTTCCTAAGTGATTAAGATGCAGAAAATTTAATTATTAGTCGCCCTTAACTTTATAGGACGTATTTTTTGTTAATATAGATATTTTTGTTTATTTTATACGTACATAAAAGTAATCCATGGACACGTGTTTCTGGCTCACAGCCGTCATCAGCATGGCTAACTTAGACAGAGATCGAACCTTCGATATTGATGTCTATAGTCCAGCGTTTTACCATCGAACCAAGACGCTCTGTCTAGAAATTTTCTGCATCTTAATCACTTAGGAAGTGAGACAATCGAAATAATAGTAAGCAAAAAAACAACGAACGCTGCACTCACCAATAAAAATAATTACATAAAAATACATTAAATATTTAGGTGATAAAAATCGTACATATTTCTAGTCAAGGGATTTGACCTGATGTTCAAAGAAAATCCAACTGAAAACATCCAAAAGTTGAGATGATGATGATGATGATGATGATAATAAATTTTAATTAAAAACTAAGGGTGCACCTGTAAATTTTCAGGGCACACCCGTTAAGAAACGCTGATCTAAAATTCTAGAATAAAAATGACGGCTAATTACACCAATTCAAACATAATTTTTTTCCAAACATAACTCAATCCCGGAACTAATGTATATTTTAGTTTGTTTTGTGAAATTAAAGTACATAGAGAAAAGTCTTAGTGAAATAAACTTTAATTGACTCACACTTAGTATAGTAGCAGATACACATGCTCATCAATACATCGAATATTTGATCGATTTTTACATCTAAACTTTGATTTGTTTAATATAAATATAATCTATAAATAAATAATCCATTAATTCTCAAATAAAAATTTTTTTTTTAAATATAAAAAAAAAGAAACTGATCCAAATAATATTATCAAAATGACACTTACCGCATAAGGGTTCCAATTGGCATCCAGTTGACAGACATGAATGAAGCAATAGTTATACACTAGAATGTCCACTCATGAACTAGCAACCAATCAGGACCATATGAATAGACTTGCTCATCTAAGTAAACTAGTACATCCCAGCCTGTTTATATACCAACTCTCTGGCTTTCAGATCTGTATCTCAACTGGTTACTAAATTCAATTTACGTATTCATCTGGCTCAATTTCGGTGATCTGCTAAGAACCGTCGTGTCGTAAACTAAATTGTATGATTATTAATTGATAAGTGTTTATATTTTGAGGGGAGGAAGGCGCCAGATGTTGCAGTTTAAAAAGAAAAAAAGGGTAAAATTAGACTCAGCATGTATGAAAAAAAAAATAATCTAAAATGTTCAATATTAATTTCTATTTATATGGGAATTTTGTATGGGAGAAAAAATTTGATTATAAACGTTTAATATCCAATATGTTCTATATATCTGAAACTGAATGTCTGTGTGTATGTGTGCTGTTTCTGTGTTCCCTACAGAAAGAAAAGTTAGAGAATCTACCTAAAATCTAAAAGTGTATTCCTATGTAAAATTTACTAGGGAAGACAATGGAAGTGTTCCTGAATTTCTAAGTGACCCCCGAAGGGGGCTATGAGGGAATTACCTCCTTAAAATTTCAAATATATCCTATTTTTATCAAAGTTAAATCATATGCATAAAATTTTCTGGGGAAGACAATGGAAGTGGTCCAGAATATTTAAGTGCTTTCCTAAACTAAAAGAGCTATGGGGTCCGAACCCCCTTTAAAACTTCAAATATCCTATTTTGATGAAAGTTATATTATATGTATAAAATTCTCCGGGGAAGACAATGGAAGTGGCCCTGAATATTTACATTTCCCTCTATGTACCGAATAACTAAGTGATCCATGAATAATATCTAAAAGTTTTATAAATTATTTATTTGTTGGGGGTCAACTGGGCCAGATTTCATCTGGAGGGGGTTGGATTTTTTAGACATTTCTAATGTTATCTATTATATATAAGAGAGGGGAGTGACTTACATTATTATTACTTACAAACAGGGAGAGAGGGGAATAGGCTGGGCAGAAGTGAAAGAGGGATGTGGAAAAATGGGGGAAAGAGAAACAGACGGATTGAGAGAAGTAGAGAGATAGAAGTCTTAATATAAAAATGGGTACTTTTTTAGATTAGGACCCACGCCAAAATCGACTTGGCATCGGTACTTTCCGGATGTTTACGTAAACCGCCGGAAAGAACCAATTGTGAGAAAATAAGCGGACGACATGTCAACATTTCAACTGATTGAAACACGATTGCGACTGATTGAAACGTGAAAGTACTGCAAAGAATTTTCACAAGCTACCACTGGTTGTTGCGTCTCCCGCAAAGAAAAAAATTAATACACTCTCATTACTTACCTAACAGAGTATTATTTTGTTTTTTTATAGACATACAACCTTTCTAATATCTACCATATGAAGTAAAGCCAGCCTACTTATCGTTTCTTTCTTTGTCCGGATTTCTCCAATTTCAGTCTTTATTGAGAGGATATGGATAACACACAGGTGAAGGAGGAAGATGCATCATTTAATTTTGGATGCAACTTGTTGATGAGTGTTAGGACAACTAACGAAAACGAATTATCTCCCTTGAACCATTTCGGGAGTTAAGAGTTATCGCCCTTGGAAATGGTCTTCTGCCCAGAGAGAAAGTAAACACAGATCACAGCTTTGGACTGTTAATATGTCAATCGCGTACAGCGGAAAATTAATTAATTCTGTGTTCAGTTTCAATAAATCTGTTAAACGTTTATTTTGATAGTTCATCCATTTTATTTACAAGTTATTATTTATTATAACCTAAATTACGAGGTTATAAAAATGAGATACCTCCGCAAAGCTGCAATCTTCCTGAATCAGTTGGTAGAACCTCCGATGCTTGTGAGGTCCAAGAGTACTCATTATTGGGCGACAGATTTCTACTTCGGTGCATACTTCTGGTGTGATGCTTCCTTTGATCGCGGAATTCATGCAGCATGTTGCGGATAGAATTGATCCCCACGTTTAACGTATGATACCAGCGTGGCGGAGTCACCGTTTCATTCGCCATTGCACACATTAATTGCATTGTAGTTTCTATGTTATGTTATGCCTTTATGTTGGATATATAAACTTTTATACACCCGTGTTTCGTTATGAACCTAGGTTAATAATAAATGTACGCGTGTTGATCTTCTCATCGCCGCCGTAATTGTCCTGCGTTGCCGCCATCATCACCATGAGCTATCCCCCGCCTCCTCCGTCCACAGATACAAGCCAAGCCGACACTTGCTGTTTTTTTTTTTTTACAGGATAAAACAGAAACAAAACAACTTCTTATGCGTAACAGGGAGAGAGACAGAGATGGTGAAAGGCAAACAGATAGATAGACAAATAAATTTTCTTTATAAAATTGAATTCTACCAATATTAATAGATTTTTCAATCATTAAAAATTAAAATCTAAAAAGAAAATATTAGTCTAATATATAAAATAAAGCCAGTCGCTGTAACGTTTCTTTGTCATCGATAGCTTTCTTTGGTACTTTTTAGGAATAGGTATCCAAGAAAATTTCAGTACTTATGTCATCAATTCAAATTTCACCAAACACTTCCGAGACTGGCGAACGTTAACGAACTTCACCGAACAACCTACACAATACGAACCAAACTGTTTTTTTTTAGTTTACAAAGTCGGTTTATTTCAGTTTGTATTGTGTAGAAGCCTCGGAACTTGATTCGGCTTTCTTCGTTCGTAGTCGGAACTGCTTACGTCATGACTACAAATTTCTGAATACCTATTCCTAAAAAGTACCATTCCTTTCTACAAAATCAATATATCCGTCAGTTTTTCTAGTGTATTTACTTGCAGTCTGTTTTGTTTGTTTTTTTTAACTATGCCGTTTTTTTGCCCAAAATATTTTTCTTCCAATTAAAGGGAAATGAGTTTGTGCAGACGATTACAGAGTTCTTATCCTTTTATTTTACAAATGGTGGCCATTTTAAAACAATTCCAATCTGCACAAAGTATTTTCTGGAAGGAATTAAATCCAATTACATTTCCTTCTTAACAACATGCTGCAACGATTCACAAGGAAAACGGATGATTCACAATCAAATCAAGCAAAAAAAGCTGCCGATGACAAAAATCAGATACAGAGATTTTTTTTAAAGATGGCGGCCATTTGAAAATAACTCCAATCTGCACAAAGTATTTTCTGGAAGAAATTAAATCAAATTACATTTCCTTCTCAACAACATGCTGCAACGATCCACAAAAAAAACGGACGAGTCACAATCAAATCAAGCAAAAAAAGCTGCCGATGACAAAAATCAGATACAGAGATTTTTTTTAAAGATGGCGGCCATTCGAAAATAACTCCAATCTGTGCAAAGTGAAAGAAATTAAATCAAATTACATTTTCTTCTTAAAAACATGTTGCAGCAATTCTCTTTAATTGAAAAAAATATATGGGCATTAAATTTTATGATTCTTAACTTCGTTTTTATTCTTATGACCTCTGACCTGAATTCCCCCCCCCCCCAACAAAACTATGCCTACTTGAAGGGAGGAGGGCAACAGATGTTGCATTAAAAAAAGAAAAAGAGGAACATTAGACTCAGCATGTGTCAAGAAAAAAAGTAATTTTGAAATGTTCAATATTAGTTGATTTTTTTTATATGAGAAAAAAATATTGGAAATGTTTAATATCTAACATATAAAGTTATACTGTCGGATTTTCAAAATCATGTATCGTAGCTGGAATAATATATATATATATAAATATTCAAACACAAGTCATCTATAATATTTAACGGAATATGCCTTCAAGAAAAAATCCTACTCCTACATATATATATATATATATATATATATATATATATATATATATATATGTGTGTGTGTGTGCACGCAAAAATTAATTTATAAATTAATTAAAAAATCTGTACTACAAAAATTAATTTATGAATTAATTAATTTAAAAAATCTATGTATGCATAAAAATTTTGATGACTCGCCTGATTAAGGGCGAATTAAAAATGTGGTCCTCTGCATATTCTTAAAAAAATAAACAAACCGATCAGGGTAGCGAAAAATAATCAAAAATTGCACCGGTAAACACTGGTCGACTATCGCCAAAAACAGTAACAAAAAAATCAGTGTAAGACTATCGGCAGTTTGTTAATATGGAGACATTCTTAAATAAAATACTAAAAAGAAAAATCAACAAGCCGCGCGTGTGACTCGATGTGGCGAGTGTAAAATGCAATAAATTTGAGTAATTTTTTACCCCCCTTTGACCCCCTGGGGGCGCGAACCAGAATTTTTCTGAGGTCAAGGATGCTCATTTTATATCCAGAACAATTACCTCTACATTTTGGCCAAGTTTCAGAAAAACTGAATGGATGGATCAAACGTTATGGACGAAAAGGGTCATTTTTTGCCATTTTGGGGCTTTTGACCCCCTGGGGGCGCGAACCAGATTTTTTCCAAGGTCAGCGATACTTATTTTCTATTAGGAACAATTGCCTCCACATTTTGGCCAAGTTTCAGAGAAATTGAATGGATGGATCAAACGTTATGGAAGAAAAGGGTCATTTTTTGCCATTTTGGGGGCTTTTGACCCCCTGGGGGCACGAACCAGATTTTTTCCAAGGTCAGTGATACTTATTTTCTATTAGGAACAATTGCCTCCACATTTTGGCCAAGTTTCAGAGAAATTGAATGGATGGATATAAAGTTATGGGGCAAAAAATGTCATTTTTTGCCATTTCGGGGTCTTTTGACCTCCTGGGGGAGGGGGGGGGGCTAACCAGATTTTTTTTCAAAAATTGGAGAATGTCACTTTGTAACCTGACCAAAGTTACAACTTCATGCAAAATTTCAGAGAAATTCAATCGATGGTTGCGAAGAAAAGTTCCGGACGGACGGACGGACATGCCTCAAAACATAAGTCCCCCCCCGATTTTATAAATGGGGGGGGACCAATTAAAGGGAATAACTCTTATTCTTTTAGTAAGAATTGGCGTTGCTTATTTTGTCTTTTTTAAGCTTAGAATACTTGATGATTTTACGGCACATCGACCCTTTCGGGATTAAATAATCCCGAAAGGGTCGATGTGCCGTCAAACAAACTAAGACATTTTCTAGGACTTTCTTTTTTTTCTATCCTTATTCTTTCTTGTTTTTTTAATTTTAACTTTTATTTTTTTCCTCTTCTCTTCTTAAGTGACCTCAACTATTGCAACGCCACATTGTGTATTGTCGGCAGTTGAAACCCTTATTCCAGACATTTAATTTCCCTGATGATCTGCCAAGCAATTACCTGCTTGGTAGTGAAACACGTGTAGGAAAAAACATACCTCAAAACATAAGTCCCCCCGATTTTATAAATGGGGGGGACCAATTAAAGGGAATAACTCTTATTCTTTCAGTAAGAATTGGCGTTGCTTATTTTGTCTTTTTTAAGCTTAGAATACTTGATGATTGTGCATTAAATGATCCCAAAAGGGTCGATGTGCCGTAAAACAAACTAACCTAATCAAATCTATCCAAACCCGCAGTTAGATTTTTTTTTTCCTTTCTTAAAAATATGCATTTTTTTTTTTTGTCAGAATTTCACCGCATCCGGGAGATTTGGAATGAATGCAGGTGAAGATACGGGGGGGGGGGGGTCGGAGGGGGGGTCGGGGGGGTCGGGGGGGGATGGAAAAAGAAGATTAATACAATCAACGATGTACTGGGTTGTTCGTGTCAGATCTCTGAACGCCAGAGATCTGACATAAAAACGAAATACTTATTAATTTATACTGCATATTACCATAATGGAAATGAGAATATTATGCCTGATGCGGAGAGAATTTTTTTTATATATATATATATATATATATATATATATATATATATATATATATATAGGGGAAGTTTCGCTGGGTTGTCAGGGTAATAAAATCTGATGATATTTTTACGCAGACAAAAAAAAATATCAAAGAGAGACGGATGGTATTTATGATATGCGTTGTAAGTGGTGCGAACGTGCGTCTGCATGCGTTTACTGCACCAGCCGTGATCGTTCACTTCTTGTTTGCGTCTGAAGTCGGCGTTCAATTCTGACATCGTTTGCAGTGCCAATCATGTGGTCTCAGTCAGTTAGTACTGCAGCAAAAAGGATTATCAGCTGTAAATCTATGGACATAAAAAACTAACTAATCATTAGATTCATCATATGGTATGAACATTACTTTTGAAAAATCTCAAGTGGGTCATGAATATAACGAGCACTGTCTTTCTGTCTGTCGCGGAGAATTTTTGTAAACGTAAGAGAGAGAGAGGGGGGTGAGTAATTACTATTTAATTAATTAATCTTTTCAAGTCAGCGTTCATAATATTTGTATACCTTTAGAATTAGGAAACTATTAATCAATTAATTTACATTAGATAACATATAAACAAAGAAGAACAAAATGATTTCAAGACGAGACTGCGATTAGAACGGAAAACTTGTCAAGAATCTTACTTAAACTAATACGTTTTCAACTTCCTTATATACTGTCACAAAATGTCGTTCAGACACTAGACGAGTTTTGCCATTTACATAATTAATTCCTTTTAACCTTCAATTAAATTCATATTTACAAATATACACGTATAACTGCTATTATCAAAATTACATATGTATTTACAATATTTTCCGATAATGGTGATATGAATAAAAATTATTGATACAATTAATTAAAGCCATTTTCTTCTGCCGGAATATATACAGATATCACAACTCCAATTTAACACAAAGTTTTATTTTGTGAAATTACAACAATGCTTCTCCACCGAACGACAGACTTGCAATGAGAACCCCGAGCTTGACCAAATCAAAACACAAACAGAATCACAGAAACCGAACTCACACCGTCTTCCCCACCATCAGAATATACACACACACATATATATATAATTATTAATGACAATATATGGATTAGCATATACTATCAGTGCCCTTTTACTTTGCAGTCTCCTTAAAAGATTCAGCTCGATGATTGTCAATTAGTGATATCAGAGCAAATATAAGTCAGTTTATATTATATTCCAAATAACCATGGTTTTATTTTATTATTTTTATTTTTTCACATTTCCAAAAAACATAACATTTCTGTGAGATAGATTTTTTACGGTCCGTTTCATTACCACAACACTTTCCGAAAGACTCACCTTACATCTCTCCGACACTAGCGCCATTTGCCAACACCTAAAAAAATATGACTGCCCCTTTCTCAATATAGACACATGCTAGTTAACAATACTAAAAAAATACACCACGATACCAACATCAAAAGATTAAACATTCTTGAAGCCCTCTACATAATAAATAAACATCCCACAATACATTATGTGAATTACGAAACTAGTCATAATATTTTAAAGTATCTAGCATAGTAATAAACGTTACCCAATTCTTAGCCATTAAGCAATTATATTTTTGAATCTTGAACGCGCTCAGAACGTAATCACATTTTTAGCGATTCAGCAATCAAACTTTTGAATCTTGCACGCTCTTAGAACGTAATCACGCTCTCATGTAACATCTCAATATTATAGACGCTCTTTTTAAATTGTAAATTACTGGTCCTTATAATAATTTAAAAAAACTCAACAGTTAAAACATATTTTTTTAAGAAACAAAGACTAACACTGCTTGAAGATGGTTTGACGAATCAAATCGAAAGTACTCGCGAAAAAAGAAAATGGAACAAGAAACCCATTGAACTTACATACTACTATTTGACGGAAGCATTAAATGGACCATTCGGAAAATTAAAAAAAAAGAAAGTCTTATCAAGTTAAAACACTGTTATTTAATGTTTGCCTAAATGAAAATATGCTGCCTAAATACACACAATATATATACATATACACACACACACATATATATATATATATATATATATATATATCCATCCCCGGGGGGAATCTTCAGGCTAAAGATTCCCCCCCCCCCCGGGGATGAAACGCGGGGGCCTCTGTGTAGCTTAATTGCCATAAATATATTTCATAGCTTACTACCTAGCTCTACTTACGTATCGAGCACTGTTGAAGTAAATACGGAAAATTGATACATAAAAAATTATATCTTCTTATAAAATTTTATGTGGATACATGAAATAGTAATACATATATATATATATATATATATATATATATATATATATATATATATATATATAAAGAGAGAGATAGACAGAGAGGCAAAGAGAGAGAATAGATAGATAGATAGATGTGAACGGACTGTAATACATAGATAGATGTGGATAGATAGATAAATAGATAGATAGATAGATAGATATGAACATAGGATTATATATATATAAAGAGAGAGATAGACAGAGACAAAGAGAGAAAGAATAGATAGATAGATACATAGATAGATGTGAACGGACTGAGATACATAGATAGATGTGGACAGATAGATAGATAGATAGAAAAAAAAAGATAGAGAGCGATAGATAGAAAAAAGGAGATAGATAGATAGATAGACAGATAGATATGAACATAGATTATATATATATATATATATATATATATATATATATATATATATATATATATATATAGAGAGAGAGAGAGAGAGATAGATAGATAGATAGATAGATAGATAGATAGATAGATAGATACAAATAAATAAAGAAAGACAATAATCTCTCGCTTCTATTTTACACCCGCTGCACCAAATGCACTCGGAATACCCCTTCCCCCACCATTCCTCATTTCCCCACCCTCACCAAACATTAGTGAAAAGATAACAAGATGAAAGTCTTAACAATAATCAAAGAGAGAAAAGAAAAAATATATAATTGAACGGCTCGACATTTTGTTTCTCCACGTTTCCTTCGCACGGTTAGTCAAAAGATTTCCATGGACAGTTACGCATTTGTTGTTCCGGGAGTTTTTGTTGTTGTTTTGTTTGTTTTTGTTTTCCAAGGAGGTGCATCCGTGATTAAATATTCCGCTGAGGTTTAGACAATAAGACACGAGCGATACGTCCTCTTATAAAGAGTGGCGAGATACGAGGACACCAGTGATAACATCCCTCGGCTCGATTTGGTGTTTGACCTTGTTGAGGAGTTTCGTGATTTTTGTAAGGCGGTTTTCTTGGGCTTTGACGGTGAGTAGTTGGCTCTTGTGTCTTTCTCTCTCTCTCTCTCTCTCTCTCTCTCTCTTTCTCTCTCTCTCTCTTTATATATAAGTTAGAGAGAAAATTAGTGACTCTGAGATATATATATATATATACAGAGAGAGAGAGAGAGTGGGAAAGAGAGAGTAAGAGAGAGAGAGAGTAAGAAAGAGAGAGTAAGAAAGAGAGAGAGAGAGAGTAAGAAAGAGAGAGAGAGAAAGAAAGTAAGAGAGAGAGAGAGAAAGAAAGTAAGAGAGAGAGAGAGAGAAAGTAAGAGAGAGAGAGAGAGAAAGTAAGAGAGAGAGAGAGAGACTGGCACCTATATGCATATTGATATAAAAATAATGTATTTTTAGGTAATAATTAAATGTTTTTCTTGTATACTTCATTGTTTTCGAGTTGTTACTTTGTTTCCATTGGTATATGTATATATTTGAACATATGTATATCGATGAAAAGGTGCTTCCAAGCATTCCTTTAAATACTCCCAGTCGTACCTCCTTATTTCTCGTTCCTTTTGATAATTTATTTCGATGATACTTATGCTATGATTATGTTGTTTTCCATGTAAATAGTGATTTAGCACTCCATGGTTTTGATTCGGTGCGAATGTAGAGGTTTTCGTTCGAGACTGACCATGGTCAGCTGATTTGGATGACTTTTCTCAATAGCTTCCTTAGAAAAGAATCAACGTTGTTTTCTAATAGTTTGTGGTCAGTGTCCACAGATTTGAGTTGTACATGAAAATTGCCTTGGATGTGGTTAACACTCAGCTTCATTTCTTGACTGACTCATCATCTTCACTGCAGACTCGTTTACTCAGTTGACGTCATGTTGCTGACAACAGATCTCCAGTCATTTCTGTCGAAACACCTAAGTTCAAGGATACTGTCGTTTTCAAGTTGGGGGTTTCATAATGATTTGAAGCCTTTTGTCACTTGGTCTTTCTTTATAAAGAGAGGGAGGTAGCGATTTGAATACATTACAAATAGTTGACCGAGGATGAGTGAAAGAGAGATAGAGGCAGCTAGATCTAGAGAAAGAGAGAGAGAGAGAGAGAGAGAGAGAGAGAGAAAGAGAGACCAAGAGAGAGTGAGAGATATATACCAAGAGAGAGAGAGAGAGATATACCAAGAGAGAGAGAGAGAGAGCTAGAGAGAGAGAAAACAAGAGACAACTAGGGAGAGAGAGCAAAAGAGAGAGAGAAAAAGAGAGAGCTGGAGAAAGAGAGAGAGAGAGCTAGAAAGAGAGAGATAGTGAGAGAAAGAGAGAGAGGGAAAGAGAGCAAGAGAGAGAAAGAGAGAGCAAGAGAAAGAAAGAGAAAGAGAGATAGAGAGAGAAAGAAAGAGAGATAGAGAGAAAGAAAGAGAGATAGAGAGAAAGAAAGAGAGATAGAGAAAGAGAGATAGAGAGAGAAAGAAAGAGCAAGAGATAGAGAGAGAAAGAAAGAGCAAGAGAAAGAGAGAGAAAGAAAGAGCAAGAGAAAGAGAGAGAGAGAGAGAGAGATAAAGAGTGCGTGTATATGCAGACAAGCCAGCTTCTCATCTTCATGTCCTACCGGAAGCCGCCAGTTAATTTCACCCACCAATAATCGTGTAAGCATGTTTAAGCAATTGAATGCACAACACAATCGAATTGTTGACACGAAACGAAGGTGCAAAGTTAATTACAGCCGTTCTTCCGCCTAACTGGTCATAATATCATTACCAATCGAAAACAACAGAAAAGCTTCCAGATTCGTTCACTCGTCTTATTCGGACGATGCCATCCAATCGTTTGCAAGAAAAATATACCGATGACGAGGCAAGAAGACTATCACACAATTCGTATAAGTGCTTCATGGGAAAACGTTACTATTACCGACATTAATTATTTTAAAGGAAATACAGTTGCGAAACTAGACAAAAACAATTTACTTTGCTTTGCCTACTCATTTGTGACCTATTTGCGTTAAAAAATTACACATTTAATAGAAGTTATAAGCTTTTACAGTTAGTGTAAATATCGATTCTGAGCGAAGTAGCCATCTTGTTTAACATAAATAAATGGCAAAAGAAATTGACTAATTTCCCAACTGTATTTCCTTCAAAATAATTTATGTCGGTAATAGTAACGTTTACCATTATATATATATATATATATATATATATATATATATATATATATATATATATATATATGTGTGTGTGTGTGTGTGTGTGTGTGTGTGTGAATTGAATGGTTTAGATGGGAATTCGAGTAAGAGAGCTCAATGTACATGTTAACAGAGCAGGAATAAATTTAAATTAAATAAACTAAACACACATTAGGGCTGTCCGCATTATAAATTATTTCGACCTAGATGGGTTTCGTCAGATGCGTAAACAGCCACATTTCGGAACTGAATGATGAGAAAAAAAACGTTACATACCGTTTTTTAAAAAAAATGGAGGAAAAAGAAGAAGAAATTCCCGTTGGTAATTGGTCGCTGTGAGAAAGAGGAGAAGAGGGAAGTAATAGGCAATGTTAGGTTAAAAGGCCACGATGTCTAGTCGTGGTTTTCCGTGATGGTAATCGTAAAAAAGGAGGAAGGGAGATGGGGGGGGGGGGTGATAAAATAAGAAATTAACCCCCCTTTTTAATGTTGAAAGGACATTAAAAATATTCATGATTAAAATTTCGATGACAAATATATATATATGTATATATATATATATATATATTTTTTTGTTGTTGGTGATTTTATTCCATTAATTGCGACAAAATATATGCTGTTTCATTAACGCTCGCAAAGAACGTCAACTCTTCAAGCTATAATGGAATCAAGGGTTTGATTCCATTATAGCTTGAAGAGTTGACGTTCTTTGCGAGCGTTAATGAAACAGCATATATTTTGTCGCAATTAATGGAATAAAATCACCAACAACAAAAAAATATATTTTGCTCTGAATTTTCATTGAGCACTCTCATAAACCGGGTTTCAACTTCCTTCGGATTTATACCCCTGGATATTTGTAACAAGTTAATTATATTATATATATATATATATATATATATATAAGTTTTTATAAAAAATATATATTTATGGTGTACACTCTTTATAACCCCCCAAATTGTTTCAAATTGCAAGCTCAATGAGGTTGTGTTAACGGCTTCACAGCATATATACTTTTTAGTTATGTTCCAATGACCAAAGGAAAAACTAATCAATTACCATGATTTTGATTTAATTTTTATTTGTTTAATTTTTATTCATTTAATTTTTATTTATTTAATTTTTATTTAGTTAATTTTTATTTATTTTATTTTTATTTGTTTAATTTTTATTTAGTTAATTTTTATTTATTTAATTTTTATTTGTTTAATTTTTATTTGTTTAATTTTTATTTGTTTAATTTTTATTTAGTTAATTTTTATTTAGTTAATTTTTATTTAGTTAATTTTTATTTAGTTAATTTCTATTTAGTTAATTTTTCTCAATTTTATCATTTTCCGACTTCGACGAATACCTGTGTTTTCTTTCGCCTTACGAAAAAAATTTATATTCATTTTTTCCCCCAGTTTTTTCATATCTTACGCACATTTAACAGCCACGTCAAGAAAAATATATAGTTTTGATTTTAACATCGCTGATCATCAGAGAAATATGGTAGTCAAGTGGATAACGACGCGGACTGACGACTGTCAAGTTCGAATCCAGTCGATTCCACTTAGGAATGTTGGCAATTATTACGTGGTCCCTCTTGAAAGAATGCCGGTCAGAATGAAATCGGTCAACAAAGTTGTACAATTCTGATTCATACGAATTGTCAGCTGAAAGATGAGGAACACTATGGGAGTGCTAAAACTGATCAAAAGTAATGGAATAAAGACTCTAAACTCTCATATAAATGCTCTGTACTCTGTAATCGAGTATCATCGAGCTTGTTTTTATTGGAAAACCCCCGGTCTTCACTGAATGATCTATTTTATAAGTGAAAAATCTAAATCATATATATATATATATATATATATAGATGTCATTCTACAGAAATAAATAAGAAAACAGGTTAATTACAAATCGCTGTAATTCATCGTTTTGTTTCTTCAAATCTCTCCCGTTGATTGGTCTTTTTTTAGAAGTATGATATATACAGGGTGGGCCAAAATAAGGGTCCTATCTTTAAATTTGAATAACTTGAATTTGAATAACTTCCACAAAATAAAAGTTAATCTCACCAAACTTTATGTGTGTGTAGACTGACCCTTCCGAGATTTTTTGAAATAAACAAAACAAATTTTAGCCGAAAAACACTTCTTAAAACTTACAAAAACTAAAGTATTGTTTTTTACACTGTTTTGAGTTTTTTAAGCAAAAATAATGTTTTCTAAATGAGGGTACGTTCCTTAGGGCTAATACGGCTCATGCTTGCTTCGGAAGGGGTCCTTTACTTATTCTAAAAAGAAAATTAAAAAAAAAATCAATAAATAAAAAAGTTATGAATTTTTAAAAATAGGACCCTTATTTTGGCCCACCCTGTATATATATATATATATATATATATATATATATATTGTTAAATATATAGTTTTTTTTCTCAATCCTTTTATAATATTCTTCATCATTCAACTGACAATCCATTTGTCTCATTAACTCTTATCCTCTAGTGGCTTTTAGACTTGATAAGTTGTGACTCATTGGTACCCCCCAACATATTTAGCAGAATGTGATCTGAATTTTTTTATACGAATGAGTCACCAATTACCAAGGCCCAAAGGCCACTCGAGGATAACGGTCAATGACATTGTCAGTTGGGTGATGGACAATACTATGAGAGGCTTTGAAACGATGAAATGGACAAAATTTGATTACTTAAGAGGACGGCTTGACAAGTATTTGTTGGCATTGGACTTTAACACGACCATGTTGCAGTCTGTAGAGAAGCAGTCATGTGGCAATGAGTTCCACAGATTTTTTTTTCTGTGGTTTTGTTTTCTTCCTGGTGTAGATTCCATGTGACCCTTCGTAGTGTAATTATTATTATCATTATTATTATTCCATAGTAGTCTCAACTTTTGGATGTTTTAAGTTGGAGTTTTCATTTTTTGAACATCAAGTTAATTCCTTTGACTTTCGACATTTAAGCTGTACCTTAACACTTTCGCTGTTCCTAACATGCAAGCCTTTTGCACAATTGGAAAAGAAATTGGCTCGTCAATCTGTTTAAGCCATTTATGGTGGCTTTTCGTTATGGTTCAAAACGTTCCAATTACAACAGGAATCACCTTTACTTCTTTACATTTCCATAGTCTAACTAATTCCCATTTTAGATCTTGTATATATTTTTTTTTCGTGTTCTTTCTCCTGCACTCTGGTATCGAAGGGGCAGGCTACATCAATGATTAAACAAGTTCTCTTGTTTTTGTTTTTGGACATATATTTATTGACATTGGACTTAAAAACAGTCAAGTTGTAGTCGGTAGGGAAGCACTCTTGCGGTACTATGTTCCACAGATTGGAAGTTTTTGGAAAGAAACTCAGTTCATGGAAATTCCATTTGGTTTTAGATACAGAGGAAGAAAAATCGTTTACAGTGGCGGTAATCAGACGAGTTCATGCTGTGATTGTATTAATAGTTTAAATAGACGTTTGTATGAAAAAAATAATTTTGTTTTCAGAGTTGAATTAAGAAGATCGGCTGAAAAGGAGATCCGCCAAAGAGGCGTGACGAACAAATAATTTACTTAAGCCGTTATTCAACAATGAAGTAAAAAGGAATTCCCTCTGGTTATGAAACTTTTTGATTAGTCGACAGCTACCGCTGACCCTTGACCCTCCGTCCTGTGCCGCTCTCTGAACGCAGAGAATTGGCAGCCATTTGTTTTGCTCGTATCCAGCCGCGATGGAAACGCGCACATAAAACTGCCGTCTCATTGGATGTAACTGCCAAAATTCTATAGCCTGTCCGTTCGCATCAAGAGTTATAAATAAGGCGCTTATTTTGGCCAGAGCTTAAACCTGTCAACCTCTGGCCATCCCCTTCGCGTGGTCAGCAACACCCGAGATACAGGGAATGGTCAAAAAGCTCAGACCGCTATTGAACTTAATGGTCAGTGGTCAGCTGTCTGACCAGTTGAGCTCAAACTAAAAAAAAACTGAGACAGAATATTAAAGTTGGTTCATAAGAAGGCTGGGATGTTCCATTATGCTTAGATGGGCAAGTCCATTCTCTAGGCTCTGATTTGTCGCTAGTCCATTAGTGGATAGTCCAAATATAAATATTGCTTCATTCAAGCAAGAAGTTTCCAATCAACTATTGGAGCGCTTTATGTCGGTAAATGTTAATTGGATTCGATATATACCTTCACCCCTTCCCAGTATGTAAGTATAATGGTCCTGGGGGGGGGGGGGTATGAATTCCTTCTGGCTTGGTTGATTGTGAAAGAGTAATCTGGGCAATGCCTAGGCGGATTTCGCTGGCATTGGTTTATCGAGGCAGGGTTAGGGTTAGGGTTAGGGTAAGGGTGCCTGGGCAATGTCACTACACTTCCTCTGGTTTGCGGCACTTGTGTATGGGAATCCCAAGGTGTTCCTCTAGGGCAGGGGTGGGCAACCTCCGGCCCGCGGGCCACATCCGGCCTGCGAAGGCTTAGCATCTGGCCCGCTACCCTGCTAGGCTTTATTATTGCAATCCGGACCTCCCAGTAAAACTCATATCATTTAGTGACATAGACGTAAAAGTAGGTTTTAATTAAGATTTACAGTGGGTTAAAAATGTATAAATATCAGCGAGCGATGATGCATGTATATTTCATTTTTCTTTAACTATTAATTTCAAATCCTTGGCCTGAGATAAAAATAGAAAAAAGGAAAGAGAGATGGCAAAGAGGAAACGAGAGACGAGGAAAGGGCATGAAACATAGAAATTATGTGAGGTGTGTCAAAACGAATGCTGGATCAACTTGCTACTTCACCTGTCATTATTTTTTATGATTCAAAAATGGCCCTTCGTCGGCGCCTTTTATAACATCACATACAGAAGTCTTTTGAGAAAAAATATCAGATTTGTAGAGTGTTCAATGCAATTTTTGTACAATTTATTCATGTAAACAAAATATAGTAATTCTGAGATTTCGTTTTTCACTCCGGCCCACGATCCTCTTCCAAAAGTCTCATCTGGCCCTCACTCTGAAAAGGTTGCCTGCCCCTGGTCTAGGGGATTCGGGTAAAGCACTTGGTTGGTTGTTTAACGGCATATCAACCCTTTTCTGGTTATTTAATGCCGAGTACGGTAATTTTGGTAAAAGTTTCTATGCTTCAAGTTCTATATATCTTCAAATATTTATTCATGTTTGTTTTTCAGATATTGACAGTAAAATATTGCTGATATGAGGATTGTCCACATTAAGATTGAAGGAGCAGACGACACGGTTGCAATGACAAGGGTGGGTTATAGTTATAGTTAGGGTTAGAGTTAGGGTAAGGGATATTCTGAAGTGTTCTCATTCAATCTGCGCATATAAAATGAACAGGTTATTTCCAACTTAAGCGTGATAGACCCACAAAAATGCTATTTCAGACTTAAGCATGGCAGATCAACGAAAAAGGTTAGGGGGTTAAAACAAGCCGAAAATGGTCAATAAAAATGAGTTATTTTCTATGGATAGAATTTGTCAGTCTTTCATTTGATATATTCAGCTACAATTGTTATTACCTTACGGCAAAATAATAAAATAATATTTTAGGTTGAATATTTTCACCGGAGTTCGTTTTCGATTTTAACATTTATAGGTACAGTGGAATCCCAGTATTCGAATGTAAATGGTCATTGTAGACCCGGTTCTATCGTCTGCTCTGATAGAAAAAAAAGAAACTAAAGATAATAAAGAATAAAAAGAGTTAAAGAAGAAAAGGGAAAAGGAGTAGAAGAAAAGGGGGAAAGGGAAGAAAGAAGAAGAAGAAGAAGAAGAAGAAGAACAATATGAAGAAAAAGAAGACAAAGAAGAAAAGGAAGAAAAGGAAGAAAAAGAAGAACAATAAGAAGAACAATAAGAAAAAGAAGAAAAAGAACAATAAGAAGAAAAAGAAGAACAATAAGAAGAAAAAGAACAATAAGAAGAAAAAGAAAAAGAACAATAAGAAGAAAAAGAAGAAAAAGAACAATAAGAAGAAAAAGAAGAAAAAGAACAATAAGAAGAAAAAGAAAAAGAACAATAAGAAAAAGAAGAAAAAGAAAAAGAAGAAAAAGAAAAAGAAAAGAACAATAAGAAGAAAAAGAAGAAAAAGAACAATAAGAAGAAAAAGAAGAAAAAGAAGAAAAAGAAGAAAAAGAAAAACAATAAGAAAAAGAAGAAAAAGAAAAACAATAAGAAAAAGAATAAGAAGAAAAAGAAGAACAATAAGAAGAAAAAGAAGAAGAAGAAAGTGGGAAGAAGAAAAAGAAATTGAAGAAGATAATACAATAAGAAGAAAAAGAAGAAAAAGAACAATAAGAAGAAAAAGAAGAAAAAGAACAATAAGAAGAAAAAGAAGAAAAAGAAGAAAAAGAAAAACAATAAGAAAAAGAAGAAAAAGAAAAACAATAAGAAAAAGAATAAGAAGAAAAAGAAGAACAATAAGAAGAAAAAGAAGAAGAAGAAAGTGGGAAGAAGAAAAAGAAATTGAAGAAGATCGGAGGTTACACCGGCCGAAACGTTGTGAAAATAACAACCAAGATGAGAATGGTAGTCCGAATTATGAATCCGCATCTAAAATAAAAAAACAAAAGAACTGCGAAACATAAAATTGGCATTTGAAAACTGCAACCAAATATCGTCCGCACCCTGTAGTAGTTGATCTATTGACGCGATCATACGCGACTTTGCGACACAAATGTTGATACGCAGACGTGTTCACAAATGTTACAGCGAAAGTCTTAAATAATTTGTGGCGTTGTGGAAGATCGCCAGAGGCCGTTGTCAGAGAAATCCGTCAGATATTGACAGTAAATATTGCTGATATGCGGATTGTCCACATTAATGTTGAAGGAGCAGACGACACGGTTACGATAACAAGGGTGGGTTAGAGTTATGGTTATGGTTATGGTTAGGGTTAAGGATATTCTGAAGTGTGCTCATTCAATCTGTGCATATAAAATGAACAGGTTATTTCCGACTTAAACGTGACAGACCAACGAAAATGCTATTTCAAACTTAAGAATTACAGACCAACGAAAATGCTATTTCAAACTTAAGATTGACAGACCAACGAAAATGCTATTTCCAACTTAAGATTGACAGACCAACGAAAATGCTATTTCCAACTTAAGAATGACAGACAAACGAAAATGCTATTTCAAACTTAAGAATGACAGACAAACGAAAATGCTATTTCAAAACTTAAGAATGACAGACCAACGAAAATGCTATTTAAAACTTAAGAATGACAGACCAACGAAAATGCTATTTCAAACTTAAACATGACAGACCAACGAAAATGCTATTTCAAACTTAAGAATGACAGACCAACGAAAATGCTATTTCAAAACTTAAGAATGACAGACTAACGAAAATGCTATTTCAAACTTAAGAATGACAGACCAACGAAAATGCTATTTCAAACTTAAGAATGACAGACCAACGAAAATGCTATTTCAAAACTTAAGAATTACAGACCAACGAAAATGCTATTTCAAAACTTAAGAATTACAGACCAACGAAAATGTTATTTCAAAACTTAAGAATTACAGACCAACGAAAATGCTATTTCAAAACTTAAGAATTACAGACCAACGAAAATGCTATTTCAAACTTAAGAATGACAGACAAACGAAAATGCTATTTCAAACTTAAGAATGACAGACCAACGAAAATGCTATTTCAAAACTTAAGAATGACAGACCAACGAAAATGCTATTTCAAACTTAAGAATGACAGATCAACGAAAATGCTATTTCAAACTTAAGAATGACAGACCAACGAAAATGCTATTTCAAACTGAAGAATTACAGACCAACGAAAATGCTATTTCAAATTTAAGAATTACAGACCAACGAAAATGCTATTTCAAACTGAAGAATTACAGACCAACGAAAATGCTATTTCAAACTGAAGAATTACAGACCAACGAAAATGCTATTTCAAATTTAAGAATTACAGACCAACGAAAATGCTATTTCAAACTGAAGAATTACAGACCAACGAAAATGCTATTTCAAACTGAAGAATTACAGACCAACGAAAATGCTATTTCAAATTTAAGAATTACAGACCAACGAAAATGCTATTTCAAACTTAAGAATGACAGACCAACGAAAATGCTATTTCAAACTTAAGAATGACAGACCAACGAAAATGCTATTTCAAACTTAAGATTGACAGACGAACAAAAATGCTATTTCAAACTTAAGAATGACAGACCAACGAAAATGCTATTTCAAACTTAAGAATGACAGACCAACGAAAATGCTATTTCAAAACTTAAGAATTACAGACCAACGAAAATTCTATTTCAAACTTAAGAATGACAGCTAACAAAAATGCTATTTCAAACTTAAGAATTACAGACCAACGAAAATGCTATTTCAAACTTAAGAATTACAGACCAACGAAAATGCTATTTCAAACTTAAGAATGACAGACAAACGAAAATGCTATTTCAAACTTAAGAATGACAGACTAACGAAAATGCTATTTCAAACTTAAGAATGACAGACAAACGAAAATGCTATTTCAAACTTAAGAATGACAGACCAACGAAAATGCTATTTCCAACTTAAGAATGACAGACCAACGAAAATGCTATTTCCAACTTAAGAATGACAGACAAACGAAAATGCTATTTCAAACTTAAGAATGACAGACCAACGAAAATGCTATTTCAAAACTTAAGAATTACAGACCAACGAAAATGCTATTTCAAACTTAAGAATTACAGACCAACGAAAATGCTATTTCAAAACTTAAGAATGACAGACCAACGAAAATGCTATTTCAAACCTTAAGAATGACAGACCAACGAAAATGCTATTTCAAAACTTAAGAATGACAGACCAACGAAAATGCTATTTCAAAACTTAAGAATGACAGACCAACGAAAATGCTATTTCAAACTTAAGAATGACAGACCAACGAAAATGCTATTTCAAAACTTAAGAATGACAGACCAACGAAAATGCTATTTCAAACTTAAGAATGACAGACCAACGAAAATGCTATTTCAAACTTAAGAATGACAGACCAACGAAAATGCTATTTCAAAACTTAAGAATGACAGACCAACGAAAATGCTATTTCAAACTTAAGAATGACAGACCAACGAAAATGCTATTTCAAACTTAAGAATTACAGACCAACGAAAATGCTATTTCAAACTTAAGAATGGCAGACCAACGAAAATGCTATTTCAAACTTAAGAATGACAGACCAACGAAAATGCTATTTCAAACTTAAGAATTACAGACCAACAAAAATGCTATTTCAAACTTAAGAATGGCAGACCAACGAAAATGCTATTTCAAAACTTAAGAATGACAGACCAACGAAAATGAAACCTAGTTTACAATACCAGTTAAAACATGTACACGGCTGCATGTTTGATGGCGTGTATAGTTGCAATTTATGCAAAACGACAGACCTGCAATGGGTGAAATATTGATCTGAGAGAGACCATCCAAGAAATTATTATTTGGGGTTTAAAATGGTTTCATATGATGATCACTAAAATCGCACGAAAAGAATAGCAGTGCTGCCCAGTTGCGGTACTGAATTAAAACGTAACCTCTTTTTATAATTTTCCTTCTCTCACAATACAATTTAGAACGTTTGCAGACATCTGAAAACTTCCGACTAAAAATTGCCGACAATCTGTGCAAAATTATAATCCTAATGTTAATATTGGTGAGTATGTTTGCTAGTATAAATATTTGTTAAAATATATTTGCTCAGATGGATCTGATGTTATATTGTAAACAGGAAACATTCTCGACAAAGGATCACGAACAGTTCAAATGTTTGATCTATCTTTTATAAGCTAAAATTCGTGAGAAAGGAAGTCCATAATATCTGGTCGGATGTGACGTCAGACATATGACTGAGACAGTGGCAGGCGCCATTTTCTCGAAAGTCTTGGTAGAGGCTTGAATGAAACGAGACATATTTTTAAGATAGCTTACTGGCAACATCGTGGGATTCCCATACATCTGGCACACTTGTGCCACAAACCAGACGAAGCGTAATGACATTGCTCAGGCACCTAACATCGCCCAGCACCGTTAAACCAATGCTAGCAAAATCCAGGTTACCTCCTCACAATTAACAAGGCCAGAAGGAACCCATTCTTCCCCAAAGACCATTACGCTCGCGTACCCACAGTGGGGGTTGGGGGAAGGTAAGATATGGAATCAAATTGCAGACCTCTAGAAAAATGGTTGGATTATTCTACCGCTCCAGAAGGTATCTCACGTCCGACGTCATCCTCTACATGTACAAGAATCAAATTCATCCTAAGATGGAATACTGCCTGCCACATCTGGGGAAGTGCCGCTCAGAGAACCCTTTCCTGCCTTGACAGAGTACAAAACCGACTTTGAAATCTAGTGGGCGAATGTCCTCTTCTCTTCCCTACAGTCACTCTCTCACAGAAGAGATGTTGCTAGTCTTTCTCTGCTCTACCGTTATTTTCATGATAGGTGCTCGACTGAGCTCAAATCTATTCACAACAAGAACCCGCCTAGCTACTACCACTGTCAATGATTTCCCTTTCTCCCTCTGCGTGCCCGAGATGAAGCGAAACTTCCATGAGCAGAGTTTCTTTCCTAGAACTGCCCGTCTGTGGAACACAGTGCAGTGAGCCTGCTTCCCTGCCAACTACAATATGGTCGTCTTCAAGTCCAATGTAAACAAGTTCTTGTTGAACCGTCCCCATAAATAATCAATTTCTACCCTGCTACAACCATTGTGCCAGTTAACACGATGTTGTCTCACCGTCCACCAATCAAACTCTTTAACCCTTATCCTCGAGTGGCCTTTGGGCCTTGATAAGCGGTGACTTTTGATGTAAAAATAAAAATTTTACAAGCATAAAGTGCTCCAATAGTTGATATGTAAATATTGCTTAATTCAAGCAAGAATTTTCATATTAGATTATCCATTCATGGACTAGCAGCCAATCAGTACTCAGAGAATGGACTTTCCCATCTGAGCATAATAGAACATTACAGTTTTTTTATAAAGTGGCTTTCTAGTGTTCTTTTCAGTTTATTTGTTTGTAGCTCAACTGTATGACCAGTTGAGCACTGAATACTAAATTCAATAAAAACAACAAAATAATTAAGCAATAAGCTTAAAATAAGTCTCTCTCCTTTACTTTTGATCTTACAGCTTACTG
Organism: Sepiola atlantica; assembly: GCA_963556195.1. NCBI lineage: Eukaryota > Metazoa > Mollusca > Cephalopoda > Sepiida > Sepiolidae > Sepiola > Sepiola atlantica. Next base: position 6,508,150 of record OY744553.1, read on the forward strand.
GACGATCATGGTGAATAAATCATTCATCTTGTGCAAAGATCCTATTGTCTAATTAATTAATTGAATGAAATAATTAATCAGAGAAGCATGTCAGATGGCTTTTGATTACATAGTGTCGATTTGCTGAAAACATTGAACAGTTCTGGGAAATTTTCTTAAAATATATATACACAAATATATATTTCCAGGAGAGTTTGAATTACTTACTAAACACCATCCTCCAGTGTCTTCGGTCTCTCTGTACAAGGGTTTGTCAGGATAACCTGACATGAGGATTATATCCTGACCCTGACCAAATATTCAAAATGACATAATATTCGAAGCTCAAATAAGATCCCCTCGACACGGCTATACACTGGCTCATATGAGGAATGGTGCACTTACTTCAAGTAATGTTACGTCTAGTAACAGCACTTAGCTGGATACTCTACCAGACTAGATGAATTCTTGTCCTGGAATCCGGTAGGACCAAACGACAATAAGAAAGATATACTATAACATAGTTAACTGGTCAATTGGGGAGATGAAAATTAATGATCTTAACTTCTTTACTAACTCAACGTTTGACAGTTAAAGGAGAAATTTAATTGAATATGCGAATATATACGTATCTCATTTCGACATCAAGTGTTAGCCCCAGGAAAGGGCACCTTGATTACTGAGAACTTCGACTGAAGTAAAATGAAACAAAAAAGTGATATATATATATATATATATATATATATATATATATATATAATTATTTCCACAATCAGACAACGCCGCAGCCCACAACCTATGAAAAGAAACAAACCGGAAGTCCTAGACTCGAGTTTCGCCCTCCTTTGGGCTCATCAGTAGAACACATCCGAACTCAGGGCTGCGGCGTTGTCTGATTGTGGAAATAATTATATATATCATCTCACATTCAAGAAATCTAATATATATATATATATATATATATATATATATAGTCTCGGAAGTTTCTCAACCATTAAAACTATATTAAAAAAAAAAAAAAAAAAAAAAAAAAAAACTTATAGTCCCAAGTCTTCCAGTGGAAAATCACTCATGTAAGTCAATTTATTTTTTACAGTTATTATATTAGTTTATTTCTAACACTATTTTAAGGGATCATCAGTTGTTTACCATGAAAAACTGTTTCGGGAATTTAAAAACACACACACACACAAGAAAACACGTCCCAAGATGGGTAAAATGAATTCCCCGAACAGAACAATTTCACACAATTTTTTATGTTCTCTTATGAAAATGAAAATGTTACTTAACCTTGTATCTAGATTCCTTATTCTAATTTTGATCAAAATCCATTACATGATTTTAATTCTAGAAAATGTCTCTAATTTAAGGCTTAAACTAAAGGGTTCTTAAGAAAAAATTGAAATTCAGGGAATCTTGCTTAAAGCAGATGGCATATATCGTCCACTCTATAATAAAGACCAATGTGTATTTATTTGTAGATATATAAATATATATCCGTGCTGGGCGAAACCATTCAAATGTTTAGGGGAAGAAAGAAAGCAAATAGCAAGTCAGACAACTTTCACTCGGCCGTCTAAAATAAATTCGGAAAGAAATCCTTCACTCTATTTCCATAATGAGACGTTTTCTTTTTTTCTCTATACCGATTATTTACCTAGTGGCGCAGAGGTTAGACACAAGGTCAGGTGTGGTTTTAAAAAGCGAGCGCACCAGGATAAGCGCACATTGGCCTTCAAAGAATGCCTGAGCAGCCCTGTCGAAATTCCCCGGTAAGGCGCACCTCAGGTGATTAGCAATAAACTAATCCCTTTCTCAGAGAAGAGGGAAATGCCTGGGAGGGTAGACCACCTAGGATTCACCCGAACCATATCTCAGTCTGACAGCAATAAAGCCACACACTGTCGGACTAATTCATAAGTAGTTTCGTATCTTCCCATTCGCAAAACATCAAAAAAATAACCATTTTGTCTTTTGTAAACGCGAGACATAAAACTCGACAGATAGACTCCTAGAAAATCATTGGAAGAAAAAAGAAAGAACAATTTTTTTGTTGTTGTTGTCTACAATTTATAAGCACTTGGTTCGTTTTTTCTAGATTTTATATTCTTGTCTTTTGATGCCTTTTTTTAACGATGGAGTAGGGGGGAAAGAAGAAAGAATAAAGAAAACGTTGGAGTAGGAGGGAAAGAAGAAAGAAAGAAAAACGTTGGAGTAGGAGGGAAAGAAGAAAGAAAGAAAACGTGGGAGTAGGAGGGAAAGAAGAAAGAAAGAAAACGTTGGAGTAGGAGGGAAAGAAGAAAGAAAGAAAACGTGGGAGTAGGAGGGAAAGAAGAAAGAAAGAAAACGTGGGAGTAGGAGGGAAAGAAGAAAGAAAGAAAACGTGAGAGTAGGAGGGAAAGAAGAAAGAAAAACATGGGAGTAGGAGGGAAAGAAGAAAGAAAGAAAACGTGGGAGTAGAAGGGAAAGAAGAAAGAAAGAAAACGTTGGAGTAGGAGGGAAAGAAGAAAGAAAGAAAACGTGAGAGTAGGAGGGAAAGAAGAAAGAAAACGTGGGAGTAGGAGGGAAAGAAAGAAAACGTTGGAGTAGGAGGGAAAGAAAGAAAACGTTGGAGTAGGAGGAAAAGAAGAAAGAAAGAAAACGTTGGAGTAGGAGGGAAAGAAGAAAACGTTGGAGTAGGAGGGAAAGAAGAAAGAAAGAAAACGTGGGAGTAGGAGGGAAAGAAGAAAGAAAACGTTGGAGTAGGAGGGAAAGAAGAAAGAAAACGTGGGAGTAGGGGGGAAAGAAGAAAGAAAGAAAACGTTGGAGTAGGAGGGAAAGAAGAAAGAAAGAAAACGTTGGAGTAGGAGGGAAAGAAGAAAGAAAGAAAACGTGGGAGTAGGAGGGAAAGAAGAAAGAAAACGTGGGAGTAGGAGGGAAAGAAGAAAGAAAGAAAACGTGAGAGTAGGAGGGAAAGAAGAAAGAAAAACGTGGGAGTAGGAGGGAAAGAAGAAAGAAAACGTGAGAGTAGGAGGGAAAGAAGAAAGAAAAAAACGTTGGAGTAGGAGGGAAAGAAGAAAGAAAGAAAACGTGGGAGTAGGAGGGAAAGAAGAAAGAAAGAAAACGTGAGAGTAGGAGGGAAAGAAGAAAGAAAACGTGGGAGTAGGAGGGAAAGAAGAAAGAAAACGTTGAAGTAGGAGGGAAAGAAGAAAAAAAGAAAACGTGAGAGTAGGAGGGAAAGAAGAAAGAAAACGTGGGAGTAGGAGGGAAAGAAGAAAGAAAGAAAACGTGGGAGTAGGAGGGAAAGAAGAAAGAAAGAAAACGTTGGAGTAGGAGGGAAAGAAGAAAGAAAGAAAACGTGGGAGTAGGAGGGAAAGAAGAAAGAAAGAAAACGTGGGAGTAGGAGGGAAAGAAGAAAGAAAGAAAACGTGGGAGTAGGAGGGAAAGAAGAAAGAAAGAAAACGTGAGAGTAGGAGGGAAAGAAGAAATAAAACGTGGGAGTAGGAGGGAAAGAAGAAAGAAAAACGTGGGAGTAGGAGGGAAAGAAGAAAGAAAAACATGGGAGTAGGAGGGAAAGAAGAAAGAAAGACAACGTGGGAGTAGGAGGGAAAGAAGAAAGAAAGAAAAACGTGTGAGTAGGAGGGGAAAAAAAGAAAGAAAACGTTGGAGTAAGAGGGAAAGAAGAAAGAAAGAAAAACGTTGGAGTAGGAGGGAAAGAAGAAATAAAGAAAACGTTGGAGTAGGAGGGAAAGAAGAAAGAAAGACAACGTTGGAGTAGGAGGGAAAGAAGAAAGAAAGAAAACGTGGGAGTAGGAGGGAAAGAAGAAAGAAAGAAAACGTGGGAGTAGGAGGGAAAGAAGAAAGAAAGAAAGAAAACATGGGAGTAGGAGGGGAAAAAAAGAAAGAAAGAAAGAAAACATGGGAGTAGGAGGGGAAAAAAGAAAGAAAACGTTGGAGTAGGAGGGAAAGAAGAAAGAAAGAAAAACGTTGGAGTAGGAGAGAAAGAAGAAAGAAAGAAAGAAAACGTGGGAGTAGGAGGGAAAGAAGAAAGAAAGAAAAACGTTGGAGTAGGAGGGAAAGAAGAAAGAAAGAAAACGTTGGAGTAGGAGGGAAAGAAGAAAGAAAGAAAACGTGGGAGTAGGAGGGAAAGAAGAAAGAAAGAAAACGTGGGAGTAGGAGGGAAAGAAGAAAGAAAGAAAAACGTGGGAGTAGGAGGGAAAGAAGAAAGAAAGAAAAACGTGGGAGTAGGAGGGAAAGAAGAAAGAAAGAAAAACGTTGGAGTAGGAGGGAAAGAAGAAAGAAAGAAAAACGTTGGAGTAGGAGGGAAAGAAGAAAGAAAGAAAAACGTTGGAGTAGGAGGGAAAGAAGAAAGAAAGAAAAACGTTGGAGTAGGAGGGAAAGAAGAAAGAAAGAAAAACGTTGGAGTAGGAGGGAAAGAAGAAAGAAAGAAAACGTGGGAGTAGGAGGGAAAGAAGAAAGAAAAACGTTGGAGTAGGAGGGAAAGAAGAAAGAAAGAAAACGTGGGAGTAGGAGGGAAAGAAGAAAGAAAAACGTTGGAGTAGGAGGGAAAGAAGAAAGAAAGAAAACGTGGGAGTAGGAGGGAAAGAAGAAAGAAAGAAAACGTTGGAGTAGGAGGGAAAGAAGAAAGAAAGAAAACGTTGGAGTAGGAGGGAAAGAAGAAAGAAAGAAAACGTGGGAGTAGGAGGGAAAGAAGAAAGAAAGAAAACGTTGGAGTAGGAGGGAAAGAAGAAAGAAAGAAAACGTGGGAGTAGGAGGGAAAACAAAAGAAAGAAAAACGTTGGAGTACGAGGGAAATAAGAAAGAAAGAAAACGTGGGAGTAGGAGGGAAAGAAGAAAGAAAGAAAAACGTTGGAGTAGGAGGGAAAGAAGAAAGAAAGAAAAACGTTGGAGTAGGAGGGAAAGAAGAAAGAAAGAAATCAGTTTTTCCATATTCTACATTTTTTGCCATCTTTCTGAAGAAACCATTGAATGAAGAACCCCTCGATTGTCACCAATTGTCGTCAATCTCGATAATATCAATTTTTTTTTTTTGTCGTTTCTCCTTACCAAACCATCTGCGGCACTTATTTTGTCCGAATGAAGAGATCGATGGGTGGCACATCCATCATCAAGATTATTGCCGACCGACCGTAGACAAATCGTTTAGCGCCCACCCACCAACCGATTTTTGCTCACAGACAGTACCAATTCCACTACAAAGAAAAACGGTAAAATGTGTGTGTGTGTGTGTGTGTGTGTGTGCGTGTGTGTGTGTAGGAGGGATTATTACTAACTAGGATTTCTCACAGGAGTCATTAAGAGTGATTGCTAACTGGCTTTAAAAAGTGGTGTTCTCTGGAATCTGAGTGACAAGTCTCCCCAGATTTTTCAGTACTATCTGCCTCTTTGACAGTCATTTTGCGTTATCGTAACAGCCGTTTACCATATATTTCTTGCTCGCAACGACCGTTGGCCTTCTGTGGAACTGAGCGAAATCATTAAATACAGACGGTTATATGCAATGGTAAGGTGTTTTGAAATAGTGCACAGACGGTTATATGCAATGGTAAGGTGTTTTGAAATAGTGCACAGACGGTTATATGCAATGGTAAGGTGTTTTGAAATAGTGCACAGACGGTTATATGCAATGGTAAGGTGTTTTGAAATAGTGCACAGACGGTTATATGCAATGGTAAGGTGTTTTGAAATAGTGCACAGACGGTTATATGCAATGGTAAGGTATTTTGAAATAGTGCACAGACGGTTATATGCAATGGTAAGGTGTTTTGAAATAGTGCACAGACGGTTATATGCAATGGTAAGGTGTTTTGAAATAGTGCCCAGACGGTTATATGCAATGGTAAGGTGTTTTGAAATAGTGCACAGACGGTTATATGCAATGGTAAGGTGTTTTGAAATAGTGCACAGACGGTTATATGCAATGGTAAGGTGTTTTGAAATAGTGCACAGACGGTTATATGCAATGGTAAGGTGTTTTGAAATAGTGCACAGACGGTTATATGCAATGGTAAGGTGTTTTGAAATAGTGCACAGACGGTTATATGCAATGGTAAGGTGTTTTGAAATAGTGCACAGACGGTTATATGCAATGGTAAGGTGTTTTGAAATAGTGCACAGACGGTTATATGCAGTGGTAAGGTGTTTTGAAATAGTGCACAGACGGTTATATGCAATGGTAAGGTGTTTTGAAATAGTGCACAGACGGTTATATGCAATGGTAAGGTGTTTTGAAATAGTGCACAGACGGTTATATGCAATGGTAAGGTGTTTTGAAATAGTGCACAGACGGTTATATGCAGTGGTAAGGTGTTTTGAAATAGTGCACAGACGGTTATATGCAATGGTAAGGTGTTTTGAAATAGTGCACAGACGGTTATATGCAATGGTAAGGTGTTTTGAAATAGTGCACAGACGGTTATATGCAATGGTAAGGTGTTTTGAAATAGTGCACAGACGGTTATATGCAATGCTAAGGTGTTTTGAAATAGTGCACAGACGGTTATATGCAGTGGTAAGGTGTTTTGAAATAGTGCACAGACGGTTATATGCAATGGTAAGGTGTTTTGAAATAGTGCACAGACGATTATATGCAATGGTAAGGTGTTTTGAAATAGTGCACAGACGGTTATATGCAATGGTAAGGTGTTTTGAAATAGTGCACAGACGGTTATATGCAATGGTAAGGTGTTTTGAAATAGTGCACAGACGGTTATATGCAATGGTAAGGTGTTTTGAAATAGTGCACAGACGGTTATATGCAATGGTAAGGTGTTTTGAAATAGTGCACAGACGGTTATATGCAATGGTAAGGTGTTTTGAAATAGTGCACAGACGGTTATATGCAGTGGTAAGGTGTTTTGAAATAGTGCACAGACGGTTATATGCAATGGTAAGGTGTTTTGAAATAGTTCACAGACGGTTATATGCAATGGTAAGGTGTTTTGAAATAGTGCACAGACGGTTATATGCAATGGTAAGGTGTTTTGAAATAGTACACAGACGGTTATATGCAATGGTAAGGTGTTTTGAAATAGTGCACAGACGGTTATATGCAATGGTAAGGTGTTTTGAAATAGTGCTTTCGTCGGGAAAGGCAAATAAACGGGGACACAAAACCTCTTTCTGTGCTTGCGTTTCGTTCTTTGCCCAACTCATTCCAAATCGTTCGTCTCACTTACGCAAAGCGAGAAACGATTTTGCCTTCCGCAAACAGGGGACACAAAAGCTGACAGATACTCCCGGAAAACTGTAAAATCTGGAAAAATCATCAGAAGAAATCGAGGAAGAACACGTTTTTGTTGTTGTCTACAATTTATAAGCACTGAGACCCCCCCCCCTCCTCCCCGCCACGGTTCATTTTTCCAGATTTTCCATTATTTTATTTTGCCGTGTTTTTTTTTCGGATGAACCATTTAATTAAGAACTCTTCCATTGTCGCGAATCTCGATAATATCAATTTTTTTGTTTTTTTGTTTGTCGTCTCCTTACCGAACCATCTGCGACACTCATTTTATCCGAATGAAGAGGTCGATGGGTGCCACATCCATCATCACGATTATCGACTGAATGTAGACAAATTGCTTAGCGCTCCCTCACACCCGACCGACTTTTTGTTTGCAGATGGTACCGATTCCACTACAGAGAAAATGGCAAAACGTGGAGGGAGGGATTATCGGTTACTTACTAGTTCTCACATCAGTCATTAAAGAACGATTGCTCATTGGTGTTCCCTGCAGTCTGAGTGACAGCAAGTCTCCCCAGATTTTTCAGTACCCTCTGCCTCTTTCGATACCCGTTACAAGCAATTATGCATTATCACAACAACTGTTTACCGTTGATTTCTTGTTGCCAACGATCGTTGGCATTTCTCTGGAATGGCAATAAGCGCCCCCCCCCCCCCCGATTCCAGTACTCTCTACAACCCTCCAATGGTTGGTCAGCTTCACCTGGGTGCCACATCTATCACCAACATTATTGACGGACTGTAGACAAATCGTCTAGCGCTGATTCACATCCGACCTATTCTTGTCCGCAGACAATACCGGTTCCACTACAGAGAAAATGGTGAAATGCGTGTATGAGGAGTATTGATTTATTCCTCTCCAGGAGTTAGGCACAAGGCCAGTTTTATCTTACTCCCACAAGTAAGATGTGACCCAAGGTCGGGTCGGGAAAATGGGGTTTGAAAAGCCAGCGCCCGAGAAGGTGAGCACTCAGGCCATTAAAAATTGCCTGGGCAGCCCCGTCGACATTCCCCAGTAGGAGCGCCTCAGACAGTAAGCAATAAACTTACTCCTCCCCAAAGAGGGGAGGCGAAGCCTGGGAGGGTGGACCTCCTAGAACTGCACAGGACAGACCCATAGACCGGCGTAAATCAAGCCCCGAAGGCCAAGACAATACCAGTCTATGGGGTGTAGTATCCATCGGAACAGATACTACACTTTGATCTTAGCCAAAAGGCCAAGAGGAGTAGCAAATCATTATTATTTACTTGCTTAAGTCGTGTTTCCTGGAGTCTGAGTGACAATAAGTCTTTCCAGATTTTTTTTTTTTTTCATAAAACTTTATTTGCATATTTGTCCTTTAAGTAAGATAATTTACTTCCTCCGCAAGAGGCTAGACACAAGGTCAGGTGTGGAAAGCCAGTGCACTAGGATTAGCGCGCTCTGGCCTACAAAAATGCCTGAGCAGCCCCGTCGGTATTCCTTGGTATTGTTACCTCAGGAGATTAGAAATAAACTAACCCCTTCTCTTTGAGAAAGTAAAGCCTGGGAGGGCAGACCTCCTGAGACTGAACAGAACCATGCCTCAGGGTGAAGGTAAAGCCTGGGAGGGCGGACCTCCTGAGACTGAACAGAACCATGCCTCAGGGTGAAGGTACAGCTTGGGAGGGCGGACCTCCTGAGACTAAACAGAACCATGCCTCAGGGTGAAGGTAAAGCCTGGGAGGACAGACCTCCTGAGACTGAACAGAACCATACCTCAGGGTGAAGGTAAAGCCTGGGAGGGCGGACCTCCTGAGACTGAACAGAACCATGCCTCAGGGTGAAGGTAAAGCCTGGGAGGGCGGACCTCCTGAGACTGAACAGAACCATGCCTCAGGGTGAAGGTAAAGCCTGGGAGGGCGGACCTCCTGAGACTGAACAGAACCATACCTCAGGGTGAAGGTAAAGCCTGGGAGGGCGGACCTCCTGAGACTGAACAGAACCATACCTCAGGGTGAAGGTAAAGCCTGGGAGGGCGGACCTCCTGAGACTGAACAGAACCATGCCTCAGGGTGAAGGTAAAGCCTGGGAGGGCGGACCTCCTGAGACTGAACAGAACCATACCTCAGGGTGAAGGTAAAGCCTGGGAGGGCGGACCTCCTGAGACTGAACAGAACCATACCTCAGGGTGAAGGTAAAGCCTGGGAGGGCGGACCTCCTGAGACTGAACAGAACCATACCTCAGGGTGAAGGTAAAGCCTGGGAGGGCGGACCTCCTGAGACTGAACAGAACCATACCTCAGGGTGAAGGTAAAGCCTGGGAGGGCGGACCTCCTGAGACTGAACAGAACCATACCTCAGGGTGAAGGTAAAGCCTGGGAGGGCGGACCTCCTGAGACTGAACAGAACCATACCTCAGGGTGAAGGTAAAGCCTGGGAGGGAGGACCTCCTGAGACTGAACAGAACCATACCTCAGGGTGAAGGTAAAGCCTGGGAGGGCGGACCTCCTGAGACTGAACAGAACCATACCTCAGGGTGAAGGTAAAGCCTGGGAGGGCGGACCTCCTGAGACTGAACAGAACCATACCTCAGGGTGAAGGTAAAGCCTGGGAGGGCGGACCTCCTGAGACTGAACAGAACCATACCTCAGGGTGAAGGTAAAGCCTGGGAGGGCGGACCTCCTGAGACTGAACAGAACCATACCTCAGGGTGAAGGTTAAGCCTGGGAGGGCGGACCTCCTGAGACTGAACAGAACCATACCTCAGGGTGAAGGTAAAGCCTGGGAGGGCGGACCTCCTGAGACTGAACAGAACCATACCTCAGGGTGAAGGTAAAGCCTGGGAGGGCGGACCTCCTGAGACTGAACAGAACCATACTTCAGGGTGAAGGTAAAGCCTGGGAGGGCGGACCTCCTGAGACTGAACAGAACCATACCTCAGGGTGAAGGTAAAGCCTGGGAGGGCGGACCTCCTGAGACTGAACAGAACCATACCTCAGGGTGAAGGTAAAGCCTGGGAGGGCGGACCTCCTGAGACTGAACAGAACCATACCTCAGGGTGAAGGTAAAGCCTGGGAGGGCGGACCTCCTGAGACTGAACAGAACCATACCTCAGGGTGAAGGTAAAGCCTGGGAGGGCGGACCTCCTGAGACTGAACAGAACCATACCTCAGGGTGAAGGTAAAGCCTGGGAGGGCGGACCTCCTGAGACTGAACAGAACCATACCTCAGGGTGAAGGTAAAGCCTGGGAGGGCGGACCTCCTGAGACTGAACAGAACCATACCTCAGGGTGAAGGTAAAGCCTGGGAGGGCGGACCTCCTGAGACTGAACAGAACCATACCTAGACTGGTAAGAACACACACTGATCCTAAAAAGTTTTTTTGCGTAAGTTTAATTTCGATTAGTTGTTTCGGCTTTTACAATCAGATTTATCTCGCATGTGGCAATAGTAGGAAATCAATTCGTATTGATAAAAATAAATTATTTACTACTCTCCCAGGCAACGCCGAGTGGCCTTGCTAGTATGTAATAAACATTTGAATAAAAACATGCCTTTTTATTTTTTTCCATTTCGTAGAAATTATTATGGGCCGAGGGTTACCTCCCTTGTGGCATATTATGAACAGAGTTGTCTCCTATCGCGTACTTCTCGATTTGGCAATATTGACGCTATTAAACGTCCAACATGACGAGATTGTTCTCAGTGATCCACGTGTACGATTCTACTTGCTATAATATGTCCATTGATGTATGTTAGGGACAACCATTGTAATCTGTTGTAATATGTCCATTGATGTATGTTAGGGACAAGCATTGTAATCTGTTGTAATATGTCCATTGATGTATGTTAGGGACAAGCATTGTAATCTGTTGTAATATGTCCATTGATGTATGTTAGGGACAAGCATTGTAATCTGTTGTAATATGTCCATTGATGTATGTTAGGGACAAGCATTGTAATCTGCTGTAATATGTCCATTGATGTATGTTAGGGACAAGCATTGTAATCTGCTGTAATATGTCCATTGATGTATGTTAGGGACAAGCATTGTAATCTGTTGTAATATGTCCATTGATGTATGTTAGGGACAAGCATTGTAATCTGCTGTAATATGTCCATTGATGTATGTTAGGGACAAGCATTGTAATCTGTTGTAATATGTCCATTGATGTATGTTAGGGACAAGCATTGTAATCTGCTGTAATATGTCCATTGATGTATGTTAGGGACAACCATTGTAATCTGTTGTAATATGTCCATTGATGTATGTTAGAGACAAGCATTGTAATCTGTTGTAATATGTCCATTGATGTATGTTAGGGACAAGCATTGTAATCTGCTGTAATATGTCCATTGATGTATGTTAGGGACAAGCATTGTAATCTGTTGTAATATGTCCATTGATGTATGTTAGGGACAAGCATTGTAATCTGTTGTAATATGTCCATTGATGTATGTTAGGGACAAGCATTGTAATCTGCTGTAATATGTCCATTGATGTATGTTAGGGACAAGCATTGTAATCTGCTGTAATATGTCCATTGATGTATGTTAGGGACAAGCATTGTAATCTGTTGTAATATGTCCATTGATGTATGTTAGGGACAAGCATTGTAATCTGCTGTAATATGTCCATTGATGTATGTTAGGGACAAGCATTGTAATCTGTTGTAATATGTCCATTGATGTATGTTAGGGACAACCATTGTAATCTGCTGTAATATGTCCATTGATGTATGTTAGGGACAAGCATTGTAATCTGTTGTAATATGTCCATTGATGTATGTTAGCGACAAGCATTGTAATCTGTTGTAATATGTCTATTGATGTATGTTAGGGACAAGCATTGTAATCTGCTGTAATATGTCCATTGATGTATGTTAGGGACAAGCATTGTAATCTGCTGTAATATGTCCATTGATGTATGTTAGAGACAAGCATTGTAATCTGTTGTAATATGTCCATTGATGTATGTTAGGGACAAGCATTGTAATCTGCTGTAATATGTCCATTGATGTATGTTAGGGACAACCATTGTAATCTGTTGTAATATGACTATTGATGTATGTTAGGGACAACCATTGTAATCTGTTGTCATATGCCCATTGATGTATGTTAGGGACAACCATTGTAATCTGTTGTAATATGTCCATTGATGTATGTTAGGGACAAGCATTGTAATCTGTTGTCATATGTTCATTGATGTATGTTAGGGACAACCATTGTAATCTGTTGTCATATGTCCATTGATGTATGTTAGGGACAACCATTGTAATCTGTTGTCATAAGTCCATTGATGTATGTTAGGGACAAGCATTGTAATCTGCTGTAATATGTCCATTGATGTATGTTAGGGACAACCATTGTAATCTGTTGTAATATGTCCATTGATGTATGTTAGGGAAAACCATTGTAATCTGTTGTCATATGTCCATTGATGTATGTTAGGGACAAGCATTGTAATCTGTTGTCATATGTCCATTGATGTATGTTAGGGACAACCATTGTAATCTGCTGTAATATGTCCATTGATGTATGTTAGGGACAACCATTGTAATCTGTTGTAATATGTCCATTGATGTATGTTAGGGACAACCATTGTAATCTGTTGTAATATGTCCATTGATGTATGTTAGGGACAAGCATTGTAATCTGTTGTAATATGTCCATTGATGTATGTTAGGGACAACCATTGTAATCTGTTGTAATATGTCCATTGATGTATGTTAGGGACAACCATTGTAATCTGTTGTAATATGTCCATTGATGTATGTTAGGGACAACCATTGTAATCTGTTGTAATATGACCATTGATGTATGTTAGGGACAACCATTGTAATCTGTTGTAATATGTACATTGATGTATGTTAGGGACAACCATTGTAATCTGTAGTAATATGTCCATTGATGTATGTTATGGACAACCATTGTAATTTGTTGTAATATGTCCATTGATGTATGTTAGGGACAAGCATTGTAATCTGTTGTAATATGTCCATTAATGTATGTTAGGGACAACCATTGTAATCTGTTGTAATATGTGCATGCATGAATGAATGAGTAATATGTGTCCTATTTGTATTGTTTTGTTAGGAAGTCTGCTTCTAGCATCTTTAGAGGTGATAGAATAATTGGCTGGCCGATCTCGGGAGAGCATCATAGACCTGCCCTCAAATAGACTGGAGTGTCTTCTCCAAGGTGCGCATCTAGATGAAATGTATGCAGATTCTGTTTTTTTAAATCGTCAGAACCCCCTTTCTGCCCCAATTGCAGGACCCCAAAATATGCTGAGTGTCAGTTTGACTGCAGGAGCTTCCATAGAAAATGATAAGTAGATTTTTTCTGTCCGCTTAAAAAAAGACTCTTCGGAAGGGGAGATAGATAGGTATCTATGTCCATTGATGTATGTTAGGGACAACCATTGTAATCAGTTGTTATATGTCCATATATGAATGAATCAATGAATGAATGAATTAATAATATGTGTCCTATTTGTATTGTTTCCTTAGGAAGCCTGCTTCCATCATCTTTAGGGATGACGGATAAAAGATGAAGAAACTACACCTGCCTTATGTCCTTTCCGGAGAAGTTATCGTATAGAGCTAACCCCCATCCGTTTTTTTTTTGTGGGTGTTGGGGGGGGGGGGTAATCCTCCTAGGCTTTAACGGTCTTCTTTTAGGGGTAGTGTAGTATATTTTCATTGGTCATGATATATTCCTCCCAGGCATTACCTTATCTTTTGGGAGATGCAGTATAATATATGTTCGTTCTTTATGATACCATCCTCCCAGGATTACTGTCTCCTTTTATTTCTGTGGGGGGATAGTGTAGTATCTGTTCTGTTGTCATAAAAGCGAAAAACAATTTTGCTTTCCGTAAACAGGGGACACAAAACTCGACAGATGCATTCAGATAAACTTTTTTCGTAGCCTACAATTTATCAGCACTTTGTCATCCGCGCTCCATTTTTCTAGATTCTGCATCTTTTGCCATCTTTTCGCAGGACCATTTAATTAAGAACCCTTCCATTGTCGCCAATCTCGATAATATCATTTTTTTTTTTTGTCGTATCCTTACCGAACCATCTGCGACACTCATTTTATCCGAATGAAGAGGTCGATCGGTGCCACATCCATCATCAAGATTATCGACTGAATGTAGACAAATTGCTTAGCGCTCCCTCACACCCGACCGACTTTTTGTTTGCAGATGGTACCGATTCCACTACAGAGAAAATGGCAAAATGTGGAGGGAGGGATTATCGGTTACTTACTAGTTCTCACATGAGTCATTAAAGAACGATTGCTCATTGGTGTTCCCTGCAGTCTGAGTGACAGCAAGTCTCCCCAGATTTTTCAGTACCCTCTGCCTTTTTCGATACCCGTTACAAGCAATTATGCATTATCACAACAACTGTTTACCATTGATTTCTTGTTGCCAACGATCGTTGGCATTTCTCTGGAATGGCAATAAGCGCCCCCCCCCCCCCCATGATTCCAGTACTTTCTACAACCCTCCAATGGTTGGTCAGCTTCACCTGGGTGCCACATCTATCACCAACATTATTAACGGACTGTAGACAAATCGTCTAGCGCTGATTCACATCCGATCGATTCTTGTCCGCAGACAATACCGGTTCCACTACGGAGAAAATGGTGTGTGCGTGTATGAGGAGTATTGATTTATTCCTCTCCAGGAGTTAGGCACAAGGCCAGTTTTATCTTACTCCCACAAGTAAGATGTGACCCAATTTTTTTGTTTTTTTGTTTGTCGTCTCTCCTTACCAAACCATCCGCGGCACTTATTTTGTCCGAATAAAGAGGTCGATCGGTGCCACATCCATCATCAAGATTATTGACTGAATGTTGACAAATTGTTTAACGCTCACTCACACACGAGCGATTTTTTGCACGCAGACGGTACCGATTCCACGTTAGAGAAAATTGTTGCAGCAACATTTGAACATGGGTGTGTTAAAATAATGTTCAACTGGAATTCTTCACGTAAGATTTGTTTTAAGTGTCGCCAGGAAGAGGTAGAATTCTCTCTGCCCGGAAGTCACGTGATTTCGGCTCATTTCAAAATTCCGTATAGCTTTCCCGATTTGAAAACATGCATCTCAAGAAGGCCGGAGGTTACATCGGCAGAAACGTTGTAGATATAACAACCAAGATGAGGAGAGTAGTATGGATGATAGAAATAATACAAAAAAATAATAATACTTCACCTGCATTCTTTCACAAGCTCATGTTTAACAATTAACTCTACCGCCAGTTCATCACAGATGACCAAATGACTTGCTTGCATAATGGATGAAAGAAGGAGAGAAAGAAAGACAAGAAAGAGAAGGAGAGAGAGAGAGAAAAGAAGAGAGAGAGAGAGAAAAGGAGAGAGAGAGAGAGAAAAGGAGAGAGAGAGAGAAAAGGAGAGAGAGAGAGAAAAGGAGAGAGAGAGAGAAAAGGAGAGAGAGAGAGAAAAGGAGAGAGAGAAAAAAGGAGAAAGAGGGAGAAAGGGAGAGAGAGAGGGAGAAGGGGAGAGAGAGAGAAGGGGAGAGAGAGAGAGAAGGGGAGAGAGAGAGAGAGAAGGGGAGAGAGAGAGAGAGAGAAGGGGAGAGAGAGAGAGAGAAGGGGAGAGAGAGAGAAAGGGAGAGAGAGAGGGAAGAGAGAGAGAGGGAAGAGAGAGAGGGGGGGGGCGAGAGAGAGGGGGAAGCGAGAGAGAGGGGGGAAGGGAGAGGGGGGGGGGAGCGAGAGAGAGAAGGAGAGGGGAGAGAGAGGGAAATGGGGGGAGAGAGAGAAATGGGGAGAGAGAAATGGGGAGAGAGAAAGAAATGGGGAGAGATAGAGAAACGGGGGGAGAGAGAGAAACGGGGAGAGAGAGAGAAACGGGGAGAGAGAGAGAGAAATGGGGAGAGAGAGAGAGAAATGGGGAGAGAGAGAGAGAAATGGGGAGAGAGAGAGAGAAATGGGGAGAGAGAGAGAAATGGGGAGAGAGAGAGAGAAATGGGGAGAGAGAGAGAAATGGGGAGAGAGAGAGAAATGGGGAGAGAGAGAGAAATGGGGAGAGAGAAAGAAATGGGGAGAGAGAGAGAGAAATGGGGAGAGAGAGAGAGAAATGGGGAGAGAGAGAGAAATGGGGAGAGAGAGAGAAATGGGGAGAGAGAGAGAAATGGGGAGAGAGAGAGAAATGGGGAGAGAGAGAGAAATGGGGAGAGAGAAAGAAATGGGGAGAGAGAAAGAAATGGGGAGAGAGAGAGAAATGGGGAGAGAGAGAGAGAAATGGGGAGAGAGAGAGAGAAATGGGGAGAGATAGAGAAATGGGGAGAGAGAAGGAAATGGGGAGAGAGAGAGAGAAATGGGGAGAGAGAGAGAGAGAAATGGGGAGAGAGAGAGAAATGGGGAGAGAGAGAGAAATGGGGAGAGAGAGAGAAATGGGGAGAGAGAGAGAAATGGGGGAGAGAGAGAGAAATGGGGAGAGAGAGAGAGAAATGGGGAGAGAGAGAGAAATGGGGAGAGAGAGAGAAATGGGGAGAGAGAGAGAGAAATGGGGAGAGAGAAAGAAATGGGGAGAGAGAAAGAAATGGGGAGAGAGAGATATGGGGAGAGAGGGACAAATTAGTTAACCTTCTGACTGATATCGAATATACATAAGCGGTATATATAAAAAGATATCGAATATATATAAAAAGATGGTTTGTCTATTGTGTGAAGTTGAATTAATTGGAAATCGGGCGTTTTGATTTCATCGTTAGTGTGAGAAATCGACCCAACTTTCGCATTTATTCTGTTAGATTACTTTTTATCGAAGGTGGCGAGGGGTGCCTGACTTGCTATTTGCTGGGGGTTTTTTCACCTCATCGTCCAAAGGCTAGAAAAAGGCACGTTTTTTACCTGCTAACTTTTGTGTAACAAGACGGATATATATATATATATATATATATATATATATATATATATATATATATATATATATATATATATGTGTGTGTGTGTTTATAGTTCAAGTTTCAAAGTATTGCATGGAAAGTTAATAAAATTGAAATATAAGCCAAATTAGCAATACAAGATTAATTTATTATTTTTTTAAAATAATAAATTAATCTTGTATTGCTAATTTGGCTTATATTTCAATTTTTTATTTATATATATATATATATATATATATATATATATATATATATATATATATATATATATATATATATATTTATTTATATATAAATATACAAAAAATACACATTGGTCTTTATTATAGAGTGGGGGATGACTGCCATCTTAAAAAATAGGCGTAACTTTATTAGTCATATACAGAGTTATCTCTCTTTGATTGGAACAAAACAAATATTTTTTAAATATTTTGTCTAGTACAAAATTATTTTCAAATGTTTGCTATCTTAAAAAAAAGGGCATAACTCTGTATTCGTTTATACAAAGTTATTATCCTTTGATTGGAACCACAAACTAATAATATTTTAGAAATATTTTGTCCAGTACAAAATTATTTTCAAATGTTTGCTATCTTTAAAAAAAAGGGCATAACTCTGTATTCGTTTATACAAAGTTATTATCCTTTGATTGGAACAAAAAACTAATAATATTTTAGAAATATTTTGTCCAGTACAAAATTATTTTCAAATGTTTGCTATCTTAAAAAAAAGGGCATAACTCTGTATTCGTTTATACAAAGTTATTATCCTTTGATTGGAACCACAAACTAATAATATTTTAGAAATATTTTGTCCAGTACAAAATTATTTTCAAATGTTTGCTATCTGAAAAAAAGGGCATAACTCTGTATTCGTTTATACAAAGTTATTACTCTTTGATTAGAACCACAAACTAATGATATTTTAGAAATATTTTGTCCGTTGGAAATATTTTTAAATGGCCGCCATCTTAAACAAAAAGGGATCTAACTCTGTATTCGTTCATACAGAGTTTCTTCCCTATGATTGGAACAAAAAGATGATATTTTGGAAAAATATATAGGCATAATATAAGTAGCAGGAACGTTTAGCGGTGAAGACGCCACTTAAAACGGAAGCGTGACGGACCAACGGATGAATTAACCAATGGACAGAGACTCTTTTATTGACTCGCGGACGCATCTAAAACGGACGAATAAAAGTAAAGGAAGCGTTCGGAAGTAAATAAGTTGGCACCTGTTTTTACCAATTTTGGTTTCGGGGTGGAGAGTGATTTATGATTGTAGTTTCGTTGCAACAACAAAGCGAAAGCGAAAATAACAAAATGACAGCGGATTTTTGAAGAGCTTATTACAAAGATGGTTCTGATGGCACGAACAAGAATGTTTGATATGAATAAACGGTAAGACGAGGATTGATGAGGAGGGACTAGGGTGGCGACGATGGTGGGCGGGACGGAAGAAACATGGTTAAATGGACTCTGTATGAAAGTGAATGTGTCTGCAAGTAGGTAGTTAGAAGAAGCACAAAGATGGAAACAAGCATTTCACATACACGAGTTTGAATTACCTATGAGACATTATCCTCAAGTGTTTTCGGTCTTTCCGTAAAGGGTTTGTCAGGACAACCTGACATGAGGATACTTCACCCTACAAGTAAACCCTGACCAAATATTAAAAATAACATAGTATTCAAAGCCAAAGTAAGATTCAGTCAATATTGGCTCATACGAGGGAATAAGGCATGATAAGATGGAAGAGTATTGATTTACTCCTCTCCAGGAGTTAGGCACAAGGCCAGTTTTTATCTTACTCCCACAAGTAAGATGTGACCCAAGGTCGGGTCGGGAAAGTGGGGTTTAAAAATTGCCTGGGCAGCCCCGTCGGCATTCCCCGGTAGGGGCGCCTCAGGCAGTAAGCAATAAACTTACTCCTCCCCAAAGAGGGGAGGCGAAGCCTGGGAGGGTGGACCTCCTAGAACTGCACAGGACAGACCCATAGACCGGCGTAAATCAAGCCCCGAAGGCCAAGACAATACCAGTCCATCCATCGGAACAGATACTACACTTTGATCTTAGCCAAAAGGCCAAGTGCTCTGAGTAGCATCTCCCCAGATGAAGGAGAAAGGTCTCAGAGTCAACATGGGTAAAACGAAGGTCATGATTGCTTGTCCCAACCTCAGCTTACTGAGGAAACCAGGAAGACACCCGTGTTCCATATGTCTAAGAGGAACAGGCAGCAACTCAATCATCTAAACCCACTGTTCAGGATGGGTCCACAAACCCTGACATGAGGATATTTACCCCTACAAGTAAACCCTGACCAAATATTCAAAATAACATAGTATTCGAAGCCAAAATAAGATTCACTCAATATTGGCTCATATGGGGGAATAAGGCACCTTCTCCAAGTAATGTTACCTCAAGTAACAACACTTAGCTGGATACTCCACCAGACTAGATGAATTCTTGTCCTGGAATCCGGTAAGACACAGACCAAAAGAAATGTATACTCATACATAATCAACTAGTCAATTGGGGAAAGGAAAATAAAAATTAATGTTTTTAACTTCTTTACTTTATAACCTGACACAAGGATACTTCCCCCTACAAGTAAACCCTGACCAAATATTCAAAATAACATAGTATTCGAAGCACAAATAAGATCCCCTCGACATGGCTATACACTTGATCATACGAGGAAAGGTGCACCTTCTCCTAGTGCAGTTATCTCAAGTAACAGCACTTAAATGGATACTCCACCAGACCAGATGAATTATTGTCCTGGAATCCGGTAAGACCAAGAGACCACAATAAAGATATACTACAATATAGTTAACTGAGAGAATCTTGATTGAACACTCGGATATCTATGTATCTCATATAGAAATCAAGTGTTAGCCCCAGAAAAGGGGCCCCCTTGATTTATGAGAACTTCGACTGAAGTAAAACGAAACAAAAGATATTAAGAACTCGAGGCATAAAAACTTTTACCAAAATGACTCGATTCAGCATTAAATAACCCGAAAACAATGGTGCACCTTCTCCAAGTGATGTTACTTCAAGTAACACTATGTAGCTCCACCAGACCAGATGAATTCTTGACCTGGTCAATTGGGGAGAGGAAAATTAATGTTCTTACCTAACTCAACGTTTGACATGTAAAGGAGAATTTTAATAGAATATTCGAATATTTATGTATCTCATACAGAGAGCAAGTGTTAGCCCCTGAGAGAGGCCCCTTGATTTCTGAGAACTTTGACTGAAGTAAAATGAAACAGAATATATATGAAGTACATGGCCGTGGCTTATACGGATTATGATTATTAAAAGGCGCTTATCATTAATTTTTTAATTAGTTTTTGTGTAAACTTTGATTGTGTTTGAAAGATAAAAGCCTAAACTTAATCTTTAAAAGGAGAAAAAGGTATATTTAAGTGTGAAAAAAAAATTTTAATGAAAAATGTGATCACGACGGCTCAATAAAACAAAAATTCAGCGAATTTTGAACTTTGAAGAAATTACTTGTAAAAATCCCTTAAAAGATAAATATCATTTATCTGGAAATATTTTAAGGATAATTATTGAATTAGTCATAAGATACTGAATTTAAAAAAATGTACCTAGTTTTTACTAAAAATTTACTAAATTATCGAAAAAAAAATGTCATAGTTTGATAAAATACGGCATCGGTCCAGCAGTAAACAAAGTAGCTATTAATATCCAGAATATATGGAAGACAAAATTTGTAATAATATTTCGTTTGATTATTTTCAACTTTATAAGAATAGTTTTGTAATAGTTTATAAAAAATTGAAAAATTATTATACCTTTATTTTTTAAATTCTTTTTAAGGTTATAAAAAATTTAATTTAAAGTACTCTGATTTTGTTGTAATAAAAAAGGAAATGGTTATTTAATCAAAATATCTGTGAATGTACACACAATTAAGGTTTTAATTATTTTTATCTTAAAATATTCATATCTAACTTGGTATTAGTTTATTCGGTAATCGTTTGAAATTATTACTGACATCTGTTTACCAATGTTTTCCATTAGAATTTAAAATAAAACTTTTGAATAATTTTCTTCAAAACTTCCGAACAAACTGCCTGCTGCGTCAATTTTATCAATTTTTTTTTTTTTTTACATTAAAAACTTTAACAATTACATTACACGATTTATGTTTTATCAATTTAAAAAAAATTTTTTTTACATTATGATTAAAAACTTTAACAATTACATTACATGATTTATGTTTAAATGTATCGTAACGATAAATTAAATTAATTATTTTTAAATTGAACTAAAAGCGCATTTTATGTGTGAAAAAAGAAATTAAATTCAATCACTGCACTAAAAATGTTATTATTTATTAAAAAAAAAAATTAAAAAATTGAGCGTTGAAAAATAGTATAGTTTCAGCTGCAGACAGACAGATACCAAATCTCCATTATTAATAGAAGTAATAGTATAGTTTCAGCTGCAGACAGACAGATACCAAATCTCCATTAGTAATAGAAGTAATAGTATAGTTTCAGCTGCAGACAGACAGATATCAAATCTCCATTAGTAATAGAAGTAATAGTATAGTTTCAGCTTCAGACAGACAGATACCAAATCTCCATTAGTAATAGATAGTTATAATACTCTTTCTGATAATCCAATTGACTTTTTAAGAAAAGAAATAAAAACTTACCAACTGAAAACCGAAATTTAAACACTAATCCATCTAAATCCTTCTTTTTAATCCATCAAAAGATAATCCTTTCTTAAAGCAAATCGATCAAGGAGAAAGACACGTAGTAGTCGACACAAATGGTTCATCTTACCTAAAAAATAAAAGAAAAAGATATATATTAGACAATTTATAAATATTATTAAAAGAATTTAAAAAAAACAAAAAAAAAACGAATTATTTAAAATATTAAAATTTATTAGCTCAAAGGTTTCGGGTGTCTTCGGTTTGGTGTGTGTGTGTGTGTGGGGGGGGGTGTCCGGCATATCTGTAGCGTATAGATTGCATATCAGACATATTAGATTACGTAGGAAGTTAAGGTAAGAAAATAAGTTAACGTAAGAAAACAGGAAGTAGAGATAAGTAACGTGGCAGTTAGGAATATTTCAGATTTGCATTGAATTTGATCCGCAGTCTATTAGACACTGATGAAGCAAGATTCCCTGAATTTCAATTTCTTATTAAGCTTAAGCCTTGAATTTGAGACATTTTCCAGAATCAGGATTCTAGACATAAATGATGTTTAGTCGCATTATATATTGATTTTAGTATTAGTAAGGTGACATAAAAGTGGTGCAAAGCTCTTCTGTTCAGCGGAATTAATATTACCCGTTTTGGGACGTGTACACTTCTAGTGTATATATAGTCATCCACAGACAGTTGTTTCATTGTTTCAAGACTCATCGGTGGGCTAGAAATTTGTTTACACGTTTTATGATACTGGTAACCTGGAGCACTCAATTCTTTTTATGGAAGAGTATTGCTTTAGGCCTAGTGGAAATCATCATTTCCACTACCAGGGAGCTCTACCCCTAAGTAAGTAGCATACATATGTAGAGTAAGATGAAGGGAGAGAGCGAGAAGAAAAGGGGGAGAGAGAACGAGAAAGACAAGGGAGAGAGAACGAGATAGAAGAGGGGGGAGAGAACGAGAAAGAAGAGGGGGAGAGAGAGCGATAAAGAAGAGGAAGAGAGAACGAGAAAGAAGAGGGGAGAGAACGAGGAAGAAGAGGAAGAGAGAACGAGAAAGAAGAGGAAGAGAGAACGAGAAAGAAGAGGAAGAGAGAACGAGAAAGAAGAGGAAGAGAGAACGAGAAAGAAGAGGGGGAGAGAGAACGAGAAAGAAGAAGGGGAGAGAGCAAGAAAGGGGAGGGGAGAGAGCGAGAAAGGGGAGAGAGCGAGAAATGGGAGAGAGCGAGAAAGGGGAGGGGAGAGAACGAGAAAGGGGAGGGGAGAGAGCGAGAAAAGGGGAGGGGAGAAAGAGAGAGAGCCAGAGAGATAGAGTCAGTGAGATAGAGAGAGAGAGAGAGAGAGAGAGAGGGGGGGAAGTGAATCAGTGAGAGAGGGGGAGAGCAAGAAAAGGAAATTTATTTATATAGAAGGAGAGAGGGGGAAAGAGAGCGAGATTCGGAGGGGGGGGGGATGTTGACTTACTATATTTCAAAGTTAAGCGCATTGCATTTCATTAAAATTGCCAACAAAGCTGAACAACAAAACATCATACTTGACTGCCGTACAACAATTAAAAAGAAAGAAAAAGAAATGTCAAAAGAAAGTGAAGTACTGGCATTCTCTACAATGTCTGCCGCCGCCGCCTACTCATGTAAGTACACATGTTTTACGTGTAGTCAGGTCGTCGCTGACTTTGCCCATCCTGTAAGTGAAATTAGTTTTTAGTCATTCTTTTCGGTTGTATTATAGCGATTTTATTCTCAGTCATTTTTTTTTACACTTTTCTGAAGAACTTAGAAAACGAAACTGAAGACAATCAGAGAGAAAGAAAATCATTTAAAAATTAAGATGGCAACTATTACTAAAGATGGTTTGGTTTATAAATATACATATATATACATATAAATATATATACATATAAATATATATACATATAAATATATATACATATAAATATATATACATATACATATAAATATATATATATATATAAATATATATACATATATATACACATATGTATATACATATAAATATATATACATATATATACATATAAATATATATATACATATAAATATATATATACATATAAATACATATACATATATATATATACATATATATACACATAAATATATATATATACATATATAT